>CM067173.1:1027613-1314942 GCA_034093135.1 Erigeron breviscapus
TTGTAAAGTTAAAAATATATTATTTTCTATACTTACCAATATCAAATATCAAATTCTAGCTAATAAAGTAACATGAAATTACATTGATGTAAGTCATTAATTATTACTCCACCCGTCCCATTTTAAGTGTTCTACTTTGACTTTTCAAGTCTTTTTCTTTCAATTTGATCGTAAATATTTTCGCTTGTGTTATATAATACTTGATATAAAATATATGAATGGATTGAGTTTTAAATGTATTTTTCATTGATATAATTTTCATCAACAACTATATAATACAAATAAAGATATTTACGGTTAAAATTGAAAGGAAAAAATTTAAAAAGTCAAAATATGACACTTAAAATTAGACGGATGAAGTAACTCATATATATGTACTAGATTATTTTCCCGCGTAATACGTAGATAAATATATTCAACTTTCATAATAACATAAAGATTATTTTAACATGTACCCACAAGACACATGTTTAGAAAAATTAAATGAACTTAAATTTTCTTTAAATAAAAAATATTTAACCATTAATAAAATAAAAAAAAAAAAAATAAAATAAAAAAAATAAAAAAAAAAAAATAAAAAAATATTTAACACTCATTAATAAAGTATAAGAAATTTTATGATTAAGATATTCGTATTCTAAGAAATTTTAACTTTATTTAATGCTTCTAAACATGTGTCTTGTGGGCACATGTTAAAATATGATGATGTCATTAGTTAATAAGTATTTTGTATCAAGGATGATTAATAATATATGTGTGTTATTGTGAGTCCCAAATATAGATGGTTAATACCCGACTGGCAAGTAGTTCTAACTGGAAGATGACCAGTTCAGAATACGATCCAGATATGGATAAACAATAAGGCAAAGATACTGAAAGTAAATGCAAGAAACAATAAGGGTTGAAACTATATAAATAATATGTATAGATCAAGTATGTAGTATTGAGACACGATGTACTTTTCAATGTATTTGATTTATTGATGTATAAATAAATACAAAGGTTGTTGCGGAACAAAGATAAACACCCAAGTGTAAATATCTAAACAACCTAGAATTCAAAGGCAATGGACTTTTCATCCTTGCTCAAGGTAGCAGTATACCAGAATTCAAGCAAGTATCTATGATACATCACTTGAGGATCAGCAGTCAAGGCATAATGGAGAGGGGATTGTTCAAGAAATTTATTTATCCTCCCCATTAAAGTTTTGCCTTTGGCATTCAGTGCGGCCATGAAATTATTCATATTGAATCTAAGGTTCGATGGCTCGAACCCTTTTGGCCATTGTGCACTGGCCTTGACTACCTTAGATGGTTTGTATTCGAAAGCAATTAGAGATTTGATTACTTTAGCCATTATTTCTACAAGGGAAAACTGAATATGAAAAGATGAATTTAGGGTTTTGGAGTTATGAAGGAATGAGAAAAGGAGAGAGAATGATGATTGGGAGTAAATGAATTAAATGAAGGAATTGTTTTGGGAAAAGTATTTATATTTATGATGGAATACAAAGGGTTTTTCCAAAATAAATAAAAGAAAAATAATTTTGAAATTCAAACCCAAAAATGAAATATTATTTTAATGAAATCGGTTTTGATCGGGTTTGAAGTCCGAAAATAATTTTTGGGTATACGTCCGCATTTAATGCAACGACGGTTATGACCCCACATTTTCACAAAACTTTTCAACACTTTAAAGACAAAGTGATCATTACTTTCCATTTACGGCGCAACTTGTGTGACACGTCAGCCAAACATCATTATTCAAACGTTATACAGTGACCTTCACGTGTTCACACAACGACCAAGTATCCAAAAGACATTATAAAGGACTAACTTATTTCAGAAATAACTTATTTAAATCTGAGCATGATCAGATTTTAAGGAATCTGAACCCTCTCAGTTTTCACACTTATTCTGAAATCATTTCAGAGATTCTGAAGCATTTCAGTCAAAATATTTTTCTGAAAGCAAAATTCCCCCTTAGAGAAAAATTCTTTTAAACATAAAAATATTTGACACTTCCCCCTGAGGTGATGCTATACAGGATTTAGCATACCTAACTCACTGATGAGATGTTTAAACGTTTTGACATCCAAGGGTTTTGTAAAAACATCAGCGAGTTATTTATCAGTGGGAATGAAATGAAGTTCAATGTCACCTTTAATAATGTGATCTCTAATAAAATGATACCTGAGGTCGATATGCTTGGTTTTGGAGTGCATGACAGGATTGTGAGAGATGGCAATGGCATTGGTGTTATCACAAAATATTGGAGTCTTTGTATACTTAACACCATAATCAGTTAGTTGGTTCTTCATCCAAAAAATCTGAGCGCAGCAACTGGCTGCAGAAATGTATTCAGCTTCAGCTGTGGAGAGTGATACTGCAGTCTGCTTCTTACTTATCCAACTAACCAATTTGCCACCTAGGAAATGACAACCACCTGTGGTACTTTTCCTATCTATTTTACAACCTGCATGATCAGAATATGAATAACCCATTAGATCTAGACTTGAGCCTTTGGGATACCAAAGACCAAGTCTGGGGACACCTTTAAGGTATCTGAAAATCCTTTTCACAGCATTTGCATGTGCTTCTCTGGGATCAGACTGAAATCTTGCACAAAGGCATGTTGCAAACATTATGTCAGGTCTACTAGCAGTTAAGTACATGAGGGATCCCACCATACACGATATTTTGTGGGATCCACTTGTTTTCCATTGGGATCTGAGTCTAAAGTTAATGGTGCAGAAATAGGAGTATCTTTTGATGAGACTGAATCAAATTGATATTTCTTTAATAAGTCTCTGACATATTTTTCTTGATTTATAAAAATACCATCACTGGTTTGTTTTACTTGAAGACCTAGAAAATATGTCAGTTCGCCCATCATACTCATTTCATACTCAGATGACATTATTTTAGAAAACTGTTCACACATTTTGTTATTTGTAGACCCAAACACAACATCATCAACATAAACTTGTACAAGTAAGATATCATTTTTATCATGCAATATGAATAAAGTGTTATCTATTGCACCCCTTTTAAAACCATTTTTCAGAAGATGTTTAGTGAGAGTATCATACCAGGCTCTAGGTGCTTGTCTCAGACCATATAAAGCTTTGTTCAGTCTGTACACCCAATAAGGTCTTTCTTCATTTATGAACCCTGGTGGCTGATGCACATACACAACTTCTTCCAATTCACCATTCAAAAATGCACTTTTGACATCCATCTGATAGACTTTGAACTCATGATGAGCTGCAAAAGCTAAGAAAATTCTGATAGCTTCTAGTCTAGCAACTGGTGCAAAAGTTTCATCAAAGTCTACTCCTTCTTCTTGTGAGTAACCCTTTGCAACAAGTCTTGCCTTATTTCGAATCACATGACCATCTTCATCCATCTTGTTTCTGAAGACCCATCTTGTCCCAATTGGTTCTTTCTTTAGATTACTGGGAAAGGGAACAAGTTCCCAAACATCGTTCCTCTTAAATTGATTAAGCTCATCTTGCATGGCTTCAATCCAGCTGGGGTCATTCATAGCCTCGTCAATCTTCTTCGGTTCTATCAGTGATAAGAAGCTGACATTTAAGCATTGATCGCTTGTGGCTCTTCTGGTCTGAACCCCACTAGTGGAATTTCCAATGATTTGCTCGATTGGATGTGCTCTTGTCCACTTAGTGTAATGACCAGGATGAACAATGATATCAGTGTAAGAACTCCTCTGAGATACTTCAGGAGGTGCTTCAGAAAAGACTACCTCAGTCTCATCATCTTCCTCCTGCAGATCATGATTTGCATCATGAAACTGTTCAGATTGGGGTAATTCAGTGGAGCCTGATATCTGAGGTGAAGCAGCATGTACATCTAATCCAATAGTCAGTTCAGAAGGTAGTTTAAAACTGACTGGAGGATAGAATGGAATGTTGCTTGACTTGATTATTCTTGGTTCTGAACTGAAATGTTCAGAAACAGGTTCAGGTGACTGATCAGATTGGACAGTAGGATCAGAATCACCAAAACTTATTGGACTTTCTGAGGGTGGTACAGGAATAGAATTCTTAAAGATTGCAGAATTAGATTCATCAAAGGTAACATGAATTGACTCATCAACCTTTTCAAGTCTCTTGTTAAAGACTCTAAAGGCTTTGCGATTTGATGAATATCCTAGGAAGTACCCTTCATCAGCTTTTGCATCAAATTTTCCAAGCTGACTGGAATCATTCAGAATGTATACTGGACATCCAAATACATGGAAATATCCAATATTAGGCTTTCTATTTCTGAGTACTTCATAGGCTATCTTCTTGTGTCTTTTGACATAGACAGATCTGTTCTGAGTGTAGCAAGCAGTTGCAACAGCTTCAGCCCAGAAATTCTTGGGAATACCAGATTTATTTAGCATACTTCTAGCAGCTTCAATCAGCGTACGGTTCTTTCTTTCTACAACACCATTCTGCTCTGGTGTGTGGGCTGAGGAGAAGTTCTGAGATATGCCAGTTTCAGCGCAGAAGGACTCCAGAGTGGCATTTCTGAATTCAGTGCCATTGTCACTTATGAGCTGACAAACTTTTCGCTTATGCTTGAGTTCAATTTGTTTGATGAGAGCAATGATTTCAGCAGCAGCTTCACTCTTGGATCTGAGGAAAATTACCCAGCAATATCTTGAATATTCATCCACATTAACAAGGGTATACTTCTTTCCTGCTCTAGTCTAAACATTCACTGGTCCAAAGAGGTCCATGTGAAGCATGTGAAGAGGTTCAGTTATACTAAAACTTTGCTTTGTCTTGAATGAAGCTCTTTTCTGCTTACCCATTTCACAACCTGGACATGGCTTATCTTTATTGAAAGACATTGAGGGTATCCCATCAACAAGTTGTTTTCTTGACAACTTATTAATATTCTTGAAGTTCAGATGGGATAATCTCTTGTGCCACAACCAGTTTGTGTCTTCATCTGCCTTTGTGTAGAAACATTGTTCAGTGGGTGAACTATTCATATCAATGATATAAATGTTTCCTTTTCTTGGTGCAATCAATACTAACTTTCCATCTCTGTTGAATATGGTGCCTTGTGAAATATCAAATAATACCTTGAAGCCATCATCACACAGTTGACTGACACTGATCAGGTTATATTTCAAACCGTTCACATATGCAACACGTGTGAATTTGACTTGTCCATTATTCACAACACCATATCCTCAGTTTTTCCATTTTCATCATTTCCAAATGTTATTAAGTGCCCCTCTTGCACCCTGTATTCCTCCAGCAGGGTCTGATAACCAGTCATGGTTCTGTCAGCAGCGCTGTCAAGATACCATATATTCTTCTTTCGGTCTCCCTGCACAAACACAAAGATTAGTTCTTTTTGGGAACCCATCTCTTGATGGGTTTGCTAGACTCTCCCTTAGCAGTCTCAGATTTCTTTGGTTCATAAGGAACAGAAGGATCGAAGGGGATCTCAGATGACATGAAAACAGTTGGTTTGATGGGGGTTTCAACCTTTTTCTTCTCAGATTTTTGCTTGATTTGTTTGGAAAAAGGTTTTGCATTTTGTTTAGGTTGAAGAGGAATGGTTTCAACATTTTTTAAACGTGCATTACAACTCTGCACTTGTCTAGCCAATAACTGAAATTGACTCTCTAACCTTAACAAAATTGATTCTTCATTAGACACCTGAGCCTTACCTGAATCTGAGGTAGAAGGCTCAGTAGGGGAGATATTTTTCTTTTTCTTTTGGCCTTTTGGAACCTTAGATGAAGTCTGAGGGGATGGCTTTTTGGTCTTAGCCTTCTTTTCTGAAACAGTTGTCTGAGCTATTTCAGATTTACCCTCAGATTGTTCCTGGGCCTTATCAGTCACAGTTTTCTGTTTGCCAACTTTAGGAAAAATAATTTCTGGTTTTATTTCCTTTGGAAGTGCATCTAAATCAGTGATTATAGATGCCAAATGAAGATCACCAGATTCATATGCCGTTCTTTGAGTTGTAAAAGTATTTTTAATTGCAGCATCTGGTTTTGGTGCTTTCATCTAAGATTTAATTATTTTCTGTTCTTTTTCAAGGATGGTTTTTAATTCTTCTTTTTCCAACTCTAAAGTGGCAACCATAGACTGATAACTTTTTAAGGCCAAATGAACATCTTTCAGCTCTTTTAGTCTGGCCTGACTGGCGTTCAGTTCAGAAGTATTATTTTCAAACATTTTTAGGCTTTCTGAACGCACAGTTTCGACAAATGAAATGTCAGCCTCTAAAAGAACCAAAAGGTCCGTTTTTGTTCCTCATTACTTTCAAAACCAAAGTCACTAACCTTTTTCATGACTATATCCACCCAGCGACCAGATTCAACATCAGATTTGACCAGATAACCTTGATCTTCACGTGCCATGAAACACATATCCCTTACTTCTTCCTCATCATCAGATGATTCATCAGATTCCTCCCATTTTTCAGTCTTGGCAATCATACAACTATTATTGCTTGAGTTGTTTTGAGCCATGAGAGCTATTTGGCTTTCAGCTTCTTGTACTTAGCCTTATAGCTGTCATCAGGTTTCTGAAAAATAGAATGATTAGGGGCAGATTGTGATGATGAAGGCTGACTAGATCTGCATTCCTTCATGAAATGTCCTTTCTTTCTTGCCACACTTAAAGCATTCAAGATTAGACTTGTCAATAGAAGCGCTGGAAGCAAATGGTTTGCCAGATCGATTAGATTTGGCCTTAAAACGATTGAACGTTTTAGCCAGCATGGCAACCAGATCATCATTGTCATCCTCATCACAACTATGAGTTACATTATCAGAAATACCAGTTTTTAACATTTCAGAGACCATCTTCTTCATCGAGTCAGAATGATCACTCTCAGAAGATAGTAGAGCAGTCCCATGTGGTTCAGAATTATGAACCATGACTGAACTGGTAGAAGCATGATTTTTGGCATCTTGCTCAGCCACAGCTCTCTCAGCTTTGTTCTCTTCAGTGTATCTGAAGGCTCCATATAGGGAAGCAAGAGTGTGACTGTGCAAGGTTTTTCCTTGTCTTAAAACCAAGATCAAGTTTTTCCCATTTAGAAGGTAAGATGTCACAAAACTTTTCTAACAAAATTTCTTTGTCTTTAGTTACACCCAGGGCTTTCAATTGATTTACCAGATTAGTGAATCTGATGTATGTTTGTGTTAAAGTTTCACCAGGGATAGCAAAAAAGACTCATATCTTTTATTTAAAACAACTTTTCTTGTGACAATTGTCTCATTGGTGCCTTCAAACTGTGTCATAAGTTCCTCCCACATTAATTTTGAATTTTCAAGTAAAACAAGGGTGGGCATAAGAGTTTCAGGAACAGCATACAAGATCATATTTTGCAGCTTGGTATCAAGGTCTACCAGCCTATGATCTTCTTCAGACCAATGATCCTTCTCCTTGGGTGAAACCCTAGGAGTCCCATCGGCATTTCTGACAACAGTGGAGGCATTCAAGGGGACAAAGGGTCCTTCTTTAAGAATATCGGTCAAATGTCTTTCAACACCAGCAATATATTTGAGCATGCATGCTTTCCATGTTTGAAAATTTTCACTGTTCCCATCAAACTTGGGAACAGGATTATTTGGAAAGTGTACGTGCACATTATGAGATGGTATATTGTTGTTGATGATAGGGGGTGGAGTAGGTGGAGTAGTATTAGCATTAGCATTAGGGTCAGGGCCTGTATTGAACATTTGGTCAACCATCTTTGCAGAGCAAAGGTTAATGAATTAATATAATTCAACCTTGCTGCTCTGATACCAATTGTGAGTCCCAAATATAGATGGTTAATACCCGACTGGCAAGTAGTTCTAACTGGAAGATGACCAGTTCAGAATACGATCCAGATATGGATAAACAATAAGGCAAAGATACTGAAAGTAAATGCAAGAAACAATAAGGGTTGAAACTATATAAATAATATGTATAGATCAAGTATGTAGCATTGAGACACGATGTACTTTTCAATGTATTTGATTTATTGATGTATAAATAAATACAAAGGTTGTTGCGGAACAAAGATAAACACCCAAGTGTAAATATCTAAACAACCTAGAAATACAAGTGATCTAATAACTTGGAAATACTGTAAGGATTACTTAGAGTATATCTCACAAGTTGCAATGCTAAGGTTTCAAGCCGTTTGCAAGTTGTGAGAAGACTTATATTTATAGACCAAGTCCATGATGACGTGGACCAGATCGTACAAATATGGTTGGGAGCATTTAAGGAATTAAAGCTAATTCCTTACATGCGTACTTTTAAGGTTTAAGTATGTAAGTCAGTTGATGTGACTTATCATACCATATTCCCAACATTTATTTTACCTTGTACTTTAATTAATAGTTAAATCTATTAACCGGGTAAAGATATGTAAAGTAAAAAGTCTTCCTCGTAATCAGTGTAAAAGTGTGTAAATACTTTTACACTGAGATGCTTCAGTCTTCGATCAGGTAGAATCAGTTTCTGAGCTCCACATCTGAGCTGATTCTCTTTCTTCAGACTTCAGTCTTTGACTTCATTCTGAACGGTATTCTGATACGTTGATCTGAACTGAAGTGAAGCTGCAGTGAACTTAATTCTGAACGACTTCAGAATTCTGTACAAGTATTCTTCACTGAGCTTCAGCTATTTCTGAACAAATTATACTTGGTCGATTTTCGACCTAACAGTTATATCTTTATATAATGATATTGTAAAGTTAAAAATATATTATTTTCTATACTTACCAATATCAAATATCAAATTCTAGCTAATAAAGTAACATGAAATTACATTGATGTAAGTCATTAATTATTACTCCACCCGTCCCATTTTAAGTGTTCTACTTTGACTTTTCAAGTCTTTTTCTTTCAATTTGATCGTAAATATTTTCGCTTGTGTTATATAATACTTGATATAAAATATATGAATGGATTGAGTTTTAAATGTATTTTTCATTGATATAATTTTCATCAACAACTATATAATACAAATAAAGATATTTACGGTTAAAATTGAAAGGAAAAAATTTAAAAAGTCAAAATATGACACTTAAAATTAGACGGATGAAGTAACTCATATATATGTACTAGATTATTTTCCCGCGTAATACGTAAGATAAATATATTCAACTTTCATAATAACATAAAGATTATTTTAACATGTACCCACAAGACACATGTTTAGAAAAATTAAATGAACTTAAATTTTTTTTAAATAAAAAATATTTAACACTCATTAATAAAGTATAAGAAATTTTATGATTAAGATATTCGTATTCTAAGAAATTTTAACTTTATTTAATGCTTCTAAACATGTGTCTTGTGGGCACATGTTAAAATATGATGATGTCATTAGTTAATAAGTATTTTGTATCAAGGATGATTAATAATATATGTGTGTTATTGTGAGTCCCAAATATAGATGGTTAATACCCGACTGGCAAGTAGTTCTAACTGGAAGATGACCAGTTCAGAATACGATCCAGATATGGATAAACAATAAGGCAAAGATACTGAAAGTAAATGCAAGAAACAATAAGGGTTGAAACTATATAAATAATATGTATAGATCAAGTATGTAGTATTGAGACACGATGTACTTTTCAATGTATTTGATTTATTGATGTATAAATAAATACAAAGGTTGTTGCGGAACAAAGATAAACACCCAAGTGTAAATATCTAAACAACCTAGAATTCAAAGGCAATGGACTTTTCATCCTTGCTCAAGGTAGCAGTATACCAGAATTCAAGCAAGTATCTATGATACATCACTTGAGGATCAGCAGTCAAGGCATAATGGAGAGGGGATTGTTCAAGAAATTTATTTATCCTCCCCATTAAAGTTTTGCCTTTGGCATTCAGTGCGGCCATGAAATTATTCATATTGAATCTAAGGTTCGATGGCTCGAACCCTTTTGGCCATTGTGCACTGGCCTTGACTACCTTAGATGGTTTGTATTCGAAAGCAATTAGAGATTTGATTACTTTAGCCATTATTTCTACAAGGGAAAACTGAATATGAAAAGATGAATTTAGGGTTTTGGAGTTATGAAGGAATGAGAAAAGGAGAGAGAATGATGATTGGGAGTAAATGAATTAAATGAAGGAATTGTTTTGGGAAAAGTATTTATATTTATGATGGAATACAAAGGGTTTTTCCAAAATAAATAAAAGAAAAATAATTTTGAAATTCAAACCCAAAAATGAAATATTATTTTAATGAAATCGGTTTTGATCGGGTTTGAAGTCCGAAAATAATTTTTGGGTATACGTCCGCATTTAATGCAACGACGGTTATGACCCCACATTTTCACAAAACTTTTCAACACTTTAAAGACAAAGTGATCATTACTTTCCATTTACGGCGCAACTTGTGTGACACGTCAGCCAAAAACATCATTATTCAAACGTTATACAGTGACCTTCACGTGTTCACACAACGACCAAGTATCCAAAAGACATTATAAAGGACTAACTTATTTCAGAAATAACTTATTTAAATCTGAGCATGATCAGATTTTAAGGAATCTGAACCCTCTCAGTTTTCACACTTATTCTGAAATCATTTCAGAGATTCTGAAGCATTTCAGTCAAAATATTTTTCTGAAAGCAAAATTCCCCCTTAGAGAAAAATTCTTTTAAACATAAAAATATTTGACACTTCCCCCTGAGGTGATGCTATACAGGATTTAGCATACCTAACTCACTGATGAGATGTTTAAACGTTTTGACATCCTAGGGTTTTGTAAAAACATCAGCGAGTTGTTTATCAGTGGGAATGAAATGAAGTTCAATGTCACCTTTAATAATGTGATCTCTAATAAAATGATACCTGAGGTCGATATGCTTGGTTTTGGAGTGCATGACAGGATTGTGAGAGATGGCAATGGCATTGGTGTTATCACAAAATATTGGAGTCTTTGTATACTTAACACCATAATCAGTTAGTTGGTTCTTCATCCACAAAATCTGAGCGCAGCAACTGGCTGCAGAAATGTATTCAGCTTCAGCTGCGGAGAGTGATACTGCAGTCTGCTTCTTACTTATCCAACTAACCAATTTGCCACCTAGGAAATGACAACCACCTGTGGTACTTTTCCTATCTATTTTACAACCTGCATGATCAGAATATGAATAACCCATTAGATCTAGACTTGAGCCTTTGGGATACCAAAGACCAAGTCTGGGGACACCTTTAAGGTATCTGAAAATCCTTTTCACAGCATTTGCATGTGCTTCTCTGGGATCAGACTGAAATCTTGCACAAAGGCATGTTGCAAACATTATGTCAGGTCTACTAGCAGTTAAGTACATGAGGGATCCCACCATACCACGATATTTTGTGGGATCCACTTGTTTTCCATTGGGATCTGAGTCTAAAGTTAATGGTGCAGAAATAGGAGTATCTTTTGATGAGACTGAATCAAATTGATATTTCTTTAATAAGTCTCTGACATATTTTTCTTGATTTATAAAAATACCATCACTGGTTTGTTTTACTTGAAGACCTAGAAAATATGTCAGTTCACCCATCATACTCATTTCATACTCAGATGACATTATTTTAGAAAACTGTTCACACATTTTGTTATTTGTAGACCCAAACACAATATCATCAACATAAACTTGTACAAGTAAGATATCATTTTTATCATGCAATATGAATAAAGTGTTATCTATTGCACCCCTTTTAAAACCATTTTTCAGAAGATGTTTAGTGAGAGTATCATACCAGGCTCTAGGTGCTTGTCTCAGACCATATAAAGCTTTGTTCAGTCTGTACACCCAATAAGGTCTTTCTTCATTTATGAACCCTGGTGGCTGATGCACATACACAACTTCTTCCAATTCACCATTCAAAAATGCACTTTTGACATCCATCTGATAGACTTTGAACTCATGATGAGCTGCAAAAGCTAAGAAAATTCTGATAGCTTCTAGTCTAGCAACTGGTGCAAAAGTTTCATCAAAGTCTACTCCTTCTTCTTGTGAGTAACCCTTTGCAACAAGTCTTGCCTTATTTCGAATCACATGACCATCTTCATCCATCTTGTTTCTGAAGACCCATCTTGTCCCAATTGGTTCTTTCTTTAGATTACTGGGAAAGGGAACAAGTTCCCAAACATCGTTCCTCTTAAATTGATTAAGCTCATCTTGCATGGCTTCAATCCAGCTGGGGTCATTCATAGCCTCGTCAATCTTCTTCGGTTCTATCAGTGATAAGAAGCTGACATTTAAGCATTGATCGCTTGTGGCTCTTCTGGTCTGAACCCCACTAGTGGAATTTCCAATGATTTGCTCGATTGGATGTGCTCTTGTCCACTTAGTGTAATGACCAGGATGAACAATGATATCAGTGTAAGAACTCCTCTGAGATACTTCAGGAGGTGCTTCAGAAAAGACTACCTCAGTCTCATCATCTTCCTCCTGCAGATCATGATTTGCATCATGAAACTGTTCAGATTGGGGTAATTCAGTGGAGCCTGATATCTGAGGTGAAGCAGCATGTACATCTAATCCAATAGTCAGTTCAGAAGGTAGTTTAAAACTGACTGGAGGATAGAATGGAATGTTGCTTGACTTGATTATTCTTGGTTCTGAACTGAAATGTTCAGAAACAGGTTCAGGTGACTGATCAGATTGGACAGTAGGATCAGAATCACCAAAACTTATTGGACTTTCTGAGGGTGGTACAGGAATAGAATTCTTAAAGATTGCAGAATTAGATTCATCAAAGGTAACATGAATTGACTCATCAACCTTTTCAAGTCTCTTGTTAAAGACTCTAAAGGCTTTGCGATTTGATGAATATCCTAGGAAGTACCCTTCATCAGCTTTTGCATCAAATTTTCCAAGCTGACTGGAATCATTCAGAATGTATACTGGACATCCAAATACATGGAAATATCCAATATTAGGCTTTCTATTTCTGAGTACTTCATAGGCTATCTTCTTGTGTCTTTTGACATAGACAGATCTGTTCTGAGTGTAGCAAGCAGTTGCAACAGCTTCAGCCCAGAAATTCTTGGGAATACCAGATTTATTTAGCATACTTCTAGCAGCTTCAATCAGCGTACGGTTCTTTCTTTCTACAACACCATTCTGCTCTGGTGTGTGGGCTGAGGAGAAGTTCTGAGATATGCCAGTTTCAGCGCAGAAGGACTCCAGAGTGGCATTTCTGAATTCAGTGCCATTGTCACTTATGAGCTGACAAACTTTTCGCTTATGCTTGAGTTCAATTTGTTTGATGAGAGCAATGATTTCAGCAGCAGCTTCACTCTTGGATCTGAGGAAAATTACCCAGCAATATCTTGAATATTCATCCACATTAACAAGGGTATACTTCTTTCCTGCTCTAGTCTAAACATTCACTGGTCCAAAGAGGTCCATGTGAAGCATGTGAAGAGGTTCAGTTATACTAAAACTTTGCTTTGTCTTGAATGAAGCTCTTTTCTGCTTACCCATTTCACAACCTGGACATGGCTTATCTTTATTGAAAGACATTGAGGGTATCCCATCAACAAGTTGTTTTCTTGACAACTTATTAATATTCTTGAAGTTCAGATGGGATAATCTCTTGTGCCACAACCAGTTTGTGTCTTCATCTGCCTTTGTGTAGAAACATTGTTCAGTGGGTGAACTATTCATATCAATGATATAAATGTTTCCTTTTCTTGGTGCAATCAATACTACCTTTCCATCCCTGTTGAATATGGTGCCTTGTGAAATATCAAATAATACCTTGAAGCCATCATCACACAGTTGACTGACACTGATCAGGTTATATTTCAAACCGTTCACAATAGCAACACGTGTGAATTTGACTTGTCCATTATTCACAACACCATATCCCTCAGTTTTTCCATTTTCATCATTTCCAAATGTTATTAAGGGCCCCTCTTGCACCCTGTATTCCTCCAGCAGGGTCTGATAACCAGTCATGGTTCTGTCAGCAGCGCTGTCAAGATACCATATATTCTTCTTTCGGTCTCCCTGCACAAACACAAAGATTAGTTCTTTTTGGGAACCCATCTCTTGATGGGTTTGCTAGACTCTCCCTTAGCAGTCTCAGATTTCTTTGGTTCATAAGGAACAGAAGGATCGAAGGGGATCTCAGATGACACGAAAACAGTTGGTTTGATGGGGGTTTCAACCTTTTTCTTCTCAGATTTTTGCTTGATTTGTTTGGAAAAAGGTTTTGCATTTTGTTTAGGTTGAAGAGGAATGGTTTCAACATTTTTTAAACGTGCATTACAACTCTGCACTTGTCTAGCCAATAACTGAAATTGACTCTCTAACCTTAACAAAATTGATTCTTCATTAGACACCTGAGCCTTACCTGAATCTGAGGTAGAAGGCTCAGTGGGGGAGATATTTTTCTTTTTCTTTTGGCCTTTTGGAACCTTAGATGAAGTCTGAGGGGATGGCTTTTTGGTTTTAGCCTTCTTTTCTGAAACAGTTGTCTGAGCTATTTCAGATTTACCCTCAGATTGTTCCTGGGCCTTATCAGTCACAGTTTTCTGCTTGCCAACTTTAGGAAAAATAATTTCTGGTTTTATTTCCTTTGGAAGTGCATCTAAATCAGTGATTATAGATGCCAAATGAAGATCACCAGATTCATATGCCGTTCTTTGAGTTGTAAAAGTATTTTTAATTGCAGCATCTGGTTTTGGAGCTTTCATCTAAGATTTAATTATTTTCTGTTCTTTTTCAAGGATGGTTTTTAATTCTTCTTTTTCCAACTCTAAAGTGGCAACCATAGACTGATAACTTTTTAAGGCCAAATGGACATCTTTCAGCTCTTTTAGTCTGGCCTGACTGGCGTTCAGTTCAGAAGTATTATTTTCAAACATTTTTAGGCTTTCTGAACGCACAGTTTCGACAAATGAAATGTCAGCCTCTAAAAGAACCAAAAGGTCCCGTTTTTGTTCCTCATTACTTTCAAAACCAAAGTCACTAACCTTTTTCATGACTATATCCACCCAGCGACCAGATTCAACATCAGATTTGACCAGATAACCTTGATCTTCACGTGCCATGAAACACATATCCCTTACTTCTTCCTCATCATCAGATGATTCATCAGATTCCTCCCATTTTTCAGTCTTGGCAATCATACAACTATTATTGCTTGAGTTGTTTTGAGCCATGAGAGCTATTTGGGCTTTCAGCTTCTTGTACTTAGCCTTATAGCTGTCATCAGGTTTCTGAAAAATAGAATGGTTAGGGGCAGATTGTGATGATGAAGGCTGACTAGATCTGCATTCCTTCATGAAATGTCCTTTCTTGCCACACTTAAAGCATTCAAGATTAGACTTGTCAATAGAAGCGCTGGAAGCAAATGGTTTGCCAGATCGATTAGATTTGGCCTTAAAACGATTGAACATTTTAGCCAGCATGGCAACCAGATCATCATTGTCATCCTCATCACAACTATGAGTTACATTACCAGAAATACCAGTTTTTAACATTTCAGAGACCATCTTCTTCATCGAGTCAGAATGATCACTCTCAGAAGATAGTACGGCAGTCCCATGTGGTTCAGAATTATGAACCATGACTGAACTGGTAGAAGCATGATTTTTGGCATCTTGCTCAGCCACAACTCTCTCAGCTTTGTTCTCTTCAGTGTATCTGAAGGCTCCATATAGGGAAGCAAGAGTGTGACTGTGCAAGGTTTTTCCTTGTCTTAAAACCAAGATCAAGTTTTCCCATTTAGAAGGTAAGATATCACAAAACTTTTCTAACAAAATTTCTTTGTCTTTAGTCACACCCAGGGCTTTCAATTGATTTACCAGATTGGTGAATCTGATGTAAGTTTGTGTTAAAGTTTCACCAGGGATAGCAAAAAAAGACTCATATCTTTTATTTAAAGCAACTTTTCTTGTGACAATTGTCTCATTGGTGCCTTCAAACTGTGTCATAAGTTCCTCCCACATTAATTTTGAATTTTCAAGTAAAACAAGGGTGGGCATAAGAGTTTCAGGAACAGCATACAAGATCATATTTTGTAGCTTGGTATCAAGGTCTACCAGCCTATGATCTTCTTCAGACCAATGATCCTTCTCCTTAGGTGAAACCCTAGGAGTCCCATCGGCATTTCTGACAACAGTGGAGGCATTCAAGGGGACAAAGGGTCCTTCTTTAAGAATATCGGTCAAATGTCTTTCAATACCAGCAATATATTTGAGCATGCATGCTTTCCATGTTTGAAAATTTTCACTGTTCCCATCAAACTTGGGAACAGGATTATTTGGAAAGTGTACATGCACATTATGCGATGGTATATTGTTGTTGATGATAGGGGGTGGAGTAGGTGGAGTAGTATTAGCATTAGCATTAGGGTCAGGGCCTGTATTGAACATTTGGTCAACCATCTTTGCAGATCAAAGGTTAATGAATTAATATAATTCAACCTTGCTACTCTGATACCAATTGTGAGTCCCAAATATAGATGGTTAATACCCGACTGACAAGTAGTTCTAACTGGAAGATGACCAGTTCAGAATACGATCCAGATATGGATAAACAATAAGGCAAAGATACTGAAAGTAAATGCAAGAAACAATAAGGGCTGAAACTATATAAATAATATGTATAGATCAAGTATGTAGCATTGAGACACGATGTACTTTTCAATGTATTTGATTTATTGATGTATAAATAAATACAAAGGTTGTTGCGGAACAAAGATAAACACCCAAGTGTAAATATCTAAACAACCTAGAAATACAAGTGATCTAATAACTTGGAAATACTCGTAAGAATTACTTAGAGTATATCTCACAAGTTGCAATGCTAAGGTTTCAAGCCGTTTGCAAGTTGTGAGAAGACTTATATTTATAGACCAAGTCCATGATGACGTGGACCAGATCGTACAAATATGGTTGGGAGCATTTAAGGAATTAAAGCTAATTCCTTACATGCGTACTTTTAAGGTTTAAGTATGTAAGTCAGTTGATGTGACTTATCATACCATATTCCCAACATTTATTTTACCTTGTACTTTAATTAATAGTTAAATCTATTAACCGGGTAAAGATATGTAAAGTAAAAAGTCTTCCTCGTAATCAGTGTAAAAGTGTGTAAATACTTTTACACTGAGATGCTTTAGTCTTCGATCAGGTAGAATCAGTTTCTGAGCTCCACATCTGAGCTGATTCTCTTTCTTCAGACTTCAGTCTTTGACTTCATTCTGAACGGTATTCTGATACGTTGATCTGAACTGAAGTGAAGCTGCAGTGAACTTAATTCTGAACGACTTCAGAATTCTGTACAAGTATTCTTCACTGAGCTTCAGCTATTTCTGAACAAATTATACTTGGTCGATTTTCGACCTAACAGTTATATCTTTATATAATGATATTGTAAAGTTAAAAATATATTATTTTCTATACTTACCAATATCAAATATCAAATTCTAGCTAATAAAGTAACATGAAATTACATTGATGTAAGTCATTAATTATTACTCCACCCGTCCCATTTTAAGTGTTCTACTTTGACTTTTCAAGTCTTTTTCTTTCAATTTGATCGTAAATATTTTCGCTTGTGTTATATAATACTTGATATAAAATATATGAATGGATTGAGTTTTAAATGTATTTTTCATTGATATAATTTTCATCAACAACTATATAATACAAATAAAGATATTTACGGTTAAAATTGAAAGGAAAAAATTTAAAAAGTCAAAATATGACACTTAAAATTAGACGGATGAAGTAACTCATATGTTTTAAAGTCATGTTCATAATAAAAATAACACACAATCGTCTTGATATGGTCATTTGTGTTTCCGTGTTAAATTGGGAACCGGTTAATGAAACACTACTTTGTTATGGATATGTTTACTAAAAAGAATTGTCATTACAAATTATATATATCTATATAAGGGCAATTCCACATTATTTGTGAAAAAAACCAAAAATCAAAAGCAAACAAAAAAAAGACTTTGAAAGAAACCAAAAATAAAACAAAACGAACATGTATATTTATTTTGTGCATAAAAACTAAATATCAATAAGAATCGAATGCCAAAAAAAAATAAAATTGAGCAATAAACCATTAGTAAAACAAAAAACCGAAAAAAGAAAAATCAAAATGAGGTGCGACGTGGCAAAATCTAGATGGAACATGGTGCAGCGTCACAAATTCCGGATGGTTCGATGTTTTACCTTAATATAAAATTTTTGTTGTAGGGCCAAAGTAAGATTTTTGAAAGTTTGTGGTGAAATTTGGAAATTCTATATTAAGCTCAAATTAAAATTTTGAAACTTGAGTGGAAATTTTAGAAATCTCAAAACTATACTATTCCTTTCCATTTCCTTTAATATAGAAGTATAATCGGGGAAACTATCATAATGTTTATGAACGCAAATTAATTAAATGATTACCTTTAAAGAATATGGTATGGACAACAGACCATGCTCACTTGTGTCCATTAATTAGTCGTTATTGATAGAAGTATATTTATCCCTATAAGAGGCTACCCAATGCCCACCACTCATCCCCCAAGGACTAGTCCCTGTCAGCGCCACATCAGCAAAAAAACACTCCAAGGACTAATCCCCCCAAAATACACCCAATGCACTCATCCCTCAAGGACTAGTCTTGGACCCACCAATTATTTAATTCTACCCTTTTATCTAAACTTTACATTTTTAACCCTCTAAACAATAAATAAAATACATTTTAAGTCCATTAACACAAATTATTAATAAAACACACAAGTTCATTAAAAATAAAAATACAAATACATTAGAACATAAAAATAAAACACAAAGTACAATAAAAAAACCACACAACCTAAAAATGGAAAGAAAAAAAACACACACACACAACGACATTTTTATTTTTTTAAACTAAACTAAACCTAAACTAATTGGGACCAAATAGGAAGTCTTTATACCCCGCCATGAGTTTCTTCTTGGCTTCCTTGATGTACCTCTTCTCCTCGTCATCACACTCTGTTTGGCCCATGAACGAAAGAGCCGAATACATGGTGCGCTTCCTTTCTTCCTCACGAATGGCAGCCAAAGATTGTTGTTGTTCATCCAACACTGCCTCTTTTTTACACCCAAGTCTGTCGAGTCGGGCGGCTAGGTCAGAAGCTGAAGAACGAGCAGTCCCCGCATCGGAAGAAGCAGATGTTCGTGAAGTCTTTGACTTAGTAGGGGGCGCGTATACATATCCAGACCAAAAACGTCATTATCACCAAGGTCCACCGGCTCGTATTGGGTCTCCTCCTCCTCCTCGTCACTATCAACAACATTAAGAATGTTTTTCCTTTTATGGAGGCTTCGCCCCAGAACATCATGAGCGGATGGAGCGAAGAACTTTGGCTTATCTTTCACGAGCAACCAACACTCGTACATGGTAAACTGATTTTTGGTTTGAGTAAAGTACGCTGAACGCGCTTCCTCCATGACTTGGGCATCGTTCTCACCACTGCATCGATTATCATCATACCCTTTCCAGATTGCATTGAACTTTGACACATTTGTTTTGATCTTTCTCCACTTGCCACTAATCTGATTGTGATTTCTTGGGTTGTTGGGGAATCTTGCATTATACTTCTCTATGATTTTCCCCCAAAAACAATCAAGCGATTGGTCTTTGCCAACTATTGGATCTTCTGTAGCATCGATCCAACACTCAGTGAGAACTTTCATTTCAAGCTCGCTCTAATGTGACGAGTTTGCGGCAGGTTCTTTTGGTTGTTTGCTTTTCTTGGTGCGTTTGGCCATGCTTTTGACCCGGCCCTTCTTTGGTTGTGTTTCAGGAATGGATTGGGGGGTGGGAACAGATTCGGGTGTGGGAGCAGATTCGGGTGTGGGGTTATATGGTGGTGTGGGAAAGGAGTGTTGATCAGGTTGTTGAAAACATGCTGCTGACGATGACCCCCCATGGTAGAAATTAGGGGGTTGTGTAGCGGCAAGTGAAGCATAATAAGCTGCCATGAATTGATTATAACGGGGGTCATTTGGTTGTGGGATGGGTGGTGCTTGGTTAGGTGGTTGGTTAGGGAACGATTGATTAAAATCGTTCACAGCGTTAAAGAAGAAGTCGTCGGCTTTTTGGTTATTGAAGTTTGACATGATTTGTGCTTAAAATGGATTGGTATGTGTTAATATATCTGAATAATGAAAGTGTGATGTGTTCTAGTGCTTATGGAGGTGTATATATAGGCTTTTTCAAAAACTAGCCGTTAAAGGACTAAAAGTGTAAAGTTTTTGAACTGCAGTTGGTCAAAACAAGCCGTTACAGGGACCTGTTTTGCCAACTTTTGAAACTTCAAAAGTTTTTGTCTTTTCCCTTTACTAGGTTGGCAATAAATAAAAACAAAAACAAAATCACACTCAACACTCGTCCCTGCAGGAACGAGACAACCGGACGAGAGCATCGGACGAACGGTGGACGAGTCCCACCCAACGGTGTGGACTCGTCCTTGGCAGTCGAACGAGCAGCCGAACGAGGGCATTGGGCACCCTCTAATTATAGTGTTGGATTGCAAGGAATAAGGAGTTGAGTTTCGTTATTTTCTCCTTTAAGGTAAGATAACTTACTTTTGACACATGAGGGACACAACAAAACTTAGTTTTAATAATTAAACTCCCTTTTATGTTCTTATAATTATCTCATGCATATGTTGGATATGAGATATATGAGGGAGGTTGAAGTGGGGTATTGTTTACGGATGTTTATTTTGAAATGAGATTGTTATCGCATGATTGATATATATAGCTAGTTCTTTGAGCTGTGAATGCATTATGTGGACTTGTACACATAGTACACTATACATGATTTAGGTTGCCATGTCACGTGCACGCTTAAGGGCCCTAAAATATTATGTAGATATTGGTGTGATATATTTTTAATATATCTTTTGGTGAAAGTCTCGAGCATTGGTGTAAGAGTTAAGCTTAACCCATATGACGTCTATTTAGGCAGAGTGTGCTATGGCGTCACTTGGGACACTGATCATGTTCTCTTGTGAATACAACCTGGTGTTTAGAGTATTTCGGGTGTCGTGGTTGACCACCTGGTGTTAACAGAATACTCATGGATTTGGTTATGCCTATCCATAACGACATAGATGGACCACCGTAAGGTCTACCCATCAAGTCGGGTGTGAGGTTCCATATTTGGCTATTTAGCCGCCTCACACAACCTTTTTATGTAGTTTATCATGGCATAACCTTTGGTGATTTATGTAGCTTATGTAATTATGTGGATATTGGTGATTATAGAGGATTGCTAGGCACATTGTAGGATTTGATAATCCTTATTATGCAGTTTATGTTGCTTTGGTATTTGTGCCTTTATGTATGCATGAGTTATTTTATTAAAGTGTTTTAATTGGCAATCCTTTTATTTACACTAACCTGTGATCTTACTCAGTTTTAATAGCTGATACTTGTTTCGTGAAAATGTGTTGTGCTCTCAGGTTAGGTATTGATCAGTGGCTTGGTAGCTTGCTTGTGAGATGGGTAGCTATTACTGGAGCTTTTGGACGTTGGCTTTAGTTACCCATAGTTGCATTATTTAAGTAGACTTATTTATTTAGCCGTTTTGGCTTTATTATGTTGACTGTCTTTATTGAGGTTGATTGTGGATTTCATTTACACTATTGTGATGATACTGGTTGGTAACACCTTTTTGAGACAATCATTATGCTTTATTGGGATTTTTAAAAGTCGCTTCCGCATTTTATTAATAGTGTTATGTTCGAAGTTGAAATTTTTTTGAAATTCACATTTTTATCAATCAGGGTGTTACAAGTTGGTATCAGAGCAGTAGTTTAAGTGAACCATTGGCCATAGGTGTTGGTGTTGGACTTAAGCTAGTTGAATATTCCGCGTTTGAGCTTAGGTAATTGTGCCTTGGCTTTAGGAAGATCGCCTTTAGGACGGGTTGGGTTGAGTGTGAGAGTAAGATTACGGTTTTTATGTATTTGTTGTTTATATGCATAATTGTGTTCTTTAGCCTTATTTTCCTTATTTCTCGCTTTATCTGTCGCTATTTCTTTCGATGCTTTCGGTAGACAAATCCTTTTGAGAATATGTACGAATTTCCTCTATATTGAATTTGATAATTGTGTTGAACTTGGAATAGTGAGGAGTAAATAAGTAGGAATATTGAGTGTTGAAACTTGGTGTTGCTTTATGTAGAAAATAGAGGTGGTTAATGAACTGATAGTTGTGACATGATATGTCGTAACTATTAACCTTGTAGAGATGAAATGTGGAAATGTTGATTAATGAGTAGATTTGAGGAATTCCCAAAAGAGGAGGTTCAATCAGTGATACACAAGTGGGGCAACAGACACGCATGTGAAAGGATACAGTTACAATTATGGTCCAGAACATAATTGCAAATGTATCATGATGCAAGTGTGCTTGTGGCCATGCTTGTGTTGACCGGTGTGAGCTGAAATTAAGGTAGTGAGGTTGCTATGCGGTGATTATATCCCTATGGGTGGTGAGTATCCATTTGGTGGTAAATTAAACGATATCGATGCTTAAAATGCGTGGAATTATTTATTCACCAAAGTAAAAGAAGTTGATTGTGTAATCTATGTAGTGCGTCAAAACGACATTGTACCTTGAGTCAAACGTAAATGTAGTTGAGTAGTGTTGTGAATGAACATATTAATTACACAGTACGCAAAAATAAAAAATAAAAAAATAATAATAATAAGGGCGAACAAGAAATAATTTAAATTGAATATAATATCTATAATAGTGTACACGACATTAGAAATAAAAATACAAAAAAAAACTTTATATACATGAAAATATAATATAGTGTCATATATAATTTTATATAGTTATAAGTTACTAACATTAAGAAATTCATAGTACTATTATTATAAAGATGTAGTTAACAAAGTTATTGAGTGGTATTCAATTAAGCTATTTACTAAACGAAAATAAATAAAATTAATGACTTTATAAGACACATTTATATAAAAGTTTAAGGACCAAAAGTGTTATTGATCAATTATTTGATTATTGATGATGTCATCAATATGATCTAATGGTGGAAAATAAGATATCAAATTCAATCAATGGTCCATACTTTTCAAATTTGGAATTAAGGGTTTTATTTTAATATATATTAAAGATATAAAATACTTTCATCATGTTTATCATTTGTTTCATTTATGTTTTTAAGACTAGACTTATGCCCGCGCAATGCGGCGGCGGTGGGGGTAGTGATGGCGGAGGTGGTGGTGGTGACGGTAGTGGGGACGGCAGTAGGGACGACAGTGAGGACGACGGTGGGGGCGGCGATGGTGGTGAATGTAAAAGTAATTGATGTTAAAGGTGGTATTGTATTTATTTTAAATGTTGAGGAATCTATATTGTGAATTATTTCATTAAGGGTATTATAGGTATATTAGATGGTGATGTTTAAATTAGTGAACCGTAAGTCCATTTTAGACGTATGACCTATCGTTGGAATCGTGAGAGAGTCTACTTTCTCATGGTATCATCCATTTGGGATGAATCCTTGTCCATTTCTAAAAATGTGGAATTAAAGTGTCTTGTTCTTACACGGGAAAGTCGTTGAAGCGTTTGTGGGTTTGTGACTTGACTTAAACTAACTAGACCGACTTGTTTAGGGTTTTAGAGTTAAAAATGATGATATTGTGATATAATTTGATAGGTGGTGGTTACGTGCCGGTTGTTGAGCGTTTACAACTCAAATCTAACCCGATATTAGCTTGCTTTTGCCGATCAAGGTGAGTTCCGTAGCTCCCTACTCGATTGAGATTCGGGCTGGAAAGTGCACACATACTTGTTTAATTGATTTATGATGTTTTAGTGATTTGCATGCATTATACTTTGACGTTGTCAACACGTATGAAATCTTATCACTCGCATTTCCATTATTTGTGTAATCTTGGTTGATGGCTGGCTTATTGATTTATGGTTGACTACTTACTTGGTTGATTTTGCATTCAGTTATGATTGGATCTGGTTGTTAGGTTAGTTGTGCATACATGGAAGTCGATTATGCCTTCAAAGGGTTATAGATGTGGTGGGAAGGCTGCGGGTGACCCTATATATAAGCATCTATGATTCGATGAAAGCAGAATCCTCCGAAGTGTATGTATATGTTGATTTGGTTGTCGGTTGAATGTTGACTTGGAGTTGGACTTGGGGAAATGATGAGCGTCCATTTTGTGATAAAACCCCCTATCGAAAGGCCTCATTTCTATGTCTAAAATGAGTTAATATTCCGGAACTATTGGTACTTAATAAGTCGTATGTTTATGCAGGTTCACGGAAGATACGAGAGAGGGTAAATGACATCAAGTAACTCAAGATGAAGGCCTATGAAGTTACAAGACACAAGGAGGTGATTCGGGAGCCGAACGAAAAAGAACGAACTGCAGCAGGAGCTACCAGCGCCGCTGGCAGCCATGCCAGCGCCGCTGGCCAACATCAAGCGCCGCTCCCATCAGCCCAGCGCCGCTGGCAAGCCCAGCCAGCGCCGCTGGGCGGCCCAGATCAGCAACCGACTTATTTCACTATTTAAGTCAAACTAACCCTCAAAACCCTAAGAGAGAGCCGATTCAGCAGCCCTAGCCGCCTACATTCAACCCTAGGTCGATTTTGCAGATCCCAAGAAGGTTTTGGAGCTTCTAACACCTTCCGGTCTTCATCCTCAGCCTAGATCTACTTTTCTATTTTACTTTTAGTTGGTAAACAATGTCTTTCATCTTTTCAGACTTTGTTATTCCTCTAATAATGTCAGGCTAGTAGGCTGAATACTTGTTTGGATCGATGTGATCATGTAGACGTTTATTGTTTTACTTTATTTGTTAGAATCTGTTGGAGTGTGTTTTACTGTTTATCGTAGATCCATGTTTTACTAGTTCTTCATATTATTATCGGTTCTATATCTGTATATATTAGTTTAATTCTGATGGTTGTCTATGATCATACACTAG
Organism: Erigeron breviscapus; assembly: GCA_034093135.1. Taxonomy (NCBI): domain Eukaryota; kingdom Viridiplantae; phylum Streptophyta; class Magnoliopsida; order Asterales; family Asteraceae; genus Erigeron; species Erigeron breviscapus. The sequence goes on from CM067173.1 coordinate 1,052,596, forward strand.
GACTAATATGCTAGGATGGAAAACACTAGTCGGTCTATAACTAGTTGTAAAAAGTGATTCACTTGTAACCGAGGGATCCAGAACCGTAGTAATTAGGATGAATAGAACATGATGCTTAATAATGTCAGACGCGATCCTTTGACTTGGAAACGAGCACTGTGGTCACCGGAGATAATTACTATCTGGTCATGGCTTAAGAGCCGGATAACTAAAAGATGAACTAGTAACACAAACTTTAGGTCATTAATGCTTAAACAATGAATCTAACGAGAATTTGTTTATAGGGTAGTGTGAGTCTATGTAACACCCGTCGTTTAAAAACTTGGATTTTGAAAAATCTTTGCCAAACGGCGTTTAAAATACGCGGAAAGGATCACATATAAAATCTGCCCCATCCGTAACGGATGGTACCTTTAAAATTGGTGTTACTTCTAGCATCGTCAAAATAATAAAAGTAAATCCAAGATTTGGCACCTACATAAATGCCCATCATTACAATTCTGAAACATGAACAAAATAGCCAAACATAAGGCTAAAGGAAGTCTAAGCGTTTAATGTCTTTGCTAAGCTTCTTTATTCATTCTACCCAACTCTCACCAAGCTAATCCTCGCCTAGCTCAAACTTGATTATCCTGAAGGCACAACATTTTCAAAGAACAAGTGTTAGCTAATAAAATTAGCTAAGTAAGATAACATAGATTTGAAAACGTTTGCCAATTACATATATTAACAAAATCTGCATTTTAAGTTAATATCACACACATACATAACATCATAAGATACACATTAGGTTCATCATGTCCTAAGGTGTGCCTATACTTTCTTTCTTTATTTCTTTGCCAAGACGTAGGCTAAGTGACTTATGCCACTTACTTAGGGATGTGGGGTTGTGTGTAGGCGGTCATAGACCATACTTGGAGTCCTCACACCCGACATGATGGGTAAACCATAAGGTGGTCCATCGGCGTCGTTAAGGAATGACAAAGTCAATCCAACTGAATAAACCGTTTATGCCTTTACACATTGGTGGTTAGTTACTCCACCCGGAATACTCAAACGTAACTATGCCACAAGGAGCAACTCAAGTGACCACGTACGCACCAGCCCCGAAGAGCTAGCACGGGTTAAGCTTAACACAAGACTTTACATAATGCTCGAGACTTTAATCGCTTAATTAGTTTAGGCTACTCTTTCACCTAAGCTAATCACATATCATCTTTTACTTTAGGGCCCTTAACGTGCATGTGAACATGGCAATCCTAATCAAAGGACTAGTGACTAAGTGATCAAGCCACACATGCAATCATACATCATATCATTTCATCATTTCATACATACATAATCATTTCATCATTTCATGCATTTATACTTATTTCATCATCTCATACATACATAATCATTTCATCATTTCATACATACATAATCATTTCATCATTTCATACATACATAATCATTTCATCATTTCATACATACATAATCATTTCATCATTTCATACATACATAATCATTTCATCATTTCATACATACATAATCATTTCATCATTTCATACATACATAATCATTTCATCATTTCATACATACATAATCATTTCATCATTTCATACATACATAATCATTTCATCATTTCATACATACATAATCATTTCATCATTCATACATACATAATCATTTCATCATTTCATACATAATAATCATTTCATCATTTCATACATACATAATCATTTCATCATTTCATACATACATAATCATTTCATCATTTCATACATACATAATCATTTCATCATTTCATACATTTATAATCATTTCATCATTTCATACATACATAATCATTTCATCATTTCATACATACATAATCATTTCATCATTTCATACATACATAATCATTTCATCATTTCATACATCATAATCATTTCATCATCTCATACATACATAATCATTTCATCATTTCATACATCATAATTATTTCATCATTTCATACATACATAATCATTTCATCATTTCATACATACATAATTATTTCATCATTTCATACATACATAATCATTTCATCATTTCATACATACATAATCATTTCATCATTTCATACATACATAATCATTTCATCATTTCATACATACATAATCATTTCATCATTGCATACATACATAATCATTTCATCATTTCATACATACATAATCATTTCATCATTTCATACATACATAATCATTTCATCATTTCATACATCATAATCATTTCATCATTTCATACATACATAATCATTTCATCATTTCATACATACATAATCATTTCATCATTTCATGCATACATAATCATTTCATCATTTCATGCATTTATAATCATTTCATCATTTCATACATACATAATCATTTCATCATTTCATACATACATAATCATTTCATCATTTCATACATCATATCATTTCATCATTTCATACATACATAATCATTTCATCATTTCATGCATTTATACTTACCACATACCATTGCACCCTGCATATGAATGTTAATCATCATAAATGGTAAGTAATATATCCCTTTGCAACCTCCCATAGTCACCCATGAACATAAAATGTACATACATATTCAATTGGAAGGTTTAACTTATGAAAACGTGTTTTGTTGTACCAACAGGTGACAAAAGATGTTATCTTACCTCGATACAGCTTACCAACAAGTTAAAAGTATATTAATGTGCTTGCTAAGTGCTCCCGACAACCTAGAATGAGTATAAGATTGAAATATAAGCTAAACGAAATGTTTTGTGAAAACTGGTCATGAGGTGCGTCGCACCTCCCACATGGTGCGTCGCACAGATCCATCAGAAAATTCTGATCAGATGTAGGTGCGCCGCACCTACCCCTTGGTGCGTCGCATAACGGGCTATTGGCTGAAAACCAATTTTCCAAATCTGGCTGTGGTGCGTCGCACCACCCTCCTGGTGCGTCGCACCTGGAGTGTCGACCAGAAACCTTAATTTTGTTCTTTGATCAAACGAATTCCATACGAACCCATACCCCAAATCCAACCTGGGGACTTAAAATTAATCCTTTTAATTGCACTTTCATCAACTTTAACCATCCTATTAACCCTTTAATCCTTTACATCATAAATCAATCATTAAAACACCCGAATAACATGTATTCGATAAACGTTTGATCAAATAACCCAACCCAAACCCTATGGCCTGGATTATAAACTCATCTATAACTCATAAGGTCAGAATTCAAAGATAATATTACCTATATTACCTGTAGATGACTTAGAGGATTCAAGATCTAATCAAAACTTGATCAATATGGCACGAATCGATTGAATCTTGAGGAAACTTGTCCTGGGGATTGAGGGAATCGGCTGAGGGGTTTCACACACACAAGAGCAGGTGTTTTGTGACAATTAGGGTTGCCTAATTGCCCCTTAACCCCTGGCCATCAACTCTAAAACTTACACTTAAGACCCTTCAACTCTAAAACTTAACTTTCTTAGCTTAACTTTCTACCGGGAGTCTTAACATACTAATAAGCACTTTATAACTTAACTTTACTTTCATTAATTATCATATTTGTCACTTCATATTAAACGCCTAAGCATTTAATCACATAATCCCATATAGGGCACATAAACATAATAGACCTGACGTTAACTAACGGAAAGTCAAATAGTCAAACATAAAACGTTTGGGATGTTACAATTACCTCCCCCTTAAGAGGATTCCGTCCTCGGAATCGCCTCAGAAGCGAACAAATCTGGATATTTCTCTTTCATCACCGACTCGGTCTCCCAAGTTAAACTTTCACCGTGGTTATGCTTCCATTTAATCAACACGAGATCAATCAACTTTCGGCGAAGTTTCTTTTGCTTTCTTCCGAGTATCGCTACTGGTTCGTCCACTATTCTTTTCTGAGGATTTATGCTCACATCCTCAATTGGAATAACACTAGACTCATTGGCCAAACACTTCCTCAAATATGAAACATGAAATGTGTGGTGAATTCCATCCAATTCTGGGGGTAGTTCCAATTGATAAGCTACATCCTTGATTCGTTTCAGAATTTTGAAAGGTCCTATGAAACGTGGGCTTAGCTTTCCCTTCTTTCCAAAACGAATTACTCCTTTCCATGGAGAAACTTTCAGCATTACCAAATCACCAACTTGGAACTCAATTGGCTTCCTTTTCTTGTCGGCATAAGTCTTTTGTCGTTCTCTAGCCACACGAAGTGCTTCTTTTGCTACATTGACTTTTTCAGCTGAGATTTCAATGATTTCAGGACCCGTAAACTGTTTCTCACCGGGTTCCATCCAACAACTCGGGGTCCTACATCTCCTACCATAAAGCATTTCAAATGGTGGCATTCCAATACTTGCATGATGGCTGTTATTATAAGAGAATTCAATTAACTTCAAATGATCATCCCATGCTCCACCATACTCTAATACACAAGCCCTCAACATGTCTTCCAATGTTTGTATGGTTCTTTCACTTTGTCCATCCGTTTGAGGATGATAGGCGGTACTCAAATTTACTCTAGTACCTAATGCTCGTTGAAGACTTTTCCAAAAACTAGATACATACCTCGTGTCTCGATCCGAAACAATAGATAATGGAACACCATGCTTTGAGACAACTTCATCAATGTACATCTTTGCCATCTTGGTCAATGGCACATCTTGGCGCGTTGCTAAGAAATGAGCACTCTTCGTCAACCTATCAACAATCACCCATACCATATCATTTCCTTTCGGAGTTCTTGGTAGCTTGGTCACAAAATCCATAGTTATATGGTCCCATTTCCATTCCGGAATCTCTAATTGGTGCAACATTCCATACGGCTTTTTATGGTCAGCTTTCGCCCGTGCACAAGTCAAACATCTTTCAACAAAATGAGCAACTTCTCCCTTAATGTTTGGCCACCAATAGATGGGCTTCAAATCTGCATACATCTTGGTAATACCGGGATGGACTGAATATCTTGACCTATGGGCTTCTTCAAGGATCAATTCTCGGTTACCACCAAGCAATGGTACCCAAATTCGACCCTTATATGTCTTAAATCCACGGCTGTTCGTCTCCATCACAAGTCTTTTCTTCTTTCCAATGCTTTCATTATCGATATTATCCTTCATCAAAGCCTTAACTTGGGCTTCCTTGATGCGGTCGAGTAACCCCGACTTGGCTTGAACAACCATGCTCATCAATCTACAAGAAAAATTCTGCACTTTCCTACTTAATGCATCCGCCACTACATTGGCTTTACCGGGATGATATTTAATCTCACAATCATAATCTTTCAGAAGTTCCATCCATCTCCTTTGCCTTACATTCATTTCCTTTTGTGAGAACACATATTGCAAACTCTTATGATCCGTATACAAGTACATTTGGTGCCATATAAGTAATGCCTCCACAACTTCAAAGCAAACACTACTGCAGCCAATTCAAGATCATGGGTCGGGTAATTCTTTTCATGAGGCTTCAACTGACGTGAAGCATATACAATAACTTTGTCCCTTTGCATAAGGACACAACCCAAACCTGAAATAGAAGCATCACTATACACAACAAGATCATCAGTACCTTCGGGTAAGGCTAGGACAGGAGCTTCACATAACTTTGTCTTAAGCGTTTGAAAGGCCTTTTCTTAAGCTTCCGTCCACACAAACTTTACTCCTTTCTTTGTCAATTCAGTCATTGGCTTAGCTATTCGGGAGAAATCTTGAATAAACCTTCTATAATAGCCAGCTAACCCGAGAAAACTCTTAATCTCCGTGGGTGTCTTTGGCTGTTCCCATTTAGATACAGCTTCAATCTTGGCGGGATCAACTTTAATACCTTCAGAAGAGATAACATGCCCGAGAAATTGAACTTCTCGGAGCCAGAATTCACACTTGGAGAACTTTGCATATAACTTTTTCTCCCTAAGAACCTCAAGAACGGCTCTTAAGTGCTCACGGTGCTCGGCTTCAGACTTTGAATAAATTAGAATATCGTCGATGAAGACAATCACAAAATGATCTAAGAATGGGCGACATACCCGATTCATTAAATCCATGAAAGCGGCTGGAGCATTTGTCAACCCAAAAGGCATGACAAGAAACTCATAGTGCCCATAACGTGTACGAAAAGCTGTCTTGGCCACATCTTCCTTTTTGACTTTTAATTGATGGTAGCCAGACCGCAAATCAATCTTAGAGAAGTAAGAAGCACCATGAAGCTGATCGAAAAGATCATCAATACGCGGGAGAGGATACTTGTTCTTAACCGTTCGCTTATTCAGCTCACGGTAGTCTATGCACATGTGCATAGAACCGTCTTTCTTTTTGACAAAAAGAACCGGAGCTCCCCAAGGCGAGGAACTTGGTTGTATGAAACCTTTGTCAAGTAGCTCTTGAAGCTGAGACATTAACTCTTTCATTTCTGTAGGAGCTAAGCGATATGGTGCTTTTGCAACAGGAGTAGCACCGGGTACAAGATCAATCTGAAAAGTGACCTCTCAGTCGGGAGGAATACCGGGAAGATCATCCGGAAAGACATCAGAAAATTCAGAAACTATATCAACATTAGGGATTGGAGACTTCTCTTTTCGTGTATCTATAACATAAGCAAGAAAGTGATTCTTGTTATGCCGAATGCAATTGAGAGCCTTCATCAAATTAATGATCTTTATGCTCCCCTTCTTCTTATCTCCATAAACGGAAATGATCTCACCATCCGAAGTAGCGAATCGTACGACCTTTTGAGAACATATAATAGTAGCATCATTTTGAGATAACCAATCCATACCTATCACTATATCAAAACCGGCTAGAGTGGTAGGCAATAACTGAACCGGAAAAGAGCGACCTTCAATCTCAATAGAACAATCATCATAACCTACTTGAATGTCACTAATGGTACCGTTAGCAATTTCAACCTCTAAGGAACAATCAAGAGGAGTAGTGACCCTATCAAGCTTAGGAGCAAATAAAGTGGACACAAAAGATCTATTTGCACCCGAATCAAAAAGAACAGAAGCAGGTTTTGAGTTAACAAGAAATGTACCGCTTACTACCTCATCGTTTTCCTTGGCAGCTTCAACTGTCAGCTGAAAGGCTCGAGCTTTAGGCTTTTGGACAGCCGTCTTCTTTCCATCATTTTTTCCTTGTGGGCAATCCTTGATGAAATGACCGGTTTGTTGGCACCGGTAACACTTTGGCTTGTCTTTGCATTCTGAAGCAGGATGACCCGTACCACCACAAGTGTCACACCTTCGGGTCTTATCTGAACATGGACCCGAATGAGGCGCCTTACAAGTCCCACACCAATTCTTAGGCTTGGCATAGTTGCTGCCCCCACCTCTTGAAGATGAACCTTTCTTGAACTTCCTATTAGATCCATTTGACCCATCATGCCTCCTTTTTGAACCTGATTGCTTGTCATCATTAGCTTTTACTGCAACCTTTTCACCTTTGAAGTCATCATCCAGTCTCTTGGACTCCTTAATCGCAGCAGACAATGTAGTATATTGCCTACAAAGGCCACGATAGCTAGCGGGGAGACCATCACAATATGCTTCAATCTGATCAATTTCCCTTGGCACCATACGACCTACAAACTGTAACTTTTCTGTAAACGAGCGAGCATACTCACCTATGGCACCGGGCTTAGCAGTCAAAGCTCTGAATTCCTTCTCTATCAGCCTCAACTCACGAGTACCCACATATTCTTCCAAAAACTTTTCTTTGAATGTATCCCAAGGCATAGCAGCAAGTACCTCGGGAGTCAATGAAACAGTAGCAGATCTCCACCAATTCCGGGCATTCTTTGTCAACACCCGTGTAGCACATAATACCTTCATATCATCAGGACAGTAGCATGAAGCAAACACCACTTCAGTGTCAGTAAGCCATTCCATGGCGCCCACTGCATCAAGAGTGCCATCAAACTCCTTGGCACCACACTTCTTAAAGCTTTCATATTTGAAGTTATGGACGCGAGGAGCATGAGGCGCCACTACATTTCCCGCACCATTCATTTCAGCAACAACATTTCCAGGAGCAACCTGTGACCTTACCATTGATGGCTCGCTACGGTTTGAGCGGTTAGAGTAATTCCCATCCGTATGCTCATCCCGTTGCAAGCTAGCTTCTCTTTCAGCCCTAAGTTGATTCAACTCTTCTTCATTCCTCAACAAGAGAGCTCGAATAGCCCTCAACTCTTCATGCATTTCAGCTTGGGTAGGAACTTGTTCAATCACTGGGTTAGCTCTATCAATCTCAGACCTTGTGGGTTGTGCACCCGGAAATGGCCTTCGAGGAGGCCTTTGGTTAACACCATTCCCAGCCTCATTTTGATTAGCCGGAGCATTGCTAGCATTAGCTCCATCTCTTTGACTGCTAGCACGAGTATTAACCATCTTTCTACAATTTAGTGGCGAATGTTAGAGATGAATCGAATGAGAACAATGTAAGGTTAGGCCTACTTAATTACACAAGCATACCATAATCGTATATAAGCCATAAACCTACACTCACTCTCATCCCAACCCATCCTAAACGTATTTTCATCATAAAGCTAAAGCATTACTACCTAAGCCAATCATTTCTCATACGGTTTAAGTCCAAAATCCTAAGGTCTTGGTCGAATTTTAGTTCACTTAAACCATTTCTCTGATACCAACTTGTAACACCCGTCGTTTAAAAACTTGGATTTTGAAAAATCTTTGCCAAACGGCGTTTAAAATACGCGGAAAGGATCACATATAAAATCTGCCCCATCCGTAACGGATGGTACCTTTAAAATTGGTGTTACTTCTAGCATCGTCAAAATAATAAAAGTAAATCCAAGCTTTGGCACCTACATAAATGCCCATCATTACAATTCTGAAACATGAACAAAATAGCCAAACATAAGGCTAAAGGAAGTCTAAGCGTTTAATGTCTTTGCTAAGCTTCTTTATTCATTCTACCCAACTCTCACCAAGCTAATCCTCGCCTAGCTCAAACTTGATTATCCTGAAGGCACAACATTTTCAAAAGAACAAGTGTTAGCTAATAAAATTAGCTAAGTAAGATAACATAGATTTGAAAACGTTTTCCAATTACATATATTAACAAAATCTGCATTTTAAGTTAATATCACACACATACATAACATCATAAGATACACATTAGGTTCATCATGTCCTAAGGTGTGCCTATACTTTCTGTCTTTATTTCTTTGCCAAGACGTAGGCTAAGTGACTTATGCCACTTACTTAGGGATGTGGGGTTGTGTGTAGGCGATCATAGACCATACTTGGAGTCCTCACACCCGACATGATGGGTAAACCATAAGGTGGTCCATCGGCGTCGTTAAGGAATGACAAAGTCAATCCAACTGAATAAACCGTTTATGCCTTACGCATTGGTGGTTAGTTACTCCACCCGGAATACTCAAACGTAACTATGCCACAAGGAGCAACTCAAGTGACCACGTACGCACCAGCCCCGAAGAGCTAGCACGGGTTAAGCTTAACACAAGACTTTACATAATGCTCGAGACTTTAATCGCTTAATTAGTTTAGGCTACTCTTTCACCTAAGCTAATCACATATCATCTTTTACTTTAGGCCCTTAACGTGCACGTGAACATGGCAATCCTAATCAAAGGACTAGTGACTAAGTGATCAAGCCACACATGCAATCATACATCATATCATTTCATCATTTCATACATACATAATCATTTCATCATTTCATGCATTTATACTTACCACATACCATTGCACCCTGCATATGAATGTTAATCATCATAAATGGTAAGTAATATATCCCTTTGCAACCTCCCATAGTCACCCATGAACATAAATTGTACATACATATTCAATTGGAAGGTTTAACTTATGAAAACGTGTTTTGTTGTACCAACAGGTGACAAAAGATGTTATCTTACCTCGATACAGCTTACCAACAAGTTAAAAGTATATTAATGTGCTTGCTAAGTGCTCCCGACAACCTAGAATGAGTATAAGATTGAAATATAAGCTAAACGAAATGTTTTGTGAAAACTGGTCATGAGGTGCGTCGCACCTCCCACATGGTGCGTCGCACAGATCCATCAGAAAATTCTGATCAGATGTAGGTGCGCCGCACCTACCCCTTGGTGCGTCGCATAACGGGCTATTGGCTGAAAACCAATTTTCCAAATCTGGTTGTGGTGCGTCGCACCACCCTCCTGGTGCGTCGCATAACGGGCTATTGGCTGAAAACCAATTTTCCAAATCTGGTTGTGGTGCGTCGCACCACCCTCCTGGTGCGTCGCACCTGGAGTGTCGACCAGAAACCTTAATTTTGTTCTTTGATCAAACGAATTCCATACGAACCCATACCCCAAATCCAACCTGGGGACTTAAAATTAATCCTTTTAATTGCACTTTCATCAACTTTAACCATCCTATTAATCCTTTAATCCTTTACATCATAAATCAATCATTAAAACACCCGAATAACATGTATTCGATAAACGTTTGATCAAATAACCCAACCCAAACCCTATGGCCTGGATTATAAACTCATCTATAACTCATAAGGTCAGAATTCAAAGATAATATTACCTATATTACCTGTAGATGACTTAGAGGATTCAAGATCTAATCAAAACTTGATCAATATGGCACGAATCGATTGAATCTTGAGGAAACTTGTCCTGGGGATTGAGGGAATCGGCTGAGGGGTTTCACACACACAAGAGCAGGTGTTTTGTGACAATTAGGGTTGCCTAATTGCCCCTTAACCCCTGGCCATCAACTCTAAAACTTACACTTAAGACCCCTCAACTCTAAAACTTAACTTTCTTAGCTTAACTTTCTACCGGGAGTCTTAACATACTAATAAGCACTTTATAACTTAACTTTACTTTCATTAATTATCATATTTGTCACTTCATATTAAACGCCTAAGCATTTAATCACATAATCCCATATAGGGCACATAAACATAATAGACCTAACGTTAACTAACGGAAAGTCAAATAGTCAAACATAAAACGTTTGGGATGTTACAGTCTAGCGACAGCACTAGTAATTAGGCAAAGTGAATCTAACGAGAATCTGAGCCGTGATTAAGTTTCCAACAGACTAGCAAATAGGTAGGATAGTATTTGGTCGTACTATGAATCGGAGATGCCAAACAAGTATTTTAATTTAATTACTGTTATTTGCTTTTTCAAACTATTTTCAGACTAAGCCTCTCGCTGAATAAGCGGTTACGGCTTCTATTTACTTTTCAGTATTTTAATTAGTTTAATAGGAAATCGTGACAACCCTACAACCGCTAGAATTACACATATTATTAGATTAGGTAGCGCAAGCGTCCCTGCGAACGATCCTGTAACTTATCACTTAGACTATACTACACTGATCAGGTTCTCTGCTCGTAAGTGTGTGTGTTTTCAGATAATTACTTGTACAACTTATAAATTTAAAAGCATAAAATAAAACACCATCAAGCTTTTTGGCGCCGCTGCCGGGGACGCGACGCATTCTTAGTTTAGTAGTGTAATTCGACCCTATTTTGTGTTTCGGCACGAAATAGTTACTTTCAGTAATTAGGTTTAAGTCATTTAGGTTAAAAGTCAAATTAGGTTTTTAGGTCAAAATTAGGGTTTTCTGGTGCTAAGTTCGTTCTGTTGCTTCCCAAACGAACTTCAAGTTCGTTTGATGCTCTCTAAGTTCGTTCATGGGTGCTAAATTCGTTCTGTTGCTTCCCAAACGAACTTCAAGTTCGTTTGATGCTCTCTAAGTTCGTTCATGGGTGCTAAGTTCGTTCTGTTGCTTCCCAAACGAACTTCAAGTTCGTTTGATGCTCTCTAAGTTCGTTCATGGGTGCTAAGTTCGTTCTGTTGCTTCCCAAACGAACTTCAAGTTCGTTTGATGCTCTCTAAGTTCGTTCATGGGTGCTAAGTTCGTTCTGTTGCTTCCCAAACGAACTTCAAGTTCGTTTGATGCTCTCTAAGTTCGTGGGTGCTAAGTTCGTTCTGTTGCTTCCCAAACGAACTTCAAGTTCGTTTGATGCTCTCTAAGTTCGTTCATGGGTGCTAAGTTCGTTCTGTTGCTTCCCAAACGAACTTCAAGTTCGTTTGATGCTCTCTAAGTTCGTGGGTGCTAAGTTCGTTCTGTTGCTTCCCAAACGAACTTCAAGTTCGTTTGATGCTCTCTAAGTTCGTTCATGGGTGCTAAGTTCGTTCTGTTGCTTCCCAAACGAACTTCAAGTTCGTTTGATGCTCTCTAAGTTCGTTCATGGGTGCTAAGTTCGTTCTGTTGCTTCCCAAACGAACTTCAAGTTCGTTTGATGCTCTCTAAGTTCGTTCATGGGTGCTAAGTTCGTTCTGTTGCTTCCCAAACGAACTTCAAGTTCGTTTGATGCTCTCTAAGTTCGTTCATGGGTGCTAAGTTCGTTCTGTTGCTTCCCAAACGAACTTCAAGTTCGTTTGATGCTCTCTAAGTTCGTTCGTGGGTGTCTAAATTCGTTTGTGAAAGTTTAAGTGTTTTCAAGTTAAATTCGTTTTGAAACCTAAGTGAAGTCTAAGTGGTTCTAATGCTTAAATTCGTTTGTGAAAGTTTAAGTGTTTTCAAGTTAAATTCGTTTTGAAACCTAAGTGAAGTCTAAGTGGTTCTAATGCTTAAATTCGTTTTGAAAAAGTTTAAGTGTTTTCAAGCTTAAATTCGTTTTGAAACTAAGTGAATCTAAGTGGTTCTAAGCTTAAATTCGTTTTGAAACCTAAGTGAAGTTAAGTGTTTTCAAGCTTAAATTCGTTTTGAAACCTAAGTGAGGTCTAAGTGGTTCTAATGCTTAAATTCGTTTGTGAAAGTTTAAGTGTTTTCAAGTTAAATTCGTTTTGAAACCTAAGTGAAGTCTAAGTGGTTCTAATGCTTAAATTCGTTTGTGAAAGTTTAAGTGTTTTCAAGTTAAATTCGTTTTGAAACCTAAGTGAAGTCTAAGTGGTTCTAATGCTTAAATTCGTTTTCAAACGAGTAATCTAAGTGTTTTCAAGCTTAAATTCGTTTTGAAACTAAGTGGTTAAGTGGTTTTCAAGCTTAAATTCGTTTTGAAACAAGTAATTAAGTGTTTTCAAGCTTAAATTCGTTTTGAAACCTAAGTGAGGTCTAAGTGGTTCTAATGCTTAAATTCGTTTTGAAACTAAGTGAAGTCTAATGGTTCTAATGCTTAAATTCGTTTGTGAAAGTTTAAGTGTTTTCAAGTTAAATTCGTTTTGAAACCTAAGTGAAGTCTAAGTGGTTCTAAGGCTTAAATTCGTTTTGAAACCTAAGTGAAGTCTAAGTGGTTCTAATGCTTAAATTCGTTTCTCAAATGAAGAAGAATTCGTTTGTGAAAGTTTAAGTGTTTTCAAGTTAAATTCGTTTTGAAACCTAAGTGAAGTCTAAGTGGTTCTAATGCTTAAATTCGTTTCTCAAATGAAGAAGAACTTCGTTTATGATTATGATATGTTTATGATATGATATGTTTACGATATGATATGTTATGATGAACGGTGGTTAATGATATGTTTACGATATGATATGTTTACGATATGATATGTTATGATGAACGGTGGTTAATGATATGTTTACGATATGATATGTTATGATGAACGGTGGTTAATGATATGTTTATGATATGATATGTTATGATGAACGGTGGTTAATGATATGTTTATGATATGATATGTTTACGATATGATATGTTTACGATATGATATGTTATGATGAACGGTGGTTAATGATATGTTTACGATATGATATGTTATGATGAACGGTGGTTAATGATATGTTTACGATATGATATGTTATGATGAACGGTGGTTAATGATATGTTTATGATATGATATGTTTACGATATGATATGTTATGATGAACGGTGTTTATGATATGATATGTTTACGATATGATATGTTATGATGAACGGTGGTTAATGATATGTTTACGATATGATATGTTATGATGAACGGTGGTTAATGATATGTTTACATGATAGTTATGATATGATATGTTATGATGAACGGTGGTTAATGATATGTTTACAGTTATGATATGATATGTTATGATGAACGGTGGTTAATGATATGTTTATGATATGATATGTTATGATGAACGGTGGTTAATGATATGTTTACGATATGATATGTTATGATGAACGGTGGTTAATGATATGTTTACGATATGATTGTATGATATGATATGTTATGATGAACGGTGGTTAATGATATGTTTACGATATGATATGTTATGATGAACGGTGGTTAATGATATGTTTACGATATGATATGTTATGAATGAACGGTTGTTAATGATATGTTTACGATATGATATGTTATGATGAACGGTGGTTAATGATATGTTTACGATATGATATGTTATATGTTTACGATATGATATGTTATGATGAACGGTGGTTAATGATATGTTTACGATATGATATGTTATGATGAACGGTGGTTAATGATATGTTTACGATATGATATGTTATGATGAACGGTGGTTAATGATATGTTTACGATATGATATGTTTGCGATATGATATGTTTATGATATGATATGTTATGATGAACGGTGGTTAATGATATGTTTACGATATGATATGTTATGATGAACGGTGGTTAATGATATGTTTACGATATGATATGTTTGCGATATGATATGTTATGATGAACGGTGGTTAATGATATGTTTACGATATGATATGTTTACGATATGATATGTTATGATGAACGGTGGTTAATGATATGTTTACGATATGATATGTTATGATGAACGGTGGTTAATGATATGTTTACGATATGATATGTTATGATGAACGGTGGTTAATGATATGTTTACGATATGATATGTTATGATGAACGGTGGTTAATGATATGTTTATGATATGATATGTTATGATGAACGGTGGTTAATGATATGTTTATGATATGATATGTTTATGATGAGTTATGATATGATATGTTATGATGAACGGTGGTTAATGATATGTTTACGATATGATATGTTATGATGAACGGTGGTTAATGATATGTTTACGATATGATATGTTTGCGATATGATATGTTATGATGAACGGTGGTTAATGATATGTTTACGATATGATATGTTTATGATATGAGTTATATGATATGTTTACGATATGATATGATATGATGAACGGTGGTTTATGATATGATATGTTTATGATATGATATGTTTACGATATGATATGTTATGATGAACGGTGGTTAATGATATGTTTACGATATGATATGTTATATGATATGTTTACGATATGATATGTTATGATGAACGGTGGTTTATGATATGATATGTTTATGATATGATATGTTTACGATATGATATGTTATGATGAACGGTGGTTAATGATATGTTTACGATATGATATGTTTATGATATGATATGTTTACGATATGATATGTTATGATGAACGGTGGTTAATGATATGTTTACGATATGATATGTTATGATGAACGGTGGTTAATGATATGTTTACGATATGATATGTTATGATGAACGGTGGTTAATGATATGTTTACGATATGATATGTTATGATGAACGGTGGTTAATGATATGTTTACGATATGATATGTTTGCGATATGATATGTTATGATGAACGGTGGTTAATGATATGTTTACGATATGATATGTTATGATGAACGGTGGTTAATGATATGTTTACGATATGATATGTTATGATGAACGGTGGTTAATGATATGTTTACGATATGATATGTTTACGATATGATATGTTATGATGAACGGTGGTTAATGATATGTTTACGATATGATATGTTATGATGAACGGTGGTTAATGATATGTTTACGATATGATATGTTTACGATATGATATGTTTACGATATGATATGTTATGATGAACGGTGGTTAATGATATGTTTACGATATGATATGTTATGATGAACGGTGGTTAATGATATGTTTACGATATGATATGTTATGATGAACGGTGGTTAATGATATGTTTACGATATGATATGTTTGCGATATGATATGTTTATGATATGATATGTTATGATGAACGGTGGTTAATGATATGTTTACGATATGATATGATGATATGATATGTTATGATGAACGGTGGTTAATGATATGTTTACGATATGATATGATTACAATGATATGTTAATGATATGGTTTACATATGATATGTTTACGATATGAAATGTTATGATGAACGGTGGTTAATGATATGTTTACGATATGATATGTTTACGATATGATATGTTATGATGAGTGGTTTACGATATGATATGTTTACGATATGATATGTTATGATGAACGGTGGTTAATGATATGTTTACGATATGATATGTTATGATGAACGGTGGTTAATGATATGTTTACGATATGATATGTTATGATGAACGGTGGTTAATGATATGTTTACGATATGATATGTTATGATGAACGGTGGTTAATGATATGTTTATGATATGATATGTTATGATGAACGGTGGTTAATGATATGTTTACGATATGATATGTTTACGATATGATATGTTATGATGAACGGTGGTTATTGATATGTTTACGATATGATATGTTTCGATATGATAGTTAATGAATGGTTTACATATGATATGTTTACGATATGATATGTTATGATGAACGGTGGTTTATGATATGATATGTTTATGATATGATATGTTTACGATATGATATGTTATGATGAACGGTGGTTAATGATATGTTTACGATATGATATGTTATGATGAACGGTGGTTAATGATATGTTTACGATATGATATGTTATGATGAACGGTGGTTAATGATATGTTTACGATATGACATGTTGATATGATATGTTTACGATATGATATGTTATGATGAACGGTGGTTAATGATATGTTTACGATATGATATGTTATGATGAACGGTGGTTAATGATATGTTTACGATATGATATGTTTCGATATGATATGTTTACGATATGATATGTTATGATGAACGGTGGTTAATGATATGTTTACGATATGATATGTTACGATATGATATGTTATGATGAACGGTGGTTAATGATATGTTTACGATACGTGAGCTAGGTTATGCTATGAAGCGGCAAGCAATTTGTTCTTGAACAACACTAAGAAAGCCTTAGAGTTTCTCGAAAGGAAGGTACATCGAGAAGAACACGAGTACAAGGAGAATCATCGCTTCATAAGTGAGCTCAAATCGGAAGGAATGTTCGAAGGCAACCCGGAAAGCATTTTAGGAGGAAAACCAGATGAGAAGAAATATGATTGGAGGTATGCCGAGCAGAAAATAACCAAGAAGAAACTGGAAGACAAAGAATAAGACGAATTGGGAACCGGAAAGACACCCCAGCGCCGCTAGGAATGCAGCCCAGCGCCGCTGGGAAACCCTGAGGATCCCGAACAGCAGCTTTTCAAGCAAGATTCTAAGAACGCGGACCAGTTTCGCATACCCATGGGATTCAGGAGATGGTTTGATAGAGACTTGCAAGCTACGCAAGAGTATGAGGTGAAGTGCATCGAAGTCAAAGAAGAAGGAAAATGCCCTAAGGGTGATTATATGGAAAAGGAATTTCAATTTGACTTTGAAACCACCGACCCAGTCTTGGACATGCAAAATTTTAAGCAAGATGAGTATGAAGAGGTAGATGAGTCATGGGAACGTATGAAACTTATCGTGAGGAGAATAAGGAAGAAAATATATTGCCACGATTTGGAGTTCACGGACTTTTTCTATTATGGAATGGAAGACTATGCACGACGTGCAACGGATAAAGCAGCATATGGATGTTTTCATACTCAACCGGCTGATTTTAGAATAAAGATCTTGGATGATAAGTTCTATGAAGCAGAATTTGAAGAATCTGAAGAAGAAGAGGAGGATGGAAACCAAGAATGGGAAAGAGTGCAAGTTTTGGCGGAAGCAGTTAAGAAAGGAGAAGAGGTGCCCTATTGTGTAAGATTGCATAATCAATTTGAGCTAAAAGAAATGCTAGAAAAATTCCGACAAAGAAGAGAAGAGTCGGTAAGAATAGCATGGAAAAGGATAAAAACCATTAAAGAGCATTGTGTAGTCTACGAAATTAACCGTGCCACCCTAATAAAGAAGTTCGCCAATGGATTAAGGAGCGAAAGTGCGGACATGATCAGAAGAATATTAGGGAAAGAGCTTTTGGAAGCTTGGAGATTACATAGCTTACGGATTCCTTCAGAACGAAGTATATGGACGGATAGAGGAGAAAATGGAAATGGACAAAAGGGACAAGAAGATTCGAAAAGAAGAATACTTGGAACAGCTGAAGGAATTTCATATTGATCAGAGACGTAAACAGCGCTGCCGAAGTCACCAGCGCCGCTGGCAACCCTACAGGTGATGCCCAGCGCCGCTGACACCTAACCAGCGCTGCTGGCACCCTTCCAGGTGAGATCCAGCGCCGCTCGGGAACTCCCAGGGCCGCTCCATACATCCCAGCGCCGCTCCATGCATCCCAGCGCCGCTCCAAGGCATCCCAGCGCCGCTCCATACATCCCAGCGCCGCTCCATACATCCCAGCGCCGCTCCATACATCCCAGCGCCGCTCCATACATCCCAGCGCCGCTCCGCATCCCAGCGCCGCTCCATACATCCCAGCGCCGCTCCATGCATCCCAGCGCCGCTCCATAGGCATCCCAGCGCCGCTCCATACATCCCAGCGCCGCTCCATACATCCCAGCGCCGCTCCATACATCCCAGCGCCGCTCCATACATCCCAGCGCCGCTCCGCATCCCAGCGCCGCTCCAGGCATCCCAGCGCCGCTCCTCACCCAGCGCCGCTACACCAGCGCCGCTCGGGTACTCCCAGCGCCGCTGGAACCCCCTGCAGCTCCGATTTTCACGAAATCAAATCCGTCACCACCGAACCAGCCCTGGGAATCAAACACCAATCGACGTGGAGATGGTTGAAGCTACTGAAGCACGAAGGAACTCAGAAAACTTGGAGGAGAGAAAAGGAACGAACGTCAAAGAAGCCATAAGTCACTTCGAACGTTACCCAACGGGTACCGGCCCTCGGCCTACCCCGTATTCTTCCTCAACCTAGTTCCTAGGACGAGTCCGACTGAAGACTCGTTAAACTTAGCGCTTCTTGGGAGGCAACCCAAGCCATTTTTATTTTTATTTTCATTTTTAGGAATATGTGACTAATTGCAATTAAGTGATTATTTTAAATACTATCATTTGTGATCTATTTTATGAGTATGTTTTGAGATTCACAGATGCAAGCTTTCAATGGATCGAGGAAACAAGTAACTTATTGCAATCGTATTTCATTTTTATGTTTTAGCTTGTTATTTTCGGTTTTGATATTATGATTGAAGTGTGCAGGAGTATATTGCTTTGTAGTCTGAAGGAAACCATGCACTTGGCCAAAAGCTAAGTGTGGGGGAGTTCGAGCATCAAATCGCTGAAGAAATCAGACGTCAGAACACGTACAGGAGTCAAAAGCGCCGCTAGGAGACCTCCAGCGCCGCTGGAACCCCCTGCAGCTCCGATTTTCACGAAATCAAATCCGTCACCACCCGAACCAGCCCTGGGAATCAAACACCAATCGACGTGGAGATGGTTGAAGCTACTGAAGCACGAAGGAACTCAGAAAACTTGGAGGAGAGAAAAGGAACGAACGTCAAAGAAGCCATAAGTCACTTCGAACGTTACCCAACGGGTACCGGCCCTCGGCCTACCCCGTATTCTTCCTCAACCTAGTTCCTAGGACGAGTCCGACTGAAGACTCGTTAAACTTAGCGCTTCTTGGGAGGCAACCCAAGCCATTTTTATTTTTATTTTCATTTTTAGGAATATGTGACTAATTGCAATTAAGTGATTATTTTAAATACTATCATTTGTGATCTATTTTATGAGTATGTTTTGAGATTCACAGATGCAAGCTTTCAATGGATCGAGGAAACAAGTAACTTATTGCAATCGTATTTCATTTTTATGTTTTAGCTTGTTATTTTCCGTTTTGATATTATGATTGAAGTGTGCAGGAGTATATTGCTTTGTAGTCTGAAGGAAACCATGCACTTGGCCAAAAGCTAAGTGTGGGGGAGTTCGAGCATCAAATCGCTGAAGAAATCAGACGTCAGAAACACGTACAGGAGTCAAAAGCGCCGCTAGGAGACCTCCAGCGCCGCTGGGAATGCATCTGGGCATCCCAGCGCCGCTCCATACATCCCAGCGCCGCTGGACCTACACCTGTACAGATCCAACGCCGCTCCCTGTTATCCAGCGCCGCTCACTCCCAGCGCCGCTCCATGCATCCAGCGCCGCTCAGGCTCCAGCCAGCGCCGCTTACCACCAGTCCAGCGCCGCTCCCAGCTCCGTTCTCTACACCAGATCGCGAAAAATCCAAAAAAATCAGAAAAACCCAAAAATAAAAACCCAAAAAAAATCAAAAAATTAGAAAATACCAAAAAGAAAAGAAGGTGGAGACGCATCAATAGATCGCCATCAAATGGAGACGACTCAAGTCTTTGAAGATTCAACATCATTCAAGTCGCTCCGCAAATGCCATCTTCAACAACTATCATGCAACTTAGACCCGGAAAGTTTCGTTAATCCTTTTACTTTTACGTGTTTTTCCTATTTCCCTTTGTTTCTATGTCTAGTACAACGAGGACATTGTACAATTTAAGTGTGGGGGGATGGAATAGGAAAAACCCTTGGTCTAATTGTTTGATTTATCACAAGTTTTCTACTACTTATTTCATGCAAATTTTAAGTTTTTCTTGTGTCTGAAAACTATTTTGAGAATATAAGCTTTGCAAGTAGACAAAAGATGACGATAACTAAGCAACATTAGCCTTGGTAGATGAACGGTTAGTTAGGACTTTTAGCTTAACTATAGATTTGTGGCTGTTCATGCTTCCAACTAGATTAGAGCTTAGACTGAAACTGTATGCGATTATGTTTGCCATAGCAAATTTAACCGGACTTTAATATGCCTAGCAATTAGAGCTTTCTAGTCATTAGTATAGGTTTATTAATTGGACTTAATTATACGTGCTTGTGTAGGAACTAGTTTAGATGTATGGTTCGCCTTAATTCTTACACTATTTAATGTGAACTAGTTGCATGCGGAGTAGGAGTATGAGTCATCTGGGATCTCTGATAAATGTCTATTGCATGAATAATGTTGAAGTCCCAACACTCGCGACCTTGCGTTTACCAAGAACCGAAGAAGAAGTACCAAACTCAACCTGCAACTGACTAGTAGCATGATTGGAGACAACAACTGGACTATCACGTGCGGCATCACCAGCATCAACAGCAACATCATGGTTAACTAAGCGAACAGAAAAATCTACATACTCAATCTCCGTCGCATCCTCCGGATCCGGATCAAAAGAAACATTGCCATGGTCACCCCAGAGGTAGCGACCCAAGTCCAAGATTAAAAAATAAATGAATACTAATAAATATAATAATCAATAGTAATAAATACACATGTATAAGTACAATAATAAATATGGGAGTATCGAAAGTACCTTCTCCATCCGCACGGATAACAGGAGTGGTCGGATAGAAAGCCCAGGTAGAGGAAAAACGGGCCACATACAGCACAACTTCCGGAATACACGATAACAAACGGGCCTGGTGATCATCCTGCCCCACAAGGCCGTATCAAAACCGCCATGAGGAAACGGATCAGCCATAGTACCTCTAGACTGCTTCTTCATAACACCGGCCCAGGGAAAAGCCGGACGGATAACCGAACTGGAAACAAAGAAGAATTTACTTTTCCACCCTTTAAGTGAATCCGGAACCTTAGTCAAGCACTCACCAGCACCGCTATCAACACGTCTTTCAAAGGTATACCAAGAGCCAGCCTTACCAAGACGAAAGAAACGACGAAAAAGCGAGACCGTAGGCTCACCACCATGTGCACGGCAAGCAACCTCAAATAATGCTATCCGACAGTTAGCAAAGGGATTCAACTGAGAGACATGAACCCGGAAGTGATCAAGGACGCTAAGGTAGAAGTCCGTAAACGGAAGACGAAGATTCCCAATCTCAAAAGGAGCAAAATACAAGGTTACCATACCGGGAGGGGGATGCTCCGCCGTATCATCCGGACCCGGAGCCATATACTGGAAGTTGGTTGGAAACCTATACTTGGATAAGAAACACGCCACATGATCTGGGGTAACGGTACACAGTTGCGTACCAATATCATTTTTTTACAGCAGCCATAGGGTCCGGTGGAGGTAATAGAGCGAAGAAAAAAGAATAAGAAAGTAAGAAGTGAAAAAGGAGGGGTGAAAAGTCTTTAAATAAGCAGAGAAGGATAGGTTCTGCACGATGAAGGGACGTTTTAGCGGACAAAACCTTAACAGACGCCACATGTCTCTGAAACTGAAACGGCGTGACAGACGCCATTATTACGACATTAATGGACTAGAAGACAAAATGTCTACTCACAGAAGACAACTTGGCGCCACGCGCACGCGTGACACGCCAAGCTGGGGGGCATGAAGGCATAACTCCGTGGTTATTTCAGCAGCAAAATGCGTAAAGGCCGCAAAAATAAATTTAAGATTGATTAAAGCTTAGCATTTCAATAGCACAAAATGCCAAGCTGGGGCTTGATGGTGCATCGTCATGGCACCCTTGCCAGGACCGTCCCCGGAAAGATAACCGGAGTGAAACAAGAGCGCACTAGGTCCGAGCAAGCGTCCGGTAGAAGGACGGGCGGCGGTTAGAGCTAACTAGGCTACGATGGTACTACCCCAAGTACTGTTCCTACAAGATTGGTCCCCACACTGACACTACAAGACAAACAACACGTTCGAGGATCACCATTGGATCGTACAAAGGATCGAGGGCCCGACCTCGATCCACAACCCCTATAAATACCTATCCCAAATCCACATTTGGGACATGACACTATTCACATACCCAAAATACTTGGTGGCGTGGATGACGAATCCTTCACCGTAAGGGAAACGCCAGCAAGTATCCGCAACCTTCTCGTCTTGTCCTCAGCGAGATTAACCCCCTGTACCTAAGCGAGAACTCTTGCTTAAACAGGTAGGATAGTATTTGGTCGTACCTTGAGATCGGAGATGCCAAACAAGTATTTTAATTTAATTACTGTTATTTGCTTTTTCAAACTATTTTCAGACTAAGCCTCTCGCTGAATAAGCGGTTGCGGCTTCTATTTACTTTTCAGTATTTTAATTAGTTTAATAGGAAATCGTGACAACCCTACAACCGCTAGAATTACACATATTATTAGATTAGGTAGTGCAAGCGTCCCTGCGAACGATCATGTAACTTATCACTTAGACTATACTACACTGATCGGGTTCTCTGCTCGTAAGTGTGTGTGTTTTCAGATAATTACTTGTACAACTTATAAATTTAAAAGCATAAAATAAAACACCATCAGGAAACCGATCTATGGGAGGCGGTTGGATGCTTGATTGGTGGTTTGGTTTGGGGAGACCGACTATGGGAGTCGATTGGTGGACTGTTGATGAGAAACGGACATGAACACCAGGGATTTATAGACGTATATATCTCGATGATTTGAGATACCACATTGGTCATGGTAATGACATGTGTGTATCGTTGCATTGATGAAACGGACATGAACACCAGAGTATATATAGATGTATATATCTCGATGATTTGAGATGCCACATTGGTCATGGTGATGGCATGTGAGTATCGTTGCATTGAGGGCGTTGTATGGCATACACAGCACATTGGTTGAGACTAGCATTACTTGCATACGATCATTTGCATACTTCATATATGGCATACTTCATTCATCCCACGCCATACTTGTACGATTACTTGTTGGACTAGGTTAAGCTATAAGTTAACCTATTTGGTGTTTGTGTGACATGTATTGGCTTACGGTAAGTACCACTTGCCTTTATCTTGTATTATTGTGATTGACTGTCGATGGTTCCTTGTGATCCATTACTACGAACTCACCAACCTAGTGTTGACTTTGTTTAGTGCATTTTTCAGGTATTCGTGTGAAATTGGAGACTTGATGACTACTTGATGACCTTGCTAGGGCTTGGACTGGGACTTTCATGGATCCGTGATCCGTTGCCCTATTAGAGTTATGCTTAGAACCTTTCGGGGTTTAGTTGTATTATCTTGTCTTGTTTTCCGTTAATGACTTCTTGTTTACTTTGCATCTTGTACCTTAAATGTTGGTTTGGGTTCACCGAATCCTTTTATTTCATGTAGTTTATGTTCTACGATAATTCCACTGTGTGCTATATAATTTCCGTGATATTCCAAGCTCTAGTTCGGGGTGTTACAGATGAGTATAAGTGAGTACGATTGCTTAAAGTCTTCAATTTATGTAGTGATCTTTCCTTAACAAAACTGAATCATACGGGTATTAACTTAGCCGTATATACTAATACTAGTCTTAATACCCGTACGATGTACGGATTGATAAAATATTGTATGATGATTACTCTTTTTAAAAAAATTATTTTTTATTTATTCGAATACAATTAATAAATGTATATAGTTTTGAATATATTTAATGGCTTAATGCATTATACGAACTTTATTCAAATTGTTGTAATTTGTAATATTTAAAACTTACTGCTTTTGTAACAAATTTTCAATCATCATTATTGTATATTTGAAAATATAATTTGGAATTAATTGACCTATAATAAATTAGTAATTTTCACGGTACAATATGATTCATGAAAAGAATCATCTATCAATATACTAAAATAGGACTGAATATTTACTTGATCAACATGTGGCGCTTCTTTTAGGCGACAAAAAATTCTTTCGGTTAATATTAAAGTTAACGGGAATTTGACGTGATAAAAAAATATACTAAATATTATTTTTTTTAAAAACAAAACATTCATCAAGTCAAGAACCAAATTCAAAAACTCAACTCATAGAAAATAGAATACATAATAGAAATTAATGATTCTATGATTTTAAATAAATCAGAGTTAGATAGTAGAATCTTTATACACATACCAATAAGATTTCGAGCCAAAATTCGTAGCTTGCGAATAAAATTCGTATCTTACAAATCTCACAAAATATATATCACCCCTTTAATGGTTCTTGAAAGAAACTAACCTTATTACATGCTTGACTTTTATGATATTGGTTTTTGAAGATTTCTTGTTAATTGATATATTAATCAAAACGTAGACATGGAAGATATCATTTAAGAATAAAAACTATTACAGAATATATAATGAAAGAGTTTGAGGAATAATAGAAAAGTATTAAGAGTAGATTTATATGACAGTATTAATTATTATTATTATTATTATTATTATTATTATTATTATTATTATTATTATTAGATTTTAGACCCGTGTCAAATACACGGGTTTTAAAACATCATTAATATAAGAAATAGTATATGGAACAAAAAAATACTTATATGTTAAAATGTAAAAATGTACTTAAAAACGAATTAAGATATTCAAATATAATACTAAATGCTAAATCATATAAAGACTGGATGGTGTAGCAGGGTTTCTTTTATACAAACTCTTCCAGAGAAGCAATATTTTAACCTTGATTACACAACTGACTGAGTTCTCATTGATGTCTTGCAAAAAAATAATTTTATTTTCATTAGCCATGATTCTTAAGAACTATAAAAGTAGCAGTTGATTCGTGGGATTTCAATGATTTCGTGTGTTGTGATTTTATTTGTAGGGTTCGGTTTATATAAGAATAATATGTATCTTAAATATAGTTTGATTCCAATTCCTAATAACAATAATGATTATCCTAACTATAGCCCGATTACAGTTACTAATAACAACGATATTACAATTAGTTTGATTACAATTAGATAAGACGTTGAGAGTTTATACCTTATTGTATTTATGTAGACAATCGTTACTGCATATACGAAAGAAGATTAGTTTTAATTCGTATTAATCCAAATTTTGTAACCTCTCTAACTTTTAGCTATATTTTGTTATTAAATAGACATTATGCAATAAAGTATTAATTATTTTTAAATTGGGTTAAAGTGTAAATTGGTGATGAAAAACCAAAAAGTGTAAATTAATAATTTTTAAATTGGGTTAAAGTGTAAATTGGTGATGAAAAACCAAAAAGTGTAAATTAATAATTTTTAAATTGGGTTAAAGTGTAAATTGGTGATGGAAAACCAAAAAGTGTAAATTAATACCTTTTAAATTGGGTTAAAGTGTAAATTGGTGATGAAAAACCAAAAAGTGTAAATTAATAATTTTTAAATTGGGTTAAAGTGTAAATTAGTGATGGAAAACCAAAAAGTGTAAATTAATTTAGACATGTGTTGATTTAATTAATTTTGTGAAATTAAGAGCTGTGATTGGTCAATTGAGGTTAGGTCAGTTGCATTTTAGTATATATTAAGATTATTATTATTATTATTAGATGATGATAATAATACTAATTTAAAGTATATTAAAAAAAGATTTTATTAAAATAATAGGTTAGACATGACACGTGTCGCTTAAAAGACACGCCACATGTCACTCAAAGAACTATTCAATCCTATTTTAGTTTATTGGTAGATACATTATGAAAATAAACGAATGATCAAAATTTGATTAATTGACATCCTGTTATTGAACCATGCATGTTTATACCTAAAAACGTATTGATGTTTTCTATGTTCTTTCTCTTTTTCAATAAGAATCTATTCTTTTCATTTTTATTTCAATTTGGAATAAACTAAGAAAAAATTATCTTTGTTGTATAGGAATTAGGAAATGTATTTAACGTCATACGGAATAATCAACAATTAGATAAGCATAAAAGTTGATAGGAAATTTGATTTTGGACATATGTGGGAAAACATGGAGTAGAAGCAACAGCTGAGGTGTCAATAATGCACTAATTAACGAAATAAAAGGATGTGATTAAACAGGGTACTTATAATTAGTATATATCTCTATTATTATCATTGTGTTTCAATTTTGTTCATATGTCGAGCACCGCGCGCTCACATCTTTGGAGATGGGGTTGTAATTGAGTCTAACTTTTATTGAGCTCTCTATCGAACTCTAGCTTTTATTGTTTGATCAACTGAAACGAGTGTGCTCAAACACTCAGAGTCCATTAAAAACACTTTTTTTTAACGGCCATTAAAATTGTACTCTAATACAATAAAATAGTACTATATTTGAGTTTATAAGTATTTTGGATCTTTACAATCATCCTTGGTTTCCTTATATCTCAACCGCTAACTACATGACAAACACACCTCAGATATATCATTCCAATTAATTTAATTATACGTAATTCAAAACCTTACCTTCATTAAAAAATGATATGTAGCTAAATTAAACTTTGCCCTGATTTATAAAAGAAATGTATAACTTATTTGAAACTTTACCTTGGTTTAAAAAAGAAACGTAGTTAATTTAAACTTTACGCGTTATCACAGCTAATGATGTCCCACGTGTGGTTGCTGTTGAACACCAGTCAGTAATCCACGTGGCAATCATGCAACTGTGGGGCCAATTATATCCCAATTTAGTACGAGTAGTAATAGTAATTTACTTAGTTCACACGCATTTTGTGGTTATGTAGCTTGGGGAAGACGAATTCCCACACAAGCGTTCATATCAAATCTCATTTTTTTAAATTAATATATGTACTTTTCTAATGGTTTTCGAAATAGATGTCACTGAATATATGTTTATTAAAATTAAATACTTGTCTAATGGATGTTGATCAAAAGAGTTAATTTCTAGAATTGTCCCTGTGATTTCCCAAAAATCATGTTATGTCCTTATAATTTCATAAGGCAGAAAAGAAAAAGAAAAGAAGAGTAATGCGTGTGAGAGTGGAACAAGAAGTTCAGCCGCAAAAGACAATTTAAAGTCTTTGACTTTTTTTTAGGTTGGTAAGACTAAAAGAAGTGAGACATCTTGGGGTGGAGGGACTTGCGTCATGTAGCGTCAAGTCACACCTCAAGATGTCATCCAAAAGAAGGAAAATGGGGGATCTTGGAAAGGTAAGGGGATTTGTAACATGTGCCACCTACGGGTTTTTTTTCAAACTTTTATATATATGGATTGATTATTGTAAAACAAGCATTAAAGTAAAATAAATGAGACAAGATATTGACCCTTAAATCATGATAAAATTGATGCACAGAGATTCACGAAACACAAGTATATATATTCATGCACGATGATTTTCATGATGCATGCACGGTGATTTTCAGTGAAGAGAAATCTATTGTTTTATTTGTTTTACTTTAATACAGTACTTGTTTTATTTTACCTACAAGGTGGTGTTTGGTAGGATGGAATGGAAAGAAAGAGAATAGAATGGGAAATATTTCTTTTGTTTGGTGACTTTCAAAGAATGAAAATAAAGTGGTTAGAAAAAGGAAACACTTCCATTGTTAACATTTTATGCGAAATGTTAAGGAATAGTGAGAATTTTTCTTTTATTTTTCATTAGTTTTTATGTATTACTTTAATTATTTATATTAGAATAAAATAATTACATTTATGTATTTTGTTAAAAAAAATTTATATAAATTTTTTATTTTTTATATTTCTCTTGTATTTATTTCTGCTTGTTTGTACAACAACGATAAATTTATTCTCTTTCCAAATACTCTTTCTCTTTTCACCATTTTTATTCTCTGCTTTATTTACGTTATTTATGATTCTCTCGTACCAAAAATCATGTAATCATATTTTCTATTGTTTTTTGTTTTTTTGTGTTCCTTTTTTACCTTCTTGTTTGTTTCAGTTGTTTTTTTTCCTTATTTTTGAGAAGATTAATAATTAATATTAGTATTAGTTAAATAAATTTCTTGCAGTTAAAAGAAAAATAAACATGTATCCTATAATATTACATAGAAATAGAAATTTTAAATATGTAATTAAGATAATGGGACAATCTTTTGGCCCAAGCTTATGTAGCCCAACATACACCTAGACTTGGATTATTAAAGTCTTTTGCCAATCTAGACATGTGGTGGCGTTTTGCGATACTACATAGCCCGTATGGCAAAACCGTGGTCTGTTTTTATACTTTTACTTACTTTTCTCTTTTGATTTTGTTTACCTTTTGCCATCAATAATTCATCGAAGCAAAATCATAAAATACTAATTTTACTTATGTATATTTACCCAATTCTCGACATTAATTATATATATATAATAATATTATATTATATATATTATATATATATATAGGGGTGTGTTATTTTGAGTACAAGGGGAAAAAAAAGTACAAAAAGTACAACCTTCTTCCTTCTTCTCCGGCGACCGCCACACCTCCTCCTTCTTCCTTCTTCTCCGGCGAACAACCACCGCCACCACCTCCGGCGACATCTCCGGCGACTTTCCGGCGAGAATCAGGTTCGTTTTCGGGTGGATACGGTACGGGCGTTGCCCTCATCCGTTCTAAACTGGCCGTCAAGGGACGCATATGGGAATCGTATGGATTTGATGGGCGGCGATCCAAGAGATGGTGACGGTTTGCTACGGTATGGGCGAAGCCCTTGCTGCCGGCGCCGTGGTTGGGGTGGTCGGAGATGATGGCGGTTGTCTCGCCGGAGAAAAAGGAGGTGGTGGCTGGCGGCGGCAGTCTCGCCGGAGAAGAAGAAGGTGCCGCAGCAGCCGGAGAAGGTGGAAGAAAGAGAAGAAAGGCTTGATCTAATCCGTCCAAAGCTTTGATCGGACGGCTGGTGGCTGTTCCTTGGTACTCCCTCCGTCCCACTATAAGTGTCATATTTTGAATTTTCAAAGTCTAACATTTATAGCTTTGACCTTAAATAATTTTATTTGTGTTAGATAATATTTGGTCAAAGTTATATGAATTGATTGTGTTTTAAACGTGTTTTTTAATGGTATAACGTTTATCAAGTTTTATATAACACAACAAAATATATTTATGGTCAAAGTTTAAAAATAAAGACTTTGAATATTCAAAGTAAGACACTTTTAATGGAACGGAGGGAATATTTTTTTTTCCCCTTGTACTCAAATTAACTTTCTATATATATATATATATATATATATATATATATATATATATATAGGGGTGGGTTATTTTGAGTACAAGGGGAAAAAAAAGTACAAAAAGTACAACCTTCTTCCTTCTTCTCCGCGACCGCCACACCTCCTCCTTCTTCCTTCTTCTCCGGCGAACAACCACCGCCACCACCTCCGGCGACATCTCCGGCGACTTTCCGGCGAGAATCAGGTTCGTTTTCGGGTGGATACGGTACGGGCGTTGCCCTCATCCGTTCTAAACTGGCCGTCAAGGGACGCATATGGGAATCGTATGGATTTGATGGGCGGCGATCCAAGAGATGGTGACGGTTTGCTACGGTATGGGCGAAGCCCTTGCTGCCGGCGCCGTGGTTGGGGTGGTCGGAGATGATGGCGGTTGTCTCGCCGGAGAAAAAGGAGGTGGTGGCTGGCGGCGGCAGTCTCGCCGGAGAAGAAGAAGGTGCCGCAGCAGCCGGAGAAGGTGGAAGAAAGAGAAGAAAGGCTTGATCTAATCCGTCCAAAGCTTTGATCGGACGGCTGGTGGCTGTTCCTTGGTACTCCCTCCGTCCCACTATAAGTGTCATATTTTGAATTTTCAAAGTCTAACATTTATAGCTTTGACCTTAAATAATTTTATTTGTGTTAGATAATATTTGGTCAAAGTTATATGAATTGATTGTGTTTTAAACGTGTTTTTTAATGGTATAACGTTTATCAAGTTTTATATAACACAACAAAATATATTTATGGTCAAAGTTTAAAAATAAAGACTTTGAATATTCAAAGTAAGACACTTTTAATGGAACGGAGGGAATATTTTTTTTTCCCCTTGTACTCAAATTAACTTTCCTATATATATATATTATATATATATATATATATATATATATTATTTATGTTAACTGATTGTATGATATACATGATCTGTTTTTCTAATGTGTTTAGTCGTGACCTAACCACTTATTGACTAATAACAATTCTCAATTCCTCTAAAATCTTTTTATATATAAAAAGACAGTTGTTCTAATAACTTATCAGCTAATTACAACTTTCGATTTCAATTTCAATTTTAACTTTCACTATCTTCTTATATACAAAGAGACAGTTACTCTAATAACTTATCCACCTATCACAAGTCTCAATTTTTATAAATTGACTTCTGCTATCAATTTTGGTTTAATTTACATTTTTCATTACCAATTAACACTTTTTATTAATAATTTTAATATAATAAGTTAATATATATCCAATAGAGTAAAATAATAGCGAATATATATAGTAATATTACATTCTATTTTATAAATGCAAAACTAATTAATTAAATATAAATATAATTTAATGTATATACGATAAAATTTAATGAAATTTTAATCTTATTTTAATAGTACGACTTTTGTCATGAACTTATTTAAGTTTTGTATACCTGTAATTTTTATACACTTCCGTATATTTATACGGGTCTAAAACCTAGTAATAAATAAACTATATAGTTGTGATTTATACATAACCATATTAATTGCATTAACTCAATTTCCATATAGTTTTATTTTTAAATGAATTTAAACTATGTATAATTTCTAATATTAAAATATTAATTAATCATTATAGTAATATATATATATATATATATATATAGGGTAGAGATCCAGAGAGAAGGTTCTTAAGAGAGAAGGGAGAGAAGGTTCGTTTTTTATTTTTTTAGCTTGTTTTTTTTCTTTTTTTCACCTTTTCATTCTTTTTTTAATTAACTCAATCCATAAAAAAAAATTAAAAAATTAAAAAAAAAAATTTCTAACCCGAGTTAGTGAGTTATACATGTAAGGGTACGGTACGGGCTTCGCCCTTAAGGATATTAATAAGGGGTAGCTGGTGGGAGTGATAGGTCATAGAGGGTGATAGGTCATAGGGGGTGATCGGTGATGGGGTGATCTACCTAACGGGCTTCGCCCTTAGCCATCATGGCTCCGCCATAGACTGAGAGGCTTCGCCTATAGCTTACGGGCTACGCCCTTTGAAAAAAATATTTTTAAAATTTTTTTTAAATTTTCATATGGAATTAGTTAATTAAAGAGATGATGAAAAAAGTGAAAAAAAAAAATCAAAAAAACAAGCTAAAAAAATTCAAAAGCGAACCTTCTCTCCCTTCTTTCCTTAAGGTACCTTCTCATTTGATCTCTATCCTATATATATGTATGGGTAGGGTTAATGTGAGAACCAAAACGGAGAGAACCATGAGAACCACTAGTTTCCCTCTCTTTTTCTCCTTTTTGGTGTGATTTTTTATTTTTTTTATTTTTTTTATTTTCTTTTAACAAATACCCATTCTAAAGAAAATAAAATATTTTTTATTTTTGTAAAAAATCATATGGGTTACGTGTTCAAAACGTATGGATACGGTACGGGCGTTGCCCTTATCCGTTTTAAAGGGGTTGTCACC
Organism: Erigeron breviscapus; assembly: GCA_034093135.1. Lineage (NCBI taxonomy): Eukaryota > Viridiplantae > Streptophyta > Magnoliopsida > Asterales > Asteraceae > Erigeron > Erigeron breviscapus. The sequence continues at coordinate 1,085,036 of CM067173.1, forward strand.
GGACGCATATGAGAATGATATGGATTTGAAGGGCGGCGATCCAAGAGATGACGGCGGTTAGATACGATACGGGCGTTAGCCCTTAACTCTATTTTGGTTCTCACGATTCTCACCATTATTTTGATTCTCACTTGATCATTTCACAATATACATATAATAAATATGTTTCGGTCTAATGTGTAATTGTATACTTACGAGTTACGAATCGGTCGTTTCCACTTGGAAAAGCATGGACAAGAAACCTTCCATGCCTTTATTGCTATATTGCCATTCACACCTAGAGAAGCTTCTTTGAATATTGAATATTTCATATTTATTACTATTAAGATTTCTTCAATACTGCACGTGATACTCGTTTTATTAAATTGTGAAATTATTGGTGATAAAGGAACGAAGTATTGCAAAAGGAAAATTGTATGCTATAAATTTGAAAAAGAGTTACAATTGACGAGTTTTTCCTTTCTGTTTATTAATTAACTAGGTATACCATAAGTAAAAGTAGGTATTAAATACTTATTATGAGCGTTATTTTATCAAATGATAAATCATATCATATGTAATTCCAAATAAATTTAATAAAAGATATTAGGATTTAACACTTTATAAAAGTTGATTGTATTATTTACCCATAAATTTTACAATAAAACTAAAAGGATTTTTAATGATATTATACTCTTATTATGCATGTAAACTCGAGGGAAAAAAGATATAAAAGTGAAGAGAGAAAATATAATCGAATATAAAAGCAAATATCCAAAACATGTGTTTGGTATTTAAAATAGAAAAAACAAATGTCCATGTATAACGCCACGTAAGTAAATAATGACGTGGCGAATGAAGTGTCACACGAGCATTAAAAAATATAGATTTAATTGTCAATATATTTAAAAAATATATTAAAATTACCATAAAATGCCACCTAAGCAAAAAGCTTGGTTGGCATGAAAATATAAGTGCTACATAGGGAAAAAACTATCCTCTCTTAATTATATAATAAAGAGATTTTGCTTCAAATCAATGTTAAGTTATAATTGTGTTACGTAAGTTGGACCAATATATATAGATTAAGATAACATATGTTATACCTTACGTTATTTACGAGTAATTGAAACGTAATTGACACCTTAAAAATAAAAGAAAAAAAATAAAAAATGATATGTCGCACGCATAAAGCCTCACATTTACTAAAATGTTGTTAAAAAGCATATACAATGCATTAAAAATATTAGAGCTATACTTACATTGATTAGTTTTTTTAAGGTTTTGTTAATGATAACTTTAAGTACGTAGTGTGGTTAACATATAAAAAGTGTGTTGTTTTTCTCATTAAACTTAGAGATAGGTTATTATATGTAATATGTGCATGTTATAATGTATTATTTAATATAGGTTATTAACAAAAAAAAATTTAATGAGTATATTAGTCAGTATCTTAAGTCAATATACAAAATTTGGAGAAGTTATTAAAGCATTTAATTGAATGCCACTTTAAATAAATATATAATAATCAAATCTTCCATCTTTTACATGGGATGGGGTGAAAAAGAAAAAATATGACTAGTGATTCATGAATACTAGAGGATATTCGTGCAAAGCGTTGGTGGTGGCCGGTGGGTGGTGATGGAGACGGCAGTGGTAGCGGCGGTAGGAGTGTGTGGTTGTTCATAATGTAAAAGTAATTGATGTAAAAAAGATAATGTAGTTATTTGAAGGGTTGAAGGTGTATGTTGTAATAATTTCATTAAGAAAATATAATCAATATATTTGATGGAGATATTTAAGTTAGTGAATAAAGAATATGAGTATTTTAGGTATACCGGATCATTATTTGAGAAAAAAAGGGAGGTTGTTTTATAAAGGAGTAAAAAAAAGGTCGATTGATGGGAACCGCTTGATCTCATGTACCGAATTGGTACCCATATAACCCCCAGTAAAAATAGTGTACGTTAAGGTGATTCAACCAATTAAATTAAATTCTGCCTTTGACAGGTTTCGAATCCTGGTTGCTCCCAAAAAGTGATAACTGGTGGTCTGTTTTATAAAGTAGTATGGATGTGTATAGGTATAAACTTGTACCTGTTGACGAGTCGTGGGCCGTTCATGAATATATCATACTGTATATGTCATGAATAATTAAGGTGCATTAAGTAGTTGTACACTTAACATAAAATTCAGATGATGGACTTTTAATAGGTACAACTTTTTTATACACGTTACGTCTTCATTTAACATTTTTCCAAAAAAAAACTGATGCAAATATCACCTTCCTTTCTATGTATACCACTCTGAAATCAGCATATATACTTTGAACTCGCAATATATATTGTTCACTGACAAGTGACAGCCATCGATCTCCCTCTATATATATCCAGTCCTATCCTATAATAATATATACTGTATAATCTCTAAACAAAAGCAAACCATATCTAGCTTGCTAGTCAACACGTACGTACCTAGCAAGATCAAAAATGGTAATTAGCACCTTGCAAACAACATGGCCCGAACCAATCGTGAGAGTGCAATCACTCTCGGATAGCGGAATAAACGCTATTCCCGAGTGTTATGTCAAACCCATCAAAGATCGCCCATCCACCTGCTCACTACTTCATCATCATGATCGTATCGAGTACTCTATAGATGATGACGATATCCCTGTCATAAATCTAGCCAACCTCTACGCCGATGACCCAACCTTGCGCAAAAACACCATGGATCTAATCTCCGAGGCTTGTCGCGAATGGGGCTTCTTCCAGGTTATTAATCATGGGGTCAGCCACCGGTTGATGGAGGCAACACGTAGCATCTGGCGCGAGTTCTTTCATCTCCCGTTAGATGTGAAACAAGAGTACGCAAACTCCCCGGCTACGTATGAAGGGTATGGAAGCCGTCTTGGAGTCGAGAAAGGGGCCAAGTTGGATTGGAGCGATTATTTCTTCCTTCACTTTCTTCCTCTTTCATTGAGAGATGAATCTAAGTGGCCTTCTCAGCCCTCCTCTTGCAGGTAATTATTAAGCCAATTGCATCTTCTTCTTTTTTTATCATATATCATCCTGCCTGCATAACCCGGCCCATGCATCTTTTTTATCTTAAACTCTGTTTAATTAATTGGGAAAAAATAAAAATAAATTCACTTTAATCTCTTGCAAATTCACGCATGTATTGCAATTGAAACGGCAATTTATTTAGGCCTAGCTAGCTAGCTAGATGATCAAGATTTACATTGATTATAATATTTTATTTTAATTTGACACGCACATTGTTGTTTTATTTTTCTCCTTTCAAATTAAGTTTAAACTTTTGTGCATATATGTAGTCAAATTCAAAACACTTGTTTCTCTTGTATCACACTTATTGGTATACCTAAAATCTGTTTGTAACTTATAGTATGGCATCGCGCCACCAGTTGAATCGGATGCCAAACTTTTGCATCGAATGTGTCACATAATTACTTGAAACTTGCTATTAATTAGATATATCATACAAATGGTTTTATCGGCTACAAGAACCTGCCTGCTGGATTGTAATTGTACAATAACTAGCATGTTTCAAAAGTAGATTGTAATAATGATAAAACATGTTGCTGTTCAAAAAAATAAAAAAAAATAATGATAAAACATGTATGGTTGAACACATTCCAATATAATTTAATCTTTTTCAATGGACACACATTCATTTATGTAATAGGTCTAGCTAGCCAAACATGCATAAACAATAATCAAAAAAACCTATAAAAAAAAATTTTCTATATATATAATGCACAAAACAATGTACATATTTACGGGAGAGGATCCCTAAAAGTTGTTTTTAACTTGAGGGGTCAAGTTAAGAACATTTCGACCCTTGGATTTAATCCAAAGGTTGAGATAGTCTTGTTAATTGTTAAGGAACTTGAGAGAATCTCTTTCATATTTACTGCCTCTCATGGAAGAGCATACTCTTGAGAGTAACAAAGAACTTTCAAAAACTCTGTTATAAACTAATTTAAATTTTATATATAACATAATATCTTTGAATCTCCAATTTTATCTCAATTAACAATTATTTTGACTTTAATTTGTTGTTGCTCAAATAACTTAGTCTTTTAGAAATGTCAACTAAAATAAAAACTATATACTTCTTCGGTCCCATTAGAAGTGTCCTACTTTGAATATTCAAAATCTTTATTTATAAATTTTGACCTTAAATATATATTTTTGTGTTATATAAAACTTGATAAAAATTATACTAATGAAAACAATTTTAAAACACAATCAATTATCACAGAATTTTGACTTTAAAAGTTCAAAATACGACACTTTTAATTTAGAAGTTTTGTTATTGTTGATACTACTAGTTGAACATCACTTTAAAGTATAATAAATAGCTAAATCTTCATTTTAATTTTCATATATATTTTCTGTTACATAATGCAATTAATTATGGTTGACTAAATTGAATGATACAGTAATCTCTTTGGTTGACTTGATTATAGTAGTACCCGTAATTAAAATCTTCTTATTGTTGTCAACGTTCATGTTTTGGATGATTCATCAAATTCGATTCCTACTATAAGAACACCCCAATTCGATATAAACACAACATTAACTATAACTTTCTGTATGATGTCAATGCAAGTATATTTCCCGTATAAGAACATACTCATATATAATGGGTGTCTGTGTCAAATTGTGGTTATAATAATTATTATAAAATAAAAACATAGAAAAGTATAATTAATGTGGTGTATATCTATTTTGTAGTAGTATTTATTAGTTGTCTTATCTATTTAATTGCTATCTATATACTAACCAAGTTAACAAATTAACAAGATCATCGTATGCATTTTATACAGCAATTAATTTAAATGCATCCACAATGATAATAGCTTTTCTATATAAAAATAAAAAATATATAAGAATTTGTAAGAAGTTTTTTTAAAAAAACCTTTATACTCCCATGGTAAAAAGTTTTCAAAAGCTCAAAGTTGAATATAATATAATTTTGGAAAATGATAATGACAGCCCTAAGGGTTGTCATTAATACCTTATTACATGCATAAAAAGTAGTATTCTATACATAAAAAACCACCCTCCTGAATTTTCGCATGACAATGTACAAATTTTAATGCACCCAAATAACTTATACTGACAGCCCTAAGGGCTGTCATTAACAAAACCCTATAATTTTTTAGATGAGAGAGGAAATAAAAGACTTGATGTTTATCAACCTATTGTTCTTGTTTTCAATCTATCTCTATACTAAAGTAATGTATTAATTTTATTCAATTTTAAGCTTTTAAAAGCTTCTTTCTATTGGAATGGAAAGTTTTTTTAAAAAAATCTCTTACACATTCTTACATGATTTTTGACAAATAAGCTTTTCAAAATAACCATTAGAAATGCTCTAACTAATATGATACGAGAGAAAGTACCCGCGCGTTGCGGCGGTGAGATGGTGGGGTGATAGGTCATAGAGTGTGATAAGTCATAGGAGGTGATAGGTCATAGAGTGTGATAGCCAAATGCCTTAGCCGTACGGGCTCCGCCCTCGGATTTAAAAATTCGCCGAAAGTATATCGAATGACCTCTCTAATGAAAGAGCATGAAATTTTAGGAACACCCATATAATTTTTATAATTTATCGATGTACGGTTTTTGAGATAAAAGATTTTGAATGAATTAGAGGAATAAAATGATTTATGGATGAGAGAGAAAAAAATGAGTGGTTGAGATTTGAGGAGAGAGATAAAAATGAGTGGTTGAAAAGTTGAAAGTTGAAAAAATTTGACGGGAACAAATGCTTTATAATGTAGTAGAGATAAAGATAGAGATATTGAAAATCTTCGGCGGTTATATACTAAGTCAACTTTGATGAAAACATGTCATTTTGTAAGTATATACATTTTATAATGTGAAATTTATATTATTATACATGCATGTTATTCAACTTTGTAGAAGATTTGATCTTTATTGACCCTTGGTCTTTAATACAGATGCACATATGCTAGAAAAGCCATCGTTGTAGTGGTCAATAGATCGATATTGGATAAGTAAATAGTCAACAAACTCAGATGTGGCATTCTGGAATACCTGTATAGTAGTCAATTTGAAATATTCAATTTCGATCATTATGACATATTATTCAATTCTTAGCTCTAGAGAACATATTTAATTTCAAGGACTTTGGATTGTGAAAAATTACCATCAACGACCATGCATCAATATATTGTCATGTAATAAAACCTATTACGTTTATATTCTGAAGAAGAATACATCTTACAAAAAGTTGGACATGCATATACATCTCATTTTCTCCGTGAAAGACATTAATGTTCTCGATCATGAAGAACATAATAAGCCTTGAACTTACTTTTAGTTCTTGACGAAACGCTCAGAAAACAATGACTGCGCGCGGGGAGTCTTGATCGTATCCTATTAATTAATTAATTAATTAATTTGTTGATTATATTGACAACATCCATTGACATTAACAATGTTAGTCGTTAAAGAAAGCAAAAAAAATATTCAAGGAAGTGCATGATGTTTAGATTGATGCATGTGTACGTACGTAGGGAATTGGTGGCCGAGTACAGCGAACAAGTTTTGAAACTATGTGGCAAATTGATGAAAGTTTTGTCGTTGAACCTTGGATTGGAAGATGAGGATTATCTTGAAAATGCATTTGGAGGGAAACAAGAAATTGGGGCTTCATTGAGAGTTAACTTCTATCCAAAGTGTCCGCAACCTGATTTGACCCTGGGAATCTCACCCCACTCGGATCCAGGTGGTATTACCATTTTGTTACCAGATGATCATGTTTCTGGCTTACAAGTACGTAAAGGTGACGCTTGGGTCACCGTTAAGCCTATTCCTAATGCTTTCATTGTTAACCTTGCTGATCAACTTCAGGTCGATATACTTCCCCGATCTCTCTTTCTATATTCAATTCCTATGTCTCTTTATATATATATATACACATTATGTGAGGAATATTAAATTTTGTGTGTGTGTGTAGGTGGTAAGCAATGCAAAGTACAAGAGCGTAGAGCACCGTGTGGTAGTTAATTCAAGAGAAGAGCGGGTCTCGTTGGCTTTCTTCTACAATCCAAGGGGAGATATCGCCATTGAGCCTGCCAAGCAGCTACTAACAAACAACGAGCCAGCTCTGTATCAGCCAATGACATTTAACGAGTACCGTACTTTCATCAGGTTAAATGGTCTTCATGGGAAATCACAAGTGGAGTCGCTCATCAAATCTCATCCAAAATAAATAGCTCGATGTGCCTCCCTGTTCGATCGATATATGAAGCTTAATTAAATTCCAATCATTATTATTATGTATGTCAATTTTTACTTGTTATTGTTCTAATTAAGTACTCTGCTATCCTTCCGGCCATATTTTCCAACATATGGTTTAATAATCCCTTTGATCACTTTTGCATCGTATTTGTCTAAATATGTGTCATCAAACAAAATTACTTGAATATTACTCTGATACAATTTATGTTTAATTAAATTACTTGCCCAGCCAGTATTGCTCTTCAATCATTCTTCCTACATGGAATGGAAAATAAGTAACACCCAAATCAGGCCGGTCGATTGTTTGGGTTCTGTGTTGAGTCTCATCGGGGGGGCTTTCATCATAATGTATCATGCATGGTATGTAAAAGTTCTACCCTGATAACATAGATACGTACATTTGCAAAACTAGACGGTCTAGTATAGCCGGAGGTGGAACCACAGGACTTTGCCAAACAAACTAAAGACAGGGGTTCCCACCTCCGGATTAGCATAGCAAAATATGAACTTCAGTCTGAATCTGGATAAAGGGTCCATGTAACTTACACATGTGTAAGTTAACTTACACATGTGTAAGTTAACTTACACATGTGTAAGTCGTGGTGGCGGTGGTCGCCGTCGCCGGAAAATCATGGTGGTGGTCGGAGATGATGGTGGTGGTGGTAGGAGGTGGTTGGAATTTGAGGAGATGGAAGAAAATCAATGGATTCAAATTGGACTCAAAATAAGTTGGACTCATTTTATCTTTTCCCTATATATATAAATCCAAAGTAATAACGTTGGGGCAACTTTAATATTTTTCAAAACCAATTAAGTCAATTTCAGGTCTTAAAAATTGTTATTGACCTGTTGGAATATAACATGATTCAATTCGTAATAAACACGTACCGGGGAATCCAGATCGTCCTGTGGAACCTGTAACAGCATAAAGCATGATTGCTATTGATTTCGGGTTCCCATAACAAGATGATTGATTTAGGATGGATTGATGAATTCATGATTAAGGAATTCATCAGAGGATGAAGAACGAATTTTAAGTTTAGGGAGGCTGTGATTATGTGTGTTGATTAACCTTAAATTAGGTTAATTACTCTCTATATATATAAGGAGAGTATTTTCACATTTAGTCCCTCTGGTGTTTAATTCGTGCCTCATTAGTCCTCTTAGTTCCAATCACCTAATGGGAAACCCTATAATACGTCTTTAAGAGTAAATACGTCCATCGAATATTTACTAGACATAGGGATTTCAGTTATCGTCAATTATCATATCAGGAAGGATAGATGATCAGTGACGGTCACACTAACGTGGTTCCAACATTCTCCCACTTGACCGAGCGATCATTTATCTATGAGCATTTAATAAGTCCGGCCGGGATAATACTCATTTTTGTTTTAAACCGAAATCATAGCCAATAAGTACAGTCGTAGAGAAGAACATCAACTCAGGACCCCCACTAGTCAAACTATGACTCAAATTTAAAACTAATAAGCAATGATCAATTGACTAAGACAAATTTTGTTATATAATGTCTTTACACTGTTATGAGCTCGAAGTGTAACTAATAGACAAACAAAATCTGAATAAGGAGGAAAAATTTTCATTAACATAATAATAATAATGACCAACAAGTACAACATGCTATCATAATAGGTCCTTTAGTAAGCCTCATCTTCGATACGTATCCTACGAAGATTTTTTAGGAGGAAGACCTTCGGTCATTGGATCCAGTAGCATCTTATGTGTACTTATGTACTCAATACAAAGAACATTTTCCTCAATCTGTTTACATACAAACAGAAACTTTGTATCAAGATACATCTCAGCGCCAGTTGAACTGTTACTGTTCAAGCAAGTTACGGTAGCTGAGTTATCACAGTAAAGCTTCAATGGTCTATAAATAAAGTTGACGATTTTCGAGTCCACTGACTAAGTTCTTTAACAACATCCCATGACATGAAATTATGAACGTTCAGACATCATGGTAGACGTTGCAGTCAGTTTCTACTTATGACTCCGTCAAAAGATAGGTTTGCCAACTAACCATAAATATATACATTCAGAAGTAGATTTCTTATTGGAATTAAAACATCCTACTACTTCTAAGTTGTCACCTCTTCTATAAGTTAATGTGTAGTCTTTGGTCCTTAGCAGATATCGTAAAACCTTTTAGCCGCTTTCCAGTGTGCTAATTCGGGATTAGATAAGTAACTCCCAAGCATACCGGCGATATAATCGATATCTAGATGAGTACAGACCTGAGCGTACATAATGCTCCCAACTACTTATAAGTAAGGTATCATCCTCATTTGCTCCTATTTTATCTCAATGATTGGACTTTGGAAACAATCACATACGTCTCCTTTTACTACTAGAGTTATAGTGGGTGTGTAGTGCTGCATGTTATGGCGTTCTAAGATGTGTTCAATATAAGTCTTTTGAGAAAGAACCAGAACATCATTACGCCTATCTCGATGTATTTCGATACCTATAACATAAGAGGCATCACGGAGATCTTTTATGTCGACATTCTGCGAAAAAGTAAACGCTTCGACTCATGCAACATATCCAAGTTGTTACTTGCAAGAATATCATCCATGTGCAAAACAAGGATTGTAAATTTACTCCCACTGATCTTGAGATAGGTGCAAAGATCCACTTGATTCTTTAGGAAGTCTTGTCCTTTTATGACTTTATTAAACTTAAGGTACCATTTTAAGTGATGCTTGCTTCAACCCGTATATGGACTTATTCAACTTGCAGACCATGTGCCATTTACCTTCTGGAATTATAGGTTCACATGTATACGTCTTATTGCAAGTTTCCATTCAGGAAAGTGGTTTTGACATCCATCTGATGTAACTCTAAATCATAATGAGCTACTAATGTCATGACAATCCTTAAGGAATCTTTATGAGACAGGAGATAAAGTCTCTTGATAATCGATTCCTTCCTTTGAGTAAAACCCTTTCGCAACTAGTTATGGCCTTATAGCGTTTGACGTTTCCTTTCGGGTCTAATTTGGTTTTGAAGATCCATTTACAACTTATAGGTTTGGATTCTTCAAGAAATTCAACCAAGTCCCAAACGTCATTATGCTATATGGAATTGAGCTTTCAAATTACAGCTTCATTCCACTATGTGGCCTGATCGCTAATAATGGCTTCTTAATAAGAGGTAGGATCAGTAAGCTTTCCAATGTCCTCAACTTCAGTTAAATAAGTTATGAAATCATCAAAAGTTATGGCCTTATAGCGTTTGACGTTTCCTTTCGGGTCTAATTTGGTTTTGAAGATCCATTTACAACTTATAGGTTTGGATTCTTCAAGAAATTCAACCAAGTCCCAAACGTCATTATGCTATATGGAATTGAGCTTTCAAATTACAGCTTCATTCCACTATGTGGCCTGATCGCTAATAATGGCTTCTTAATAAGAGGTAGGATCAGTAAGCTTTCCAATGTCCTCAACTTCAGTTAAATAAGTTATGAAATCATCAAAAGTTATGGCCTTATAGCGTTTGACGTTTCCTTTCGGGTCTAATTTGGTTTTGAAGATCCATTTACAACTTATAGGTTTGGATTCTTCAAGAAATTCAACCAAGTCCCAAACGTCATTATGCTATATGGAATTGAGCTTTCAAATTACAGCTTCATTCCACTATGTGGCCTGATCGCTAATAATGGCTTCTTAATAAGAGGTAGGATCAGTAAGCTTTCCAATGTCCTCAACTTCAGTTAAATAAGTTATGAAATCATCAAAAGTTATGGCCTTGTGTGACCTAGATGATCTCCTGAGTTGATTTTCAGGTTGAGTAAGGAAGATGCTTTAGCATTAATAGCATTAATAGTAAGATGCTTTGCTTTAGCATTAATAGCATTAATAGTAAGATGCTTTGCTTTAGCATTATTTAATAAGATGCTTTATCATTAGTAGTATCATAATTAGGAGGATTAGGATTCTGATTTGGAGAAGGTGGATCAGTGATTTTAGGAGCAGCGTTGAGTACAAGAGGAGTTATCGGAGGAGTAATAATAACCGACGAGTGGTTCCCCCCGCTTCTTGTACTTATAGCAAATCTTAAGTTATGATTTGTCGTGCTCCCACTGATCTCTTAGTCTTTGAGAAACGTGGCATGATGCGTGTCAATAATGCTAGTAGTTTAGAAAAGACAGTAAAACTAATAACCGATAAGTTAGGGTTACAGACTTATGCTTCGGCATGACAGCCTCATACTTTCATATATTTTAGACTCAGATTCCTTTCTGTCCAGGACTCTTAGGGACAGATTCTAATGGAACTTTTATTGAGTATATGAGAAGCTGTTTTAAGGCCTTAGTCCAAAGGAAAGTTGGTAAGTTAGTGTTGAAAAGGCATACTCTTCACCATGTTCATTAAGGTTCTATTTCTCCTTTTAGCAACATAACATTTTGTTGAGGAGAACCTGACATGGTGTATTGGTTACTTATGTCTTGTTCCTTTAAAAAGTTATGGAAAAAAACCATGAGCTTCACCAATATCAGTATGTCTACCATAATACTTACCTTCTTTATCTGATCTCACAACTTTTATTTTTACGATCAAGTTTGTTTTAAACCAAAGGTTTAAGATCAATAAAAGTCTCTAAGGGTTCAGATCAGATTTAGGTGCATATAACGTGAATAATCGTTAATGAATGTAATAAATGATGCATGTCCTGAAATGAATGCGGGATAGGGGTCACTTAACGTCAGAGTGAATTATTTCCAACAAGTTGGAACTTTTAGTATCTCCTTTAGCGATCTCACCTTAGAGGCAGTAAATACATGTTTCAAAATCACTAAAGTCAAGAGAATGTAATAAATGATGCATGTCCTGAAATGAATGCGGGATAGGGGTCACTTAACGTCAGAGTGAATTATTTCCAACAAGTTGGAACTTTTAGTATCTCCTTTAGCCATCTCACCTTAGAGGCAGTAAATACATGTTTCAAAATCACTAAAGTCAAGAGAATGTAATATTTCATCCTTTATGAGTCGTATCACGCGAACTCGAGATATGTGGCTAAGATATTTATGCCACATTATGGAGGAATTCTCTAATTATTTAGGTGATTTTGTCTTTGTTTTAGTTATGTCATCAATATCAGGAGACAACAAAGACTGTGAGAAATTATGATCTAGTTATAACTTATACAACATTCCATTCAAGAAACTAGGACCACGTAATGCATTATTATGAGTAATGGCAATCTTGTCATAACCATGAATTATTACATAACCTTCAAGGTCTTAGACTAAAAAAAACAGATACAAGGTTTCGAGAAATTCTCGATACACATAAGGTATCTACTAGTCTAATACACTTTCCATTGTTTATATGTAAATCATAAGTCTCCATGGTTTCGACATATAAGAGATCAACCCTTCCAACTCTAGGCTTTCTCTGGTCATTTGATAGTTTCTAGATTGCATGGAATCCTTGTATAAAACTAGAATCACTCACACATGTATTGATAAGTACATCAAGCATAAAAGAATCAAATATTACAAAAATTAAGTTACCTTTCTTAGCTAGCTACTCCTTGATTTTAGGGCAATCATAATTTGCAGTTAGGATTGCTTGTCAAGGACTTAATGCTAGAGGTAGTAGCACCATGATTAGCCTTTGAACTTTATTTGCAGTTTTTTATTACTGTTTTTATCTTTCCTCTTAATGGAATTAGCAGTGGTACTAAGATGAACAACTTAAGGTTGGCCCAACTTAAGGCGACCATTTTCTTGCACACACATTGCTATTAGTTCACTCATCAACCATTTATCCTTCATAGCGCTAAAATTAATTTTGAAGGAGTCGAAATGAGCAAGCAATGAGGTCATTAAAATGCAAAAGAAAATTGTCATAGACTTCCATTTTTTTTTTGGACTCTTAAGCTTATGAGTCATGTCAGTCATTTACATTATGTGTTCACAAGCACTGCTATTTCCTTTGTATTTAAGCTACTTGAAAACGCCTTATACATTCCCTCGGAAACTATGATTGATGAAGTTTCTGACCATCATTATTGACAAGTGATTCGCCCTATCCCACTTTATTAAAAATTCGCTTTCTGAGCTGCGGAAGAGTTAGCAGTAAAGCAGTGGGTTCATTATGGTGAATGACATAGTCAAGGTCTATCATCTACAGAATTAGAGGTAATTAATCCTTTCATAAAGCAAAGTTTGCATCAGTAAGTGGCTCAATGCCTAAGTTAGGTACTTCAGTGGAAATAAGGAGGATATTAATTTATGATACAAGCAATAGAAGATTATAATAGTAATGCCTAAAATAAGTAGGCTTAATAGTAATGAAATTATAGTGACATGATTAGCTATATAAGGCAAACTAAGTAATGTCTATAAAAGTAAGGGAACTAAAGTAATAACTAAAATAAGTAGGCCTATTAGTACTGTTCCTTAGAGTAATAAGACTATGACCATTACAGTAATGAAGCTAGTGATAAGTAAGCCTATTGTAAACACCAAAACAATAAGCTAAAGTAAGGCTCTACTTAGATGTTACATCACCTTTGGGCAGAAATAACTAAGATCTAAGCAAACATGAGCATTAGGTCATGCAATACAACGCTTATCTTTTGACCTTTGGGCACAAAATTAAGAATCGTGTATTTTAGGCATGAAAAGAATCCCTTTGCTACACAAAACATATTAAATCACCTTTGGGCAGAATTAATATACTAAGTGTTAATTATGCAAAAGAGAAAAGAGCGCAACATGAGAATCACATTTGACCTTTGGGCGCAAATGACGAAACCATGTACATTAGTGCGAAGCCCCCACACATTACGGGGGTCCGGGGGCAGCGCCCCTGGAAAGCGGGGTCCAAGGGGCGGCAGCCCCTGGCGGGGTCCAAGGGGCAGAGCCCCTGTGCTGTGGTAAAAACGCCTCAGAAAAAATTATTTTCTGAAAATAAGGGTCATTTTTTCCATTTAAACTTTAAGGTAAAACATAAGCACGAACTTGATAATCAACTAAGTTAATCAGTAATCCATGAAAAAATAAGCATGGTACGAAGATAGTTAAGTTCGTAATAAGGATTAACTTCGTAAGTAGTGATTAACTTCGTAAGTAGTGATTATCTTCGTAAGAAGTGATTATCTTCGTAAGAAGTTATTAACTTCGTAAGAAGTTAATTATCTTCGTAATAAAAGTAAATTCGTAAGTAGTTAACTATCTTCGTAAGTAACTTACGAAGATAGCTTACGAACATAAGCAACGAAGATAGCTTACGAAAATAGCTTACGAAAATAGCTTACGAAGATAAAGTTCGTGAGGAAGTAAGTGCGAAGATGAGCAGAAGTTTCGTACACAGTTAAGCCTTACGAACTTAGAAATTCCTTACGAACTTAGAGTTCAAACGAATTTAGAGTTCAAACGAATTTAGAGTTCAAACGAACTTAGAGTTCAAACGAATTTAGAGTTCAAACGAATTTAGAGTTCAAACGAATTTAGAGTTCAAACGAACTTTAAGTTCGTAAGAAGCGTACGAACTTAAGTTTCTGCATTCTTCAGTTCGCGATTTAGGGTACGAAAACGAATCAAATCAAGGGTTAACTTCGTAACGAGGCTCTGATACCACATGTTGGAATATAACATGATTCAATTCGTAATAAACACGTACCGGGGAATCCAGATCGTCCTGTGGAACCTGTAACAGCATAAAGCATGATTGCTATTGATTTCGGGTTCCCATAACAAGATGATTGATTTAGGATGGATTGATGAATTCATGATTAAGGAATTCATCAGAGGATGAAGAACGAATTTTAAGTTTAGGGAGGCTGTGATTATGTGTGTTGATTAACATGAAATTAGGTTAATTACTCTCTATATATATAAGGAGAGTATTTTCACATTTAGTCCCTCTGGTGTTTAATTCGTGCCTCATTAGTCCTCTTAGTTCCAATCACCTAATGGGAAACCCTATAATACGTCTTTAAGAGTAAATACGTCCATCGAATATTTACTAGACATAGGGATTTCAGTTATCGTCAATTATCATATCAGGAAGGATAGATGATCAGTGACGGTCACACTAACGTGGTTCCAACATGACCTTCTCAGACCTGTGGACATTTCTTCTGCAGAAACCAAAACAATCCCATTATCATCTATATTGAAGCAAACCTCTAAAGCTGACGTCCCATTCGGACCTGGCCTAAGTCCATACAGGAAGAACCTTCCAAGTAATGTGTTTT
The DNA here is from genome assembly GCA_034093135.1 of Erigeron breviscapus. NCBI lineage: Eukaryota > Viridiplantae > Streptophyta > Magnoliopsida > Asterales > Asteraceae > Erigeron > Erigeron breviscapus. The sequence continues at coordinate 1,100,548 of CM067173.1, forward strand.
CCATAACATAGAAGCTTTCACCTTGAAACACCCGGATACATACACTTGAACTGTTTCTTTGCGAATAAACAATATGTCTCTTGCGAGTGGGTACAGGCGTGTTCCTGGGAATAATAACTAACATTTGATCTTTTCCCCTATAATTATCATCGACTGCTATTCCCAGTGAGAGAGGAGTGACGTCCAGTAACACAACATCCCTCCCAACATTATCAGCATTTCCGTTTAACTTGGCAGCCAAGATCGTAGCACCAAATGCAACAGCCTCGTCCCCATTCATGCTCTTGCAAAGTTTCTTCCCATCAAAAAACTCCTCTACCATTTGTAGCATCTTAGGAATTCTAGTCGACCCCCCAACGACAACCACCTCATCCACATTCTCCTTCTTCATTGCCCCATCAATCAAACATTTTTAAACTAGTTGGATGCATTTTTCAAAGTAACTTGAGTTTAGATTCTCAAATTTAGCTTCGGCTGATTTTGATTGAAAAGTCAATCCCCTCGTGCAAGCAATCAATTTCAATCGATGTTAAAGTCGTTGAGGACAAATCCCTCTTTGCTTTCTCACAAGAAACTTTTAACCTCGCCATTCCATTCTCTGTCAACTATATTGTCCAAACCATATGCAACTGCAGCTGCTGTGGGATCGTTTATCAAACGCAACACATTGAGGCCCGCAATGGTTCCTACTTCCTTTGTTGCCTCTTGTTGTTCGTTACTAAAATAAGCAGGAACAGCGATTACAGCATCTGTCACCTCTGTCCCAGTATAGGTTTCAGCAGCCTCCTTCAGTTTCTTCAGAACCATGGCAGATAACTCTTTGGGTGCAAATTTCTTCTCTTCACCTTTGAATGAAACCACAACAATTGGCACTTCTTCGGGCCCTTCAACGATATTGAAAGGCCATGACTCCATGTCTTTCTTCACTTGAGGATCGCAGAATCTATTTCCTATCAAACGCTTTACATCTGAAGAGTTAAACGAGTATATATGGTTAGCAGCAAAACGTGTCAACGCAAAAAAGCAAACTTCAAACAGTTGCACGATATATGCTTGTTTATTAATATTTTGCATGGTGGTTCCAGAAAACAAACTGCTGGTTTATTTAAAAATATCCAAACATGGTATAAATTAACATGAGCAAATATTAAAACAAATATACAATTGAGTAGAACATAAATTTTGAACTTTACTTAAAAAAACTTAGTAGACTTGGCTTGGCTTTTTGAAAAAGGGGGCCTAAGAACCAAGTTTTCAAGCTTATTCGGGCTAATCAGGCCTAAGAGGCTAGGACTGGGTTTAACATTGGGTTTTTCACAATAGGCCTAAGACCGTTATAGAGCCCACACCACCTATATTCCAAAGGAAAATTTGTTAAACTATAGTATATCTTTATGCGAAGAGAAGACTTGCCAAACACAGTATTGGTGGGGTTCCTCGCGATTTGGTTCTTTGCGCCCTCTCCTACCAATGTCTCTGTATCATTGAAAGCAACACAAGACGGGGTGATCTTGTTTCCTTGTTCATTAGGTATGTGATGCGTAAATCACGCGATAAACAATAGTGGAAGACTATTTTTTGTATTTTCTGGATTTTATATAAAACAAACAATCAAACAAGGCAATGAAAATAAAATGATAGATAAAGAATCCACCACCAAGACTCGTAAAGGCTAGGCCACCGGAATCAAGGATAAAGGAAACACTCCGCCCCACCACTATAATCGATAAAGGTCTAGCCACCACGATTACAGATAAAGGAAACCGAAGATTTAAAGACCTCACCACAATATTTGATAAAGAACAAGTCACCACAAATATTGATAAAGGGGTCACTCCTAACCACCAAGATCAAAGATCTCTAAAGGTAAAAGAAGATTTTTGTAAGAAATAGAGGCTACTCTATTAATTTCATTCAACATCAACTAACTTTACAAAGGGAAATAAAACCTCTATTTATAGCCACATGCTACTACCTAGGAAATAACGAAATACAATAAAATAATCAAAAAGCTGTCAGGTGCTAAGGACAACCACTAATTATTCGACCAATAAGAAATGGACAGGTAGGCTTCTAGAAATATTCCCTGCAAGTGGTCCCACAATACCGTTAGAAACGTCATTGTCCCATGCGCCCTCCTTTCAACAGCTGTCATTCTTCTTTATTGGGCCCATAATCATAGGACTTCAGTGGGGACTTTATTATCTGGAAACTGGAGATAGATATCTGGACTTCTACTGGAGACACAATCTGGAGCACTTCACTGGTGAACCTTCAGTAGTGGTCACTGGAGCATTCATCTGGAGCATTCATCTGGGCATTCATCTGGGCATTCATCTGGAGCTGGTCACTGGAGAACTTTACTGGTGGGTTATCAGTATTGATCGCTGGAGCTTCTCGCCACTGGAGAAGTGTTACTACTGGTGACTGGTCTGGCTCAGAAAAGACTTGTCTAAAATGGGCCACTGCTGGCAGAATCAACATGGCTTGTTCAGATGGCATTATTAGTTCAGTTTCCTTCAGTCCAGTTAGCTTCTTCAGTTCGCTGGGTCTTTCCAGTTCAGTGAATCTGGACACTTCCGCATCATTCTCCCCCTCTGAAAAGAGACTTGTCCTCAAGTCTTCGAGGTACTCATCCTCCAGATAAGGCATCAGATCTCCCACATTAAAAGTACTTGAAACTGCCATATCTCTAGGTAATTCAACCTTGTAAGCATTATCGCCATATCTCTCCAGAATCTTGAACGGACCTTCAGCTCTGGGCATCAGTTTACTCTTTCTCTTCGCTGGAAACCTTTCTTTTCTCAGATGCACCCACACAAGATCACCTGGTGAAAAACTGGGCTGCTTTCTATTCTTGTTTGCTCTGGCCTTGTAACTGGCATTTGCCTTCTCTATTCTGGCCTTCACTTCTCCATGAATTTTCTTTATCTCTTTTGCTCTGGTTTCAGCTTCAATGCTTGCTTTTGGTTCAATTGAAAATGGAATTAATCAATGGGAGTCAGTGGATTGACACCATAGCAGATTTCAAACGGGGATTTACTGGTAGAATAGTTAGGAGCTCTGTTGAAAGCAAACTCAGCATGAGCAAGCTTCAGATCCCAATCTTTCAGTGTTCTTCTTCACCAGTGTTCTCAATAACATGCCAATTGTTCTGTTCGTGACTTCAGTCTGTCCATCAGTCTGAGGATGGTGAGACGTACTGAACAACAATCTGGTACCCATTAACCTCCATAGAGTCTTCCAGAAATAACTCAGAAACTTCACATCTCGATCTGACACAATTGTCTTTGGAATTCCATGCAATCTGACAATCTCTTTAAAGAATAAATTCGCTACTGCTGAAGCATCATTGGTTGTGTTACAAGCAATAAAATGTGCCATCTTCGAAAATCGATCAACAACCACCATTATTGAATCTTTTCCCCTCTGGGTTCTGGGTAGTGCAACAATAAAATCCATACTGAGATCTTCCCATGGTTGGCTTGGAACTGGAAGAGGAGTATACAAACCCTTGTGAAAAGTCGTCTTGGCCTGGTGACAAGTTGGGCAGCGACTGATAATATTCTGGACGTCCTTCAGTAGACTTGGCCAGTAGAAATGTTCAGTCAAAATCTCTCCAGTCTTGTTGATTCCAAAATAACCAGCTAGACCTCCTCCATGTGCTTCTCTTATCAGTAAATCTCTAATCGAACCTCTGGGAATGCACAACTTTCCATTCTTAAATAAGAAACCATCTTGTACAGTAAATGGTCCCTTCTGATTAGCTTCAGTGAATTTTTCAGAAAAATCTGGGTCTGCAGCATATAACTCCTTTATAAATGAAAACCCAAGCACTCTTGCTTCTAGAATAGATAATAATGAGTATCTTCGGACAGTGCATCAGCAACAACATTACAAACTCCAGCTTTATGTTTTGAAACAAATGAATAAGACTGTAAGAATTCTACCCATTTGGCATGTCTGGCATTAAGCTTGTGTTGACCATTTATAAACTTCAGTGCTTCGTGATCAGAGAATAAGACAAACTGCTTTGGCTTCAGATAATGTGACCAGTGAGTGATAGCACGAATAATGGCATAAAATTCTTTATCATAAGTGTTGTACTTCAGTTTAGATCCGTTCAGCTTCTCACTGAAGTATGCAACTGGTCTCCCTGCTTGCACTAAAACTGCACCAATACCTACTCCACTTGCATCACATTCTAGCTCAAATAACATATCAAAATCTGGTAAGGATAAGACTGGAGCTGAACTGAGCTTATCCTTTAGTGCTTCAAACGCCAGTTGGGCTGAACTCGGCCAGTTGAACACGCCTTTCTTCAGACAGTCAGTAATTGGAGCTACAACTGTAGAGAAATTCTTGATAAATCTTCTATAAAATGACGCCAGTCCATGAAAACTTCTTACTTCAGTGATTGTAGTTGGAACTGGCCATGATCTGATGGCATCAACCTTAGAGGGATCCATAGAAATTCCTTCTTTTGAAACAACATATCCCAGAAATATCACACTTTCCACCATAAAATCACATTTCTCCAGTTTGCCATACAACTGGTGTCTTCTCAACAGTTCAAATACCTTCTTCAGATGGCTAACATGATCAGCTTCAGATTTTGAATACACCAGAATATCATCAAAGTAAACAACAACAAACTGACCAATGAGTGGTCTGAGAACTTCATTCATCAGTCTCATGAAGGTACTGGGAGCATTAGATAAGCCAAAAGGCATAACTAACCATTCATACAAACCTCCCTTGATTTTGAAAGCAGTTTTCCACTCATATCCATCTTTCATTCTTATCTGGTGATAGCCACTTCTGAGATCAATCTTGGAAAACACTCTGGAGCCATGTAACTCATCAAGCATATCATCCAATCTGGGAATGGGATATCTATACTTAATGGTTATATTGTTGATGGCCCTGCTATCAACACACATTCTCATTGTACCATCTTTCTTTGGAACCAGGAGAGCTGGCACTGAACAAGGACTCATACTTGCTCTCACATAGCCTCTGGCAACCAACTCATCTACCTGCCATTGCAACTCTTTTGCTTCAGTAGGTGAACACCTATAAGCAGCTTTGTTTGGAAGAACTGAACCTGGAACCAGGTCAATCTGGTGTTCAATTCCTCTCACTGGTGGCAAACCTTCAGGTAGGTCTTCTGGGAAAACGTCAGTAAATTCCTTCAGTAAAGTCTTCAGGAGACTTGGGACACCAGTGAACTCCTTCTCTTCAGATTTTTCCACGACCAGTAACATCATAACTGGAGAGCCTTCAGATAACTCTTCTTCGACTTCAGCTTGAGACAAAAACAAAGGCTTACTGGGCTGGTCTTTCTTATTAATTTTCAATATTTCACTGGGTTTTAAAGAAGTCAGAGTGACCTTCTTCCCACTTACAAATACTGAATATGAATTCATACGACCATTATGAAAAACATTATTGTCAAATAACCAAGGTCTACCCAGTAAAATATGACACGCATCCATAGGTACAACATCACAAACAATTTTTTCTTGATAAACTGACCCAATTGAAAACAGAATAGTAACTTGACGATTAACTTTTACCTCTGATCCTTCACTGAGCCATTGCAACTCTTTTGCTTCAGTAGGTGAACACCTATAAGCAGCTTTGTTTGGAAGAACTGAACCTGGAACCAGGTCAATCTGGTGTTCAATTCCTCTCACTGGTGGCAAACCTTCAGGTAGGTCTTCTGGGAAAACGTCAGTAAATTCCTTCAGTAAAGTCTTCAGGAGACTTGGGACACCAGTGAACTCCTTCTCTTCAGATTTTTCCACGACCAGTAACATCATAACTGGAGAGCCTTCAGATAACTCTTCTTCGACTTCAGCTTGAGACAAAAACAAAGGCTTACTGGGCTGGTCTTTCTTATTAATTTTCAATATTTCACTGGGTTTTAAAGAAGTCAGAGTGACCTTCTTCCCACTTACAAATACTGAATATGAATTCATACGACCATTATGAAAAACATTATTGTCAAATAACCAAGGTCTACCCAGTAAAATATGACACGCATCCATAGGTACAACATCACAAACAATTTTTTCTTGATAAACTGACCCAATTGAAAACAGAATAGTAACTTGACGATTAACTTTTACCTCTGATCCTTCACTGAGCCATTGCAACTTGTAAGGTCGAGGGTGCTTAACTGTAGGTAGCGCTAGTTTCTCTACCATGTAAGTTGAAGCAGCATTAGCACAACTCCCACCGTCAATGATCAGATCACAAACTTTTCCTTTGACTGTGCATCTGGAGTGAAAAATGTTTTCCCTCTGGGCAGTATCAGTGGTAACTTCATCAGCATGCATCACTCTTCTGACAACCAACATTTCTCCCACATCTGCACCAACATAGGACTCTTCATCGTACACTGGTTCACCTTCTTCAGTGTCGACATCTGGCAAACATTCAATCTCTTTGGCAGTCAAGGCTCTTTGATTAGGACACTAGGCCTGGAAGTGACCAAAGCCATGACACTTAAAACATTTCCTTCCAACTGGTTCTTTTGATCCTCCAGTTTCCTTCTCTTTGCCTCTGAAGGATTTCTGAACAGCTTCAATAAATCTGGGAACTGGTTGACTGGTAATTGGTTGACTTGCACTGGCAGGAACCTTACTGAATGACTTGTACGGAACCTTCTTCTTCAGTTGTCTTTCAATCTGGATAGCCATCTTGCATGCGCCTTCATATGTCCAGATAGGCTGCAACTCAATCTTCTTAGTGATGGCAGCGTTCAGACCACCAAGAAATATGGCAATAGTGTGCTCTTCAGTTTCATTCACACCAGTTCTGGTCTTCAGATGCTCAAACTCTCTAATGTACTCCACAACTTCCTTGGCTCCTTGCTTCAGATTGTTCATCAGTAGATACTGATCTTGCTTGTACGACTTGGGAACAAACCTCTTCTGCATGACCTCTTTTAGTTTGGACCAGGTCTTGATTTTACTTTTGCCCTTGTACTCCCTTTCAGATTTCATGTTATCATACCATGATGAAGCATACTTTTTGAGCTTAATAATGGCAACCTTAAAACTTTTTTTTATCATCATAGCCTTTTATTTCCATTATTCTGTCCATCACCTGGACCCATTCAAAATACTCTTCTGGGTTGGAAGACCCATTAAAATCTGGTGGATCTATCTTAATATCCCTAGTATCATCACCCTTATGCCTCCTACGCCTTTCTCTAGGATGTGGTTCATCAGAATCACTAGAGTTTCTAGGTGTACTATCAGATCTTACACTAGGACCTTGAGATTCAGAATCTCTTTCACTAGTAACAATATTTTCTCGATTAAATCGTAAACCACCATCTTCTAACATATGGACTATTTTACCAAGAGCTTCTTGTAGATCTTCTATTTGCCTGTCTCTTCTAACATTATGAGCTTCTTCTAAAGTCATATCTCGTCTATATGCCATTTATAACCAACAAACAGCTCACAATCAATAGATCCAAGCAAATAACCAATAGATCTAAACAAAACTTCAACAGATCTAAACAACCAAACAACAAAAACCCACGGATAAAAAGATTAAGAAACCTTTTTGAAAACCTGGCTCTGATACCAAATTTGATGCGTAAATCACGCGATAAACAACAGCGGAAGACTATTTTTGGTATTTTCTGGATTTTATATAAAACAAACAATCAAACAAGGCAATAAAATAAAATGATAGATAAAGAATCCACCACCAAGACTCGTAAAGGCTAGGCCACCGGAATCAAGGATAAAGGAAACACTCCGCCCCACCACTATAATCGATAAAGGTCTAGCCACCACGATTACAGATAAAGGAAACCGAAGATTTAAAGACCTCACCACAATATTTGATAAAGAACAAGTCACCACAAATATTGATAAAGGGGTCACTCCTAACCACCAAGATCAAAGATCTCTAAAGGTAAAAGAAGATTTTTGTAAGAAATAGAGGCTACTCTATTAATTTCATTCAACATCAACTAACTTTACAAAGGGAAATAAAACCTCTATTTATAGCCACATGCTACTACCTAGGAAATAACGAAATACAATAAAATAATCAAAAAGCTGTCAGGTGCTAAGGACAACCACTAATTATTCGACCAATAAGAAATGGACAGGTAGGCTTCTAGAAATATTCCCTGCAAGTGGTCCCACAATACCGTTAGAAACGTCATTGTCCCATGCGCCCTCCTTTCAACAGCTGTCATTCTTCTTTATTGGGCCCATAATCATAGGACTTCAGTGGGGACTTTATTATCTGGAAACTGGAGATAGATATCTGGACTTCTACTGGAGACACAATCTGGAGCACTTCACTGGTGGACCTTCAGTAGTGGTCACTGGAGCATTCATCTGGGGCATTCATCTGGAGCTGGTCACTGGAGAACTTTACTGGTGGGTTATCAGTATTGATCGCTGGAGCTTCTCGCCACTGGAGAAGTGTTACTACTGATGACTGGTCTGGCTCAGAAAAGACTTGTCTGAAATGGGCCACTGCTGGCAGAATCAACATGGCTTGTTCAGATGGCATTATTAGTTCAGTTTCCTTCAGTCCAGTTAGCTTCTTCAGTTCGCTGGGTCTTTCCAGTTCAGTGAATCTGGACACTTCCGCATCAGTATGACCTCCACCCGTTTTTTTTCTGTTAACCCAGATAGCAACACATGAGTATGTTGTTCCGAGATCAATACCAATTGTTGTTCCCCTATCTCTTTTAGACATTTTTTTAAACCTGGAATGAAACGAAAAATATGGGAGTAGCTGAGTTAAGAGATATCCAAACAATTAAGAAACGAACAAGTATCAACACATACATATGAAATGCATAGATTCAAAAGTAGATCGAGAGTAATAAACATATGAAAACCATTGAGCTAGCTAGAAGGAAAAAAAAACTACTCGTAGTTAGTTAGAATTGACAATGTATCAACAAATAGTGTCATCACTGCTAGTATAATTTCATTTTCAGTATTAAAACCTAGTATTGATCAATAACATATACTACTGTATTATTACATTTTAAAAGCACACATGGAACTTATTTTTATTAAACCCTTAAATGTACATTAAATTCCTACAAAATAATTATAAAAATAAATCCAATTAAAAACTTGACTAAAACACAAGAGACTGGGTGGGTGGGCCATTGATAAGAAAAACAGGGGTCGGGTCTCGGGTGTACGTCTGGTTTGAATCTTGGTATCAATATGGGTATGCGAATTAATGGTACGTAGTAATGACTTTTCCAAACCCGGCCACATGGGCAGAGGCGGTACCAGGAAAAAATTCCAAAGGGGGCAAAATAAAAAAATCCGTGAAAAATAAATATAAAGGGGGTCAAAATGTTAAAAACCTATAGGAAAATTCTAAAAATCGATGAAAAATTTAAAAATACATGACAAAATCTAAATTTTGAGGGGGGCATTTGCCCCCTTTGCCCCCCATGTGGTACCGCCACTGCACATGGGGTGTGTTCGGCCGGGGAACCCCTTACTCAAATCACACCGAGCTAGCCCACTCAGTCCACGCTACCCGTTGTCATATATGGTCGGAATCATCATCAAATAGACAAAAACTACTACGTTAATTGGCCATAAATAAATAAATATAATGTAGCTAGTAGCAAAATTTAAAAATACATAGATAAAATCTAAATTTTGAGGGGGGCATTTGCCCCCTTTGCCCCCCATGTGGTACCGCCACTGCACATGGGGTGTGTTCGGCCGGGGAACCCCTTACTCAAATCACACCGAGCTAGCCCACTCAGTCCACGCTACCCGTTGTCATATATGGTCGGAATCATCATCAAATAGACAAAAACTACTACGTTAATTGGCCATAAATAAATAAATATAATGTAGCTAGCTAGCTGCTTAAAACAGCCATTTTTTTTTTTCAAACACAAGAAAATATATGTATAACCTGTATGTATGTGTAATCCCTGCGCGAAACCCCAACCACGATTGGATGAAAAACCCTTGGGTTTCTATCATATATATATATCATATATAAAACCTTTTTATTTTTTTACTATTGGCAGTTATACTTTGACCTTTTTGCATAATCTACCCTTTACAATATTACAGTATAAGTTTACGTTCAAGTTCTTATCTCATGTCTATCAATGCTAAAGGGGGTGTTTGAGTTAGCTTGGTTCTAGCTTATTTGCATTAATGGTTTATCTTACATAAGTTACGTTTTTATGACTTGTTCTTAGGCTTATTTGCTTCTTTTTGCTATTACAAGCCACGATTAGCTCATGTGTTTAAAAATAAGCTACAAAAACAATACTACTTGTTAAAGATAGTAAGCCGGCCAGAGAATAAGCTAGACAACCCCTAAATGTGTGCACAATTAACGTCACATGCTATAGGGTTCAAAACTATAAACATTTACTCCGTATTACAGATCAAACCCAATACACCACGTTACGTACATGCCTTAAGATATTTACCCACAAAAGTTCGAATTTGAAAGTTCTTACGAGCATATCAAGATGCCTTATCACTAGGTTACCTCGATGGTGGTTGGCTTTTTCCCAATTGTGTACATGTATAATACAATTCTTAATTTTTGGAATGGTAAATGGTAAAGCTTCAACGATAACTCTATTTTCCAATTAGTCAGAACCTAAAATAATACGAGTATACAACAAGTTAGTAGCAGTGCACTTGAAACTATCACAATAGTAATATACACCCCAACCTCTGTTTTCTATACTACAAACACCTTTTAGCACTTACATTCGTCATATTAACTTTGTATAGTACATCTTTAACCCCTTATAAAGAGTATTGAATTAAGACATTAAGCATATTTTTTGTTCCAAAAATGTCCCTTTCAGCATATTTATGATTTCCAAAATGCCCCTCCACACACTACAACACTATTTAGTGTATGTATAAATATTATATTGGTTTGTTTTTTTGCTTTATTATATTAGTTCACTATTTTTGTTATCAATATGTAATTGATTCTAATTTAATTAACATTGATCTTTCTATATAGTTTTAAAACAATTGACAGAATCTCATAATCTATATTTTTGACACACTCTGTAACCAATGTATTCATCCAAAATGGTAGTTATAAAATTCCGATGCAACGTGCGGGTACTATGCTCGTTTATACTTGAAACAAGCTTAATTAAACTTGTCCAGAATTGCTCTTAACGTGAAAGAAAGTTGTAGGGCGTGTGATATATATCTCATATTCGCAAAGGGCTGTCATACGCTTTGAATTAGATATTCTCTGGAAACGGAGTCACAACAAACTTTAATCATATTTGCCGCCATTTTTTACGTTCCATAGCCTAAGGATGCAAAGTCCTTGGCTTCATTAGTTAGATCTTGCTGATTTGCTGACAAAAGAGAAGAGAATAAAAGATTATTGTAACCAAAGACCAAAAGTTATCACATTTGTGAATTTCATGAAGTTGAGTTTGTTAAAACTTGAATAATACAAGTACAGGTGATTTTGATCAATCATGAATTGAGTTAGGATATATTTTGGGAACGTCTATACACACACCCACCAATTGTGCATAAACTCCCATTATACGCAAGTATGCTGTATAACTTGAATAGTTACCATTAATTACACAAACACCTCTAATACTCGATCTATTTTACAAAGTAATTACACATTTTATCTTTATTGCACTTGAATATTAGTGGTATTTGAATCAACTGATTTTTTTTTCATTTGACTTTTGAAATCAGTTATTCTGCACTTGAATAGTTACCATTCACCCAAACACCACTAATATAACCAACTAAAACATCAGATTAAAATTACAAAAAAATACAACAAGAAAGTGAAAAACACTGTTTTTTGAAGTGCTTGTCATGTTAATTAGAATCAAAGCAGAAGATACAGAAAGTAAACCACTTGCAGAAAAGAAAACATCTCCACTAATAATTCATCATTCATCATAAATATAAACTTGAGTAAGATATTGTGGCAGGCATTAGTGAATCATATCTATATAACTTGAACGGGTAAAACTACTTACAGCCTATTTTTGGGCGTTTGAGAGTAGCATCATCATCCAGGTCCTCCTCTTTGGTATCATCTTTGTTGTACTTGTCATCACCTAACGTTTATTTATTTATGGGTATTATGTGGAAAGAGAGCAAGCATACCATTACTACGGAATCTTGTATCATAAGGAGGGGGTAAAATTAATTAAATGATATAGCTAGCTAGAGGAGGAACTTACTAGTAGGGCGTTTGACAGGCAGCACGGCGGCATCCACTTCACCTAAAATATATTTATTCATTGTTATTTATGTACAAAGAAAGAATAGAATAGATACATTAGAAGGCTTGAATGAGTAAAATTAATAGCTAGAGGAGGAACGGAACTTACTTTGGATTATGTGCCCCACTGCAAGGTAATTGTACCATCCTTGAGCTTGACTGGAAACGTGACGCCCTTGGGGATGATATCATCACACTCTGCAGACATGTCGGGATCGAGACGGATATATCCAAAGTGCTCCTTTCTGGGCGGTCCGCATAATCGCTCAAAACATCCCAAAGGGGTAGTGGTTTTGGTGGATCATCACTATATTTAATTTCGTCACGCAAATTGTTTGCAAAGTCTCGGAATCTAATCTTCTCCTCATCATCTGAAGGGTATTTTTTGTTCCACTTTTTCTTCCATTCCTGGAAAGCAGACACGGGGTCCTCCTCACTCATTGCTGCGACCCACCCTACCTACCTACCTACCTGTATAGTATATTGAAAAGAAATACTGTAAAAAGGAAAATTAAACTTGTTATTATACATTCTCAAGTGCAGATGTGTGGTTCATGTGTCTTGCCAATCATCACTGAAATTCAGGTTTATAAAAATATAATGTTTACTCATAATTAATAATCAATCAATTAAGTTGTTATTTACTATAACAAAAAGATTCAAAACCCCAAAGTAACAATAATCCGACCAATTAAGAAAATGTATGTATGTATGTAACCTGTTAGGATTTATGCACATAAATATATAACAAGCACGAGTACGCAGCGGATAGAAACGTATATGTAATCATATTAATTAACAAAGAGAGAATTGAATATATGTACCTTTTAGCGTAAGCTTCCAATAATGTAATAATAATATAAATTATTATTAGTTAGGGTTTAAAGTAAAACCCCTCTACGATCACACACTTGACACCCCTATGATGTATGCTAGTACCCGATCACGAACTCACAAACCCGGTTGTGTTTAATCCCTAAAAACCGAAAGCTACAAAACCGAAAACCCTTTGAGGGTTTCGGCCGAACCAAAGAGAGGGAGAGAAGAGAAGGGTTTTTTTCCACAACTAATTGTTATGAATGAGTGAATAAAACCTTAAGCCTTAACCCCTATTTATAGGGATTTAATTATAGGGTTTTATGACTTGGTGACCAAGTTTGAGGGTAATAAGGAAACCCTCAAAATTTCGGCCCCCATATACAATTAGGAAACACCACACTTTCCTAATTTCACTTATATCCTTCTCATTCAATTAATAAACATATATTAAACATTTAACTTTGTTTATTAATCATTTCATGATCATATTAATCAATATATTACATTTAATATATTAATTAATTACATAGAGTTTACGTGTCATTTTGTGTGACCCCGTAGGCTTAAATAATTTCCGGACATGCGTTTATTTAACGTGATCATATTTCAACAGCTCCCACTTGAGCATGTTATATAAAGGCAATAACATTGGTTAGCGTCTAGCAACACGCCAATGCTCCCGAAAATATTTAAGTATAGTTTCTTAAAGTATCATTTGAAATGAATTAGTCTTTATTATCCCTTTGTTTCAGATACCTTGTTAATTATGGATATGGATCAATGTCATTCCACAATTTAACGATTCTGTTTGTCATTTCTACAACTAATTAAGATTACCAAATTAATCGAGACAACTTCTGGAGTTCATTTGGGTATGCGCATACAAACATCTTAATTAATCAATGAGGGCGCCAAATGGTATCATTCTTCAGTTGCAAATTGAAGGAACAAATTCTATTTTGACTACACGTGTTAGTCATGTCGTTTCACTACATTTCTGAAAATAGCCCTTTATTACTACCTTATTCAGGATAGTTAGAACTATATCAAGAAAATGCAATCCACACATGCATAACCTGCTTGTATCTCAAGTCTAAGGATAAATAAAGCAACCATTTCACGAATTTCACTTAATGACGTCGATCCATAAAGTGATGATTCGTTAAGTGGGGTAGTCCGATATGCATTGGATATCATGTGAGTTTGGTAAGACCATCTTCAAATATTCCCAAAAATATTACCAATCACTCAGATTTGTCTTAGTTTAACTATATTCCCATATAGTTAATCGACAATGGACGTTTAGAATATTTAAAAATATTCATGGATTAAACATGCAAATATAGGACACAACCATTATTGAAATGAATACACACATACCAAGTATTAAATTCATTTATTGAAATAATAATTGTTTAACATCCTTATCCAAATACCAATCACAGATTTACATGATATAACCAGCTAATTTAAGTCCTATGCCCTCGGCATGCTTATTGAGCTTTCCTTTTGACAAAGCCTTTGTAAAAGGATCAGCTAAGTTACAATATGTGTGAACTTTGAGTAAATTGATTTCACCTAATTCGATTTGCTCACGAACATAGTGATATCTTCTCTGGTAATGTCTGGCACCTTTCTAAACTCCGGGTTCGTTGGCAATGACAATAGCTCCCGTATTATCACAGTACAGATCCAAAGGTGTGTTATTTGAGGGCATCACGTCAAGCCCAGAAATAAACTTTCTGATCCAGACAGCTTCCATGGCGGCATCTGCAGCGGCAATATACTCAGATTCTGTAGCAGACATAGCAACTGTAGATTGTTTCTTGCTCTTCCAATCCACCGCGCCTCCATTTAGAACAAAGACGTATCCTGACTGAGATTTTGTATCATCTTTATCAGTCTGAAATCCAGCATCACAGTATCCACTTACTTTGAGTTCTGCATCGGGATTTCCTCCATACACCAAGAATAAATCTTTAGTAGCACGCATGTACTTAAGAATATTCTTCACAGCAGTCCAGTGATCCTCACCCGGATTCTGTTGATATCGGCTAACGATATTTTGCGTGAACGCAATGTCAGGTCTAGTGCATCTCACCGCATACATAATAGATCCCACAGCCGAAGCATAAGGAATTCTTTGCATACGTTCCACCTCCTCAGGTGTAGAGGCACCGTTCTTGCTAGA
This sequence comes from Erigeron breviscapus, assembly GCA_034093135.1. NCBI lineage: Eukaryota > Viridiplantae > Streptophyta > Magnoliopsida > Asterales > Asteraceae > Erigeron > Erigeron breviscapus. Next base: position 1,115,840 of record CM067173.1, read on the forward strand.
TAAATTAAGTCCTTCTTGCATAGGTACGAAACCACGCTTAGAATTCTCCATCTTGAATCGCTTCAAGATCTTATCAATATAAGCACTTTGACTTAATTCAATCAACCGTTTACTTCTATCTCTATAGATCTTGATTCCAAGAATGAATGCTGCTTCACCCAAGTCTTTCATAGCAAAACACTTTCCAAGATGAGATTTTACATCTTGCAACATTGGAATGTGATTTCCTATTATCAATATAAGCACTTTGACTTAATCCAATCAACCGTTTACTTCTATCTCTATAGATCTTGATTCCAAGAATGAATGCTGCTTCACCCAAGTCTTTCATAGCAAAACACTTTCCAAGATGAGATTTTACATCTTGCAACATTGGAATGTGATTTCCTATTATCAATATAAGCACTTTGACTTAATCCAATCAACCGTTTACTTCTATCTCTATAGATCTTGATTCCAAGAATGAATGCTGCTTCACCCAAGTCTTTCATAGCAAAACACTTTCCAAGATGAGATTTTACATCTTGCAACATTGGAATGTGATTTCCTATTATCAATATAAGCACTTTGACTTAATCCAATCAACCGTTTACTTCTATCTCTATAGATCTTGATTCCAAGAATGAATGCTGCTTCACCCAAGTCTTTCATAGCAAAACACTTTCCAAGATGAGATTTTACATCTTGCAACATTGGAATGTGATTTCCTATTATCAATATAAGCACTTTGACTTAATCCAATCAACCGTTTACTTCTATCTCTATAGATCTTGATTCCAAGAATGAATGCTGCTTCACCCAAGTCTTTCATAGCAAAACACTTTCCAAGATGAGATTTTCCATCTTGAATCGCTTCAAGATCTTATCAATATAAGCACTTTGACTTAATTCAATCAACCGTTTACTTCTATCTCTATAGATCTTGATTCCAAGAATGAATGCTGCTTCACCCAAGTCTTTCATAGCAAAACACTTTCCAAGATGAGATTTTACATCTTGCAACATTGGAATGTGATTTCCTATTATCAATATGTCATCAACATACAAGACAAGGAAAGTAACATTACTCCCACTAGCTTTGCGATATACACATGGCTCATCAAGATTTTGAGCAAAACCAAACTTCTTGATTTCCTCATCAAACCTTTTATTCCAACTTCGTGATGCTTGCTTTAGTCCATAAATAGACCTTTGAAGCTTGCACACTTTGTTGGGATATTTTGAATCGACAAAACCTTCTGGTTGAACCATATAAACTTCCTCGTCTAGAAAACCATTCAAGAAAGCGGTTTTGACATCCATTTGCCATATCTCATAGTCATAGTACGCTGCTATGGCTAAGATGATCCTAATAGCTCTAATGTCCGCAACGGGAGAGAAGGTTTCCTCATAGTCAACTCCGTAAAGCTGAGTATAGCCTTTCGCCACAAGACGAGCTTTATAGGTGTGTACATTTCCATCCATGTCGGTCTTCTTCTTGAAGATCCATTTACACCCAACGGTTCTACCATTGTGGAAGATCAACCAAGCTCCAAACTTGATTATCTTTCATGAATTTCATTTCCACATTCGCAGCTTCAAGCCATTTGTCAGATTCTGGATCTGATAATGCAGCTTTGAAATTAGGAGGTTCATTTAAGTCTCCTAATACGTGTTCTTCAGATTCAATATTAAGATTCAATCTTTCACGAGCACGTATTGTCCTTGAGGACCTACGAATTGGAATCGCATTATCTTCAACTTGAGGTTCATGAGATTCATCTCTTTGAACATTTTCCCCCCAAGTTGATGATTGCTAGTATTTTCAGAAGCTGACACATCTTCTTCTTGAGTCTCATCAAGCTCGACAATCCTCCCACTGTTTTCTTGAGATATGAGATTTCTTTCAAAGAACTCAGCATATCGAGATACTTTAACAGTGTTGTCGGTAGGAAAGTAGAAGTAGTAACCCATCGTTTCCTTTGGGTATCCTACAAAGATGCACTTAACAGATCTAGGTTCAAGTTTGCCAGGCGTATCTCGTTTCACAAGTGCCTCACAACCCCAGACCTTTAAGTAAGACAAATTGGGAACACTCACATGCCACAATTCATGCGGTGTCTTGTCAACCTTCTTAGTTGGAACCATATTGAGAATGCGTACAACAGTCTCTAGAGCATAATCCCAAAACGAAAATGGTAGAGTCGTAAGGTTCATCATTGATATCACCATGTCTAGCAAGGTTCGATTTCTCCTCTCAGATACACCATTATGCTGTGGAGTATATGGAGGAGTAAGCTATTGAATAATTCCACAAGCTTTTAGATAATCCTTAAACTCTTGGCTTAAGTATTCTCCACCTCGATCCGAACGAAGAATCTTGATGGTTTTACCGAGTTGATTTTCTACTTCATTTTTAAACTCTTTGAATGTTTCGAAGACTTCATGTTTATGTTTAAGCAAGTAAACATAACCATAACGACTGAAATCATCCATAAAAGTGATGAAGTAGCTAGCACCTTTCCTTGACACATGTCTAAATGGGCCACATACATCGGTATGTATTAGTCCAAGTAGCTCTTTAGCCCTCTCCGGTTTATGCGGAAAAGGTTTTCTTGTCATCTTGCCTGAAACACAAGACACGCATTTGTCAAATGATTCATCATTTGATTGTAAGATCCCTTCACGTTGAAGTCTTTCAATGCGTTTCTTGCCAACATGAGCAAGACGACAATGCCAAAGATAAGTCGAGTCCAAATTTGGCTTGACTCGTTTGCTAACACTATACATTGAATTATCATTTGAATCACAACCATGCATATCAATTTCATAAATACCATCACAAGCAATAGCATTAAAATAATGAACATTATTTCGAGAAACTGAAATACCATAATCATTAAAAACATTAATGAATCCGTTGTTATTCAACAAAGAAACTGAAATTACACCTCTAGTAATAGATGGTGCATAATGACAATTGTTTAAAACAATAACTAAACCAGTAGGTAAAACTAAATGATAGTCTCCTATTTCTTCTACAGCTGCCGGTAGACCATTGCCCATGAACAATTGTAAAGATCCTGGCTTCAGTTTCTTTCTCCTTCTAAGCCCCTGTAAAGAATTACAGATATGAGTTCCACACCCGGTGTCATAAACCCACGAATTACGCTTAGAAAAGGAATATAATTCAATTGTGAAGATACCTGAAGTACTGGCCGAACCAGCTTGCTTCTTCTTCGCATTCAACTCAGCTAGATACTTAGGACAATTCCTCTTCCAGTGTCCCACTTCAGCACAGTGGTAACAAGTCTGGTCTTTAGCCGGATGTTCCTTTTTCGCTGGAGGGGTCTTTTTAGGTTTTGGGACGGTAGCAACTTGCTTTCCCTTACCATCGTTCTTGCCCTTAGCTCTCGGTTGTTTCCCTTTCTGGATCCTTCCCCCCTTGATCGTAAGAACTTGGGGTGTAGCAGTTTTCTTTGGAAGCTTTTTCTCATACTCAATCAACATGGCATGAAGTTCAGCTATGGTTTTACTCATGCTATGCATATTGTAATTGCGCACAAACTCCTCAAAGTCCTTTGAAAGAGACTTAAGGATCATGCCAATAGCAATAGGCGGATGATAAGCATAGTTCAACCTTTCCAATTGCTCAAAGTACCTCTTCATTGTGAGTACATGAGGGCTCACCGGTGTTCCTTGCTCGTGTTTCAAGTCATGAAGTGTTTCAACAAGTTCAAACAATTCCACTCCAGCTTGTTTTTCATAGATAGACTTGAGTTCATTGATCATATCATACGGATTATAAGTCTCGAATTGCTTTTGAAGTTAGGGATTCATGCTCCCGAGCATCAAACAAGCAACCTCATTATGTCTATCATACAGAGCATTGTATTCCGCCAATGTTGCAGTCGTAGCATTGGCACCCGGAACAGCGGGCAACTGCGCTTCAAGGACATCCAATTTCTTCTCGGCTCTTAGAACAATTCTCAGCTGACGAAACCAGTCATTGAAGTTGGTTCCAGAAAGTTTTTCTCTTTCTAGCATCGACCTAAAAGCCGATTGGTGTATGTTTTGAGAAGGATTTGTTGTTGCCATCTACAAAACAGACAAAAGTTCAATTATCGGTATTTTCGATAATAATCCTTAAGAAATATAATTTACCCATGTTAAATTCATTTAACAAATAATTTCATTAAGGCTAGGATCCAATTGACATACAATCATTTCATCAGTTGATCTGCTAGAAATGACGTACTCAAAAGGTAAGTGACGATCAATAATTGCATTACAAGTGCAATTCCTAGATTTATGGGACTTACAACAACACTTTAATGGGGTGTTAAGTGTTTTGTAAACATGTTTTGTCCCATCTTATGCCACGGGTTAAGGTCTCACCTCTTAACTCGCTTTAAGTCGCCCAATTAAGAACATGTAAATAGTCTACCACCGGTCTCACGATGAGTAGTAATTTACCTTGTTAGATACAATTCACCTACGGTCTCACGATGAGTAGTAATTTACCTTGTTAGATACAATTCACCTACGGTCTCACGTAGAGCAAAAAACACTTGCAAGTGTTCTTAGCAAAGTGGGTGGCAAAGACTTAACTTTGAATGGGTAATGCATTTGATGTGAATCAAAAGTTTATGTATGAAGACTCATGCAAATCTTCATAACATAATGTTTAATAAAATCATTTTTATAGTCTTAGCAACACAAAAGAGCTCGGTAGCTCCATTCGAACGCACAAAGAAGCGCAAGAGCAAAGGTTTGCGATAGACGCAATTAAAAACCCGCTCTTTTAGGAGGCTAGCGCACTCCGACTTATACCTCTCTTAGAGTTTGTTCAAATGGGTGAGCCGGTGTATCTCTTGGTTGTAAGACTCCAATTTTATTAAAACAAAATCATATTTCGATAATTCTTAGTCAAGTTTATTCTTTTCCAATAAAACAATTTTGCATCACCATTTATACCACAATAAAAGAAGCAAAATAATAAACTTACTAACTATTAACTAATTAATCATGCAACGAGTTAAGGTGGGCCACCTAAACATGGTCACTATGGTTAATGTATATGTCTAAGTCGGCTCCCCCTTCAAAGAAGAGGATCACATACATCAAGTTACCTTGATTGCGTAAGCCTTTAAACAAACAATTAGCAAGTAATTCACATAATCAAAACTTGCTTAGAGGGTTTCAATTAACCATTAAAATTAGGTTGAATTAATTAAACAAAAAACCCTAATTTTTATTTAATTAAAATCGAAAATTAATTAAAAACAAATAAAGAAAACCAATTTTAATATTTAATAATTAATTAAATTCGAACCAACCCTAAACCCCCCTTCAAGTTTTGATCTTTGTAACTAATATATCACATATTAGGCTCGTGATACCACTGTTAGGATTTATGCACATAAACATGCTGACTGGAAAATTCCAGTAGCTTCACGACCTGTTTAGACCTGTTTCTGGTCAGAATCAAGATTCGACCAGAACTACAAAGTTGTATCCCTATGAGTTGGGCATCTACAGTCCAAAAATCAGCTTCTAACTCATTACGGTTGATTTTATATGAATTTTTTAGTGAACTGTCGCAAAGCAGAAAAATCACACGAAAAATTCACATAGTCACACAATTATCTAATAATTAACCCTAATTATTGGACCATTAGGCTAAGCAATTTATATCTAATAAACATGTCAATTCACATAATCAAAACTTGCTTAGAGGGTTTCAATTAACCATTAAAATTAGGTTGAATTAATTAAACAAAAAACCCTAATTTTATTTAATTAAAATCGAAAATTAATTAAAAACAAATAAAGAAAACCAATTTTAATATTTAATAATTAATTAAATTCGAACCAACCCTAAACCCCCCTTCAAGTTTTGATCTTTGTAACTAATATATCACATATTAGGCTCGTGATACCACTGTTAGGATTTATGCACATAAACATATAACAAGCACGAGTACGCAGCGGATAGAAACGTATATGTAATCATATTAATTAACAAAGAGAGAATTGAATATATGTACCTTTTAGCGTAAGCTTCCAATAATGTAATAATAATAAGATTATTATTAGTTAGGGTTTAAAGTAAAACCCCTCTACGATCACACACTTGACACCCCTATGATGTATGCTAGTACCCGATCACGAACTCACAAACCCGGTTGTGTTTAATCCCTAAAAACCGAAAGCTACAAAACCGAAAACCCTTTGAGGGTTTCGGCCGAACCAAAGAGAGGGAGAGAAGAGAAGGGTTTTTTTCCACAACTAATTGTTATGAATGAGTGAATAAAACCTTAAGCCTTAACCCCTATTTATAGGGATTTAATTATAGGGTTTTATGACTTGGTGACCAAGTTTGAGGGTAATAAGGAAACCCTCAAAATTTCGGCCCCCATATACAATTAGGAAACACCACACTTTCCTAATTTCACTTATATCCTTCTCATTCAATTAATAAACATATATTAAACATTTAACTTTGTTTATTAATCATTTCATGATCATATTAATCAATATATTACATTTAATATATTAATTAATTACATAGAGTTTACGTGTCATTTTGTGTGACCCCGTAGGCTTAAATAATTTTCGGACATGCGTTTATTTAACGTGATCACATTCCAACATCTCCAAATAATTAAGTGATTCATGCAAAAACCTTCACCCCTAACCCAGTTAGCTAGCTAGCTGGCTGGCTGGCTGGCTGGCTGGCTGGCTGGCTGGCTGGCTGGCTGGCTGGCTGGCTGGCTGGCTGGCTGGCTGGCTGGCTGGCTGGCTGGCTGGCTGGCTGGCTGGCTGGCTGGCTGGCTGGCTGGCTGGCTGGCTGGCTGGCTGGCTGGCTGGCTGGCTGGCTGGCTGGCTGGCTGGCTGGCTGGCTTAATTATTGTTTAATCCCTAAAAACCGAAAGCTACAAAACCGAAAACCCTTTGAGGGTTTCGGCCGAACCAAAGAGAGGGAGAGAAGAGAAGGGTTTTTTTCCACAACTAATTGTTATGAATGAGTGAATAAAACCTTAAGCCTTAACCCCTATTTATAGGGATTTAATTATAGGGTTTTATGACTTGGTGACCAAGTTTGAGGGTAATAAGGAAACCCTCAAAATTTCGGCCCCCATATACAATTAGGAAACACCACACTTTCCTAATTTCACTTATATCCTTCTCATTCAATTAATAAACATATATTAAACATTTAACTTTGTTTATTAATCATTTCATGATCATATTAATCAATATATTACATTTAATATATTAATTAATTACATAGAGTTTACGTGTCATTTTGTGTGACCCCGTAGGCTTAAATAATTTTCGGACATGCGTTTATTTAACGTGATCATATACCAACATAACCAAATAATTAAGTGATTCATGCAAAAACCTTCAATTCCCTACCTTTCGCGGCGGCTGGCTGGCTGTATGTGTAATCCCTCTCCAACGTCCACGATTGGATGAAAAACCCTTAGGCTTCTACATATCTATATATAGTTTCATATCATATATATTTCGATCATGCAAGTAAAACCCTTTTATTTTTACTATTGACAGTTATACTTTGACCTTTTTGCATAATCTACCCTTTAATGAGTCCTTTACTATGTAGTAAACTAGTTTCATCTTACTACCCACTCTTTTGAGTGATAGTAATATTTTTCCCTCATTTTGTTGGTACGTGTTACCAATTGCTGTTTAAAAAAAATAATATTTTTTTCCATGATAGAAAATTTATTTAGAGACGACTGACGAAGTTCAAACGTCCTATCTAACAAGTTAATTATTATTATATGCAACAAAAAAGTAGATGCGTGTTCTAAGTTCTTCTATTACTAAGGGCGTGTTTAAGTTAGTTTGTTTCTAGTTTATTTGCATTGGTTAATCTTTCATAAGTTACGTTTTCATAACTTATTTTTAGGCTTATTTGCTTCTTTTTGCAAATTACAAGCTACAATAAGCTCACGTGTTTAACCATATGCTACAAAAAACAAGACTTATGAAAGATAGTAAGCCATAGAATAAGCTAACCCAAACACCCCCAAGTGTGTACACAGTTAACGTCACGTTCTATAGGGTACAAAACTGTAATGATTGGATAGAGATCAAATGAGCAAGTACCTTAATGAGTGAAGGGAGAGAAAGTCCGTTTTTGATTATTTTTTAGCTTGTTTTATTCTTTTTTTTTCACTTTTTTCATTCTCTCTTTAATTAACTAATTCCATATAAAAATAAAAATTTTAAAAATATTTTTTTTTCAAAGGGCGTAGCCCGTAAGCTATAGGCGAAGCCTCTCAGTCTATGGCGGAGCCATGATAGCTAAGGGCGAAGCCCGTTAGGTAGATCACCCCATCACCGATCACCCTCTATGACCTATCACTCCCACCAGCTACCCCTTATTAATATCCTTAAGGGCGAAGCCCGTACCGTACCCTTACATGTATAACTCACTAACTCGGGTTAGAATTTTTATTTTATTTATTTTTTAAATTTTTTTATGGATTGAGTTAATTGAAAAAAAATGAAAAAAGAAAAAAAAATCAAAAAAAAGAAACTAAAAAAAATAAAAAACGAAACTTCTCTCTCTTTTCTCCTTAAGAAACTTCTCTCTGGATCTCTACCCATAAGGATTTATTACAGATCAAACCCTATACACCACGTTACGTACCGGCCTTAAGATATTTACCCACGAAAGTTCAAATTTGAAAGTTCTTGCGAGTATTGTTACATATAAAATACTAGTTTTAGCTATTATTGTCATTTGTAGTAGTTGGAGGTACTAAAGTGTAAATGATAAAGGTTGTTAGATAGCAGTTATAGTCATCCATTTATATACACAATATCAATGTAATATTCAGATATCAAATAATAAAATCATTTCTCAATTTCTCTAGTTTCCTCTATCAATGGTATCAGAGCAACCGCTCCTCGGCGGCGCTTCCGATCCATTTCACCCTCTCCGGTAACTATTCCGGCAATCACCAAACCCTAAAATCACAAATCAAAATCACCAAACCCTAAAATCACAAATCAAAAATCACAATGACAACACGAAATCAAGAAGTGGAACGCCTTACGAAGGATAATGAACGTCTTTCTAAGGAAGTTACTCAAGCACAAGACACCATTATGTCATTGCAAACCGCCATGGATGCTTTGACCAGAGACGTGGCGGAGATGCGGCGGTTACGGCAAGAACGTAATCAAGAGGTGGTGGTCCACCAGTACGACGGCAACAACAGAATCACAAAGATGAATTTCCCTGAATTCGATGGAGATGACGTGGAAGGATGGGTTTATCGTTGTGAGCACTTCTTTACCATCGACGATACACCGGAGATCAAAAAGGTGCGATATGCAGCCATCCATATGAGAAGCAGGGCATTACAATGGCACCAGGCATACATGAAGACATTAGGGAAGACGATGGAAGAAGTAACGTGGGATGCTTATTCACGATCCGCTTTGGCCAGATTCGCAACAACAATGGTGGATGATGCCATGGGAGCACTCAAGGCTCTGTCTCAAACTGGTGAACTTGACAGTTATTGCGATGAATTTGATGCTCTATTAACCAAGGTAAATCTTCCAGAGGAATATACTGTTAGCCTTTTTATTGAGGGATTGAAACCTGAAATTAAATGCAATATTCGGATGTTTAAGCCCAAAACTCTTAAAGATACATATTCTTTGGCAAAAATGCAAAATGAGGCAAACAAAACTATGGGAATTTGTGGGGTAAAGAACAATATTGGGGGTGGGTATAAATCTTTTGGATCAAGAAATAATTTCCCAACAAATGCTGCAAAACTGCCACTATTACCCACACCAAATGTACCCCAATTGACTGGCCCATCAACATCAAAACCTGGGTATAAGCCAATGACCACCAAGTTTATGGAAGAAAAGAGGGCAAAAGGGGAATGTTTTTATTGTAATGAGAAATTTGTGCAAGGCATACTAGGGTATGTAAAGGGAAAAAACAATTATTTCTAATAGAAATTGAAGAAGGAATGGAGGAAGTTGAGGAATATAGAACAACAATTTTGTGTGGATCAGTTTGCACAGGGAGAACCCCAAATATCTTTGAATGCATTGATGGGCATTCCTTCTTATTCCACCATGCAAGTAGTGGGTACTATTGGAACCAGAAGGCTGCACATTCTGGTTGACAGTGGGTCAACCCACAACTTTATGAGTAACTCACTAGCTTTTAGGATGAGATGCCCACTTTTAGAAGTTCCTGATATGAAGGTGGCAGTGGCCAATGGAAATGATATGGATTGTGCACAGTTTTGTAGAGATTTTTCATGGATGATGCAGGGTAATTGGTTTAAAGATGACATGTTAGTGATTGAGTTAAGGAATTATGATATAGTCTTGGGAATTCAATGGTTGGAAACATTGAATGATATTGTTTGGAATTTTAGGAATTTAACTATGAAATTCACTGTGAATGGACAGTCAATTGAGTTGAAAGGTATTAGACATAATGGGGTTAAATTGTGTTCTATGGAAAGAATTAGTAGTTGGATGCAAGATCAAAATAGTTTAGCACAGGCCCAATTGTTAACAATTGAGAATGTTGGGAGTAAACCTCAATTGTACCAACCAGTAGTTACTGAGGGAAAATTAGATGAGCAGTTAGAGGAATTATTAGTGCAGTATGCTGATATATTTGAAGTGCCAAAAGGACTGCCCAGCAGACCATGTGATCACAGAATTCATCTTAAGGATGATAAGGTCAATCTGAACCTTAAACCTTATAGATACCCTGCTGCCCAAAAAGATGTGATTGAAAAAATGACTCAAGAGCTTTTAGATACAGGAGTTATAAGGAACAGTACTAGTTCATTTGCTGCACCTGTGGTATTAGTTAAAAAGAAAGATGGAACTTGGAGGATGTGTATAGACTATAGAAGATTGAATGAGGCCACAATTAAGGATGTTTTTCCAATCCCATTGATAGAAGAATTATTAGATGAGTTAAAAGGTGCTACAATATTTTCAAAATTAGATTTAAGATCAGGGTACCACCAGGTTAGGATGCATGAGCAGGACATCTACAAAACAGCTTTTAAAACTCATCAGGGTCACTTTGAGTTTTTAGTGCTTCCTTTTGGCTTAACCAATGCACCAGCAACCTTTCAAGCTCTTATGAATGCCACATTTAAGGAGGTTCTAAGGAAATGTGCACTAGTGTTTTTCGATGATATCTTGGTTTACAGTCACAGCAGTCAACAACATTTGCAAGATTTGGAATGTGTGTTGCAGCTTATGAGAGATAACTCACTGAAGGCCAAAAAGAGTAAATGCTCTTTTGCAGGAGAGAAAATTGAATATTTGGGTCATATTATTACAAAGAATGGAGTTGCCACAGATCCTGCAAAATTAATAGCAGTGAAAGAATGGCCAATCCCAACAACTGTTAAACAGTTGAGAGGGTTTTTGGGTCTTGCAGGATATTATAGACGATTTATTAGGCATTTTGGGATAATTGCAAAGCCATTAACAGATTTGTTAAAGAAGGACAGTTTCCAATGGTGTGAGGGAGCTCAATTGGCCTTTGATCAGTTGAAAGAAGCACTCAGTAGCCCACCAGTTTTACAACTCCCAGATTTCAATAAACCATTTGTGATTGAAACTGATGCATCCTCTAAGGGGATGGGAGCAGTTCTGATGCAAGATGGCCACCCTTTGGCTTTTATTAGCAAGGCTCTATCAGTAAGGCAACAAGCTTGGTCAGTTTATGAAAAAGAATTGATGGCCATTATTATGGCAGTGAAGCAGTGGCACCATTATTTGGCAGCAAACCATTTTGTGATAAGAACTGATCACAAGACTTTGAAGCATTTGTTGGAACAGAAAATAGTAACACCACTACAACAAAAATGGTTATCAAAATTGCTGGGGTATGACTATGAAATAATGTACAAGAAAGGGGTAGAGAACTCTGCAGCAGATGCTTTATCCAGGATGGAAGGGTTAGCATTGTTTGAATTGGGCTTAAGTTCAATCAATGCTCTACTTTGGGAAAAAATTCAGAAAGCTTGGCAGGATGATTCCTTCACTAAGGATTTAATCCAGAGATTGGAAGGGGGAGAGCTGATTCCTAATAAATCATGGGATGGAAAGATGCTTAAAAGGAAAAACAAACTTATTATCCCTAAAAATGCAGAATTAAGGCAGGAAATTATTTCCTTATTTCACTCTTCTTCTATGGGTGGACATTCAGGAATAATTCCTACTGTGGCCAGGATAAAAGATTATTTTTACTGGAAAGGATGTCATAAAGATGTGCAGCAATTTGTTAGGGAATGCAGTATTTGCCAAAGGGCCAAGTATGAGCCAGTTGCATACCCTGGGCTTCTGCAACCACTGCCTGTACCTCAAACTATTTTTAGTGATATATCCATGGACTTTGTTTCAGGGCTACCTAGAGTACATGGAAAAGACACAATATTGGTGATTGTGGATAGACTCACCAAATTTGGGCATTTCTTACTTTTAAGTCATCCATTCACTGCTGCAACTGTGGCCAAAGTGGTACTAGATGATATTTTCAGTTTACATGGATGCCCATCCACAATAGTTTCTTACAGGGATCCTATTTTCTTGAGTCAATTCTGGCAAGAATTCATGAAGCTGCAAGGAATTCAACTTTCAATGTCATCAGCATACCATCCTCAATCAGATGGACAAACTGAGGTATTGAACAGGTGCCTTGAAACCTATCTTAGAAGTATGTGTATGGATGCTCCATTGACTTGGGTCAAGTGGGTTCCATTGGCTCAATGGTGGTACAACACAAATTGGCATTCTGCCATCCAGATGACCCCTTATGAGGCTTTGTTTGGTGTCAAACCAAATGTGCATATCCCTTATATCCCAGGAGATACAACAGTGGCAGCTGTGGAAGAAATTCATAGAGACAGAGAAGGCATGATTTTAAAACTGAAGGAAAATCTGAATGTGGCAAGAAACAGGATGAAGCAACTTGCAGATAACCATAGAACAGATAGAGAAATGGTTCCAGGGGATTGGGTTTATGTGAAACTACATCCATTTGCACATCAATCTTTAAAAACCCATCACAATAGGAAATTATCTCCCAAATATTTTGGTCCATTTATGGTTCTGCAGAAAATAGGCAGGGTGGCATACAAATTGGATTTACCAGCAGATGCTCAGATCCATCCAGTCTTCCATGTTTCTTTGCTCAAGAAGGCTAAAGGGCCACATTCATTCATTGTACCACTACCTACAGGACCACGGTTCATTCTGCAACCCAGGTCAGTATTGGATAAGCAGCTGGTTAAGAGAAGCAACAAGTCAGCAATAAAGGTCTTGATCCATTGGGAAGGCTTACCAATTGAGGAAGCCTCTTGGGAATTTCTTGATGACATGAAACTGAGGTTTCCCACATTTCATTTTTGAGGTCAAAAATGTTGAAAGGGGGAAGTATTGTTACATATAAAATACTAGTTTTAGCTATTATTGTCATTTGTAGTAGTTGGAGGTACTAAAGTGTAAATGATAAAGGTTGTTAGATAGCAGTTATAGTCATCCATTTATATACACAATATCAATGTAATATTCAGATATCAAATAATAAAATCATTTCTCAATTTCTCTAGTTTTCTCTATCAATATCAAGATGCCTTATCAATAGGTTTCCTTGATGCTGGTTGGCTTTTTCAACATCTATAATATAATTCTTTTTGGAATGGTAAATGGTAAAGGTTCAGTGATAACTCTATTTTCGAATTACTCAAAACTTAAAACATACAAGAAGTTAGTAGCAGTGCACTGCAAACTATCACAATAGTAATATACACCCCAACCTCTGTTTTCTATACTACAAACACCTTTTAGCACTTACATTCGTCATATTAACTTTGTATAGTACATATTTTTACTTGAAACAAGCTTAATTAAACTTGCCCAGAATTGCTCGTAATGTGAAAGAAAACTGGAGGGCGTGTGATATCTCATATTCACAAATGGATGTCATACGCTTTGAATTAAATACTTTAATCATATTTGCCACCATTTTCTACGTTCCATGGCCTTTACGAGCTCGTTTGCCAAGGATGCAAAGTCCTCGGCTTCATTACTTAGATCTTGAGTCCTCTTGCTGATTTTCTGAGAGAAGGGAAGAGAATAAAAAACCAGAAGACCCAAAGTTATCACATTTGTGAATTTCATGAAGTTGAGTTTGTTAAAACTTGAAAACAAGTAATGATGAGAGTACAGGTGGTTTTTGATCGATTATGAATTGAGTTAGGTTATATTTAAAAACTTATAGGTGAAATAGCAAAATGAAAAGAAAGAAAGTTAAGGAAATGTGATAAACAGGTAGAATGAATAGAAAATTGCGCAAGTGTATTTAGGTGCTGACCTTCGAAATCATTTTGCTATGAAATTGACTTTATTAAAGTAAGAACAGATGTAGTGATCATACTTGATGCATTGATTAATCTATTAAAATGACAAAAAAAAAAATGTTGGTCGGTCAGCCCAACCAGCCTATTTTACCACCTCTAAGTGAGAGGCATCATTCATCCACAGGCCTCTGGCCTGGCGCTATCTGGATGATCCGCCAACTAAGAGATTTTGGGTCCTAGTCCCAATCGAGACACAGGTGTAATAGTCTTTGCCTTTCTGGAAATAACTGAATGATTTTGGTCTGAGTTTTTCAGCCACTTTTTACAATTGTGGTTATTTGAATTATTTCGACTAATGGTTATAACAGTTCTATATAATCATATGTGAAGTTAATTGTTGCTATTTGATTAATCTATAACCCTTTAGTTATAAATAAAATATGATGCGGCTCAGCAAATACTTTTTTTAATAGGTTGGATGCTATGTCTACATGATGGAAATCCTACCTCAAGCTTTTCCTGGCGCTCCAAAAGCTTGTTTCTTGCTTGTCCTGCTGCCGAGGAAGCATCATCCTGGAAAGAATCAGTATAGCATGACCCATTAGACATCCGTTGACTACAATCACAAGTGAACCTCCTTGAATAATTACTACTCTTATAATTACTATTTATAAAAGTTACCCCAGCCTTTCTATATCTAGCAATGATCTCTTCACGTGTCCTGAGTCGCGGCGTCGGATCAGCATTGTCGTCATCAAATAATTTTTGCCTGTCAGTCCTCTTTCCTGCATTCATATGATTGGTGCAGTATAATCAGCTCATTAGAAATCATATAAGAAAGGAACGACAAATTATTTCTAACATGCCAACTTCCTCTGTTTCGCAATGATTAGTAGGTACGCTATTATGCAATATTGGTCAGTTCATTAGAAGTCCAATAAAAAAGGATTAATGAATCATTTCAAACATACCAACTTCCTCTTTTTGTTTTGTATGTGATGAAGTGGTAGGCATGGTTACAGGTTCATCAATTTCAATGTCATCTGCATCATTATATAATACATACAAAGGTAAGTTAGTGGTACAAGTATCAAACTAGAGAGTCTGAAATATAATTTCAATCCAATTACTTATGGAAGGATCAATCAGGGCTATGTTCTTATTTCTGAAGGGTCATAACTCGCCAAAGTGTGATTTTAAGGCTAAAACCTGTTAAACTAAGATACTAAAACAGATGGATTATAACTGATATAGTGTATAACTTCTGTAATCATATTTAGGCACTAATCGTTTTTAAAATTTCGGAAATTTGATTAGCTGTTCGGTTTGACACATTCCAACCTCTTACCCGCATTGAACTTTAACCCAAACTACCCATTTTGCAACTTTACATAGCCAGACTACCTATATCAAGCTCTACATCTTCCTGATCAATAATAGTGCTTTCATGTAGATCTGGAAATGGATTTTTTGCAAAGATCCTTTCCAGATTGCGAAAACCTGAAGTAAAATCTTCATGAAAACGGATGTTATTGTTTGCTTTTCCTGATCTAAATCCTTTGAGGATATTAACAAGTGCTCCAGGGATACCCTGCATCAACAAAGATAAATTATAATTAACTTTAGCATGGTCACTGTCTCACGGATCCTATAGAATAATAGACATGTCATAATAGTATGGCTTGATATAGGTGGGGTAGAATTGGGTTGACCTGAAAACAGTAGTCTATTATATATGACCAGAGAAACAATGTTCACTATAGTAAGATTTAGATCCATGGGTTAAAGAATTAACACATTTTGATCGACTTTCTACACACTCTGCTCATTTAAGCCATTCCCATTTTAACGACACCTCTTATTTGACTCGTTTGAGAATAAAATTAACCCAAATCATCAAGATTCCCACATCTATGACATAAATGAGGAAATTATTAGGCTTGAACAAGATGTAATCAATGAGTTTCTCAACCAATTTTTTCTTTTGACTTTGGGAACTGCTAATCACAGCCTCTAGTGCAGCTGCAAGCACTTTATCGTGAAGAGAAGGCAAAGATTCCAGATTCCTGCAGCAATGAATGCAACCAAATAGCTGTTATCTTGAATATGTGAATTCTTGCATCTATGTACGATATATGGTCACAAATTAAAGTTACCAATACCCGAATTCATCATCATTATTCAGTACAGAGATAAACGCCAATTCAGCACCATTTATCTATATAAAAGAATTTGATAGAAAAGCAACAGTCATTATCTTTAATGAATCAAATTAGGCATATGACAACATGAACAACTATATGCAATTTGAAAAATTATCAAAAAAATTTATGTTTGTGCCCTTCAGATTTCTTATGTAAAGATCTTATAAACTTCAAATAAATTCCAATATTCTAACATTTCCTGCATAATACCATGGCGATATTCCCATACTCTGTAGAGGACATGGTCCTCTGCATATTCGCCTTGAAACTCCACCTTAATACAGACATTAATGAGGTTGCTTTCACCAAGTCTAGGTCTGGCAAGGATCTGTATAAATATAGGTGTCAACATACCTTACCAAAATATAAGCACAAATGTTCTGTTTATCTGCATGCGGGAATGAAAAATTGACAGATAGAGATACCTGATTTCTAATTCTCCAGATTGATAAAGTAACACTAATCCGCAAGTTTTTTCATCTTTCTTAAAAGTTGAAGTCCAACAACAAGGCTTCTCAAGCTTAACTTTATGCAATGGTTTTTCATTCCCCTACCAAAACATAAATAATTAGCACACCGGCATTTAAGGATAGATGGCAATTTTGACCCATTACTTATAATAAAAAGAATCAATGAGTAAAACATGAATAGTTATAAATGAGGTCAAATGGGTCAAACATGACCAGGAGTGACTTAAATTAGATGTATATCTTATTTTATAGGGATTATTACCTGTAGATGTAACTAACTATGACAAAATGTCTATGTTATGTAAAGATCTCGTAAAATGTCTATGTAATGTAATGAACTTTCAAATCCTGGTTATTGGATGTACCCGGGTCTATGTGGCAACCATATAAGCTGCTACGTGTAAGTTTTTGATTGGTCGGATACATCCAATAATCGGGATTTGAAAGTTCATTACATGGCATAGACATTTTACAAGATTTTTACATAACATAAACATTTGGTCATAGTGAGTTACATCCGTAGGTAATAATCCCTATTTTATACTATAGTTTTTAGTACATAAAATTATTTATGAAGTCAAGAAAGGAATTAAAGTTTGTTGAAGGGTTATCCCAAGTCCCAACCCACCCTTTTGCCATCTTTACTAAAAGTTGGAAATTGAGGGCCATTGCCACACCTGAACCACACATTTTAGACGATACAAGCGCAGTGCATCCTTGCAACAAAGTAGAACAAGTGATTCCATTGTACTCAATCCTGTACTGATACGCTCAGGCTGAGATTGATGCTTGATCTTCGTTTGATCCACTTCACTTGGAGTTTCATTTTTGGCTGCAACATCCTTGGGCGACTGTGGAGAATCCTTTTCTTCAGCCAACTTGGCTATGGAAGTACTTCCCTCTGAAAGAATATACGTGATAGTCGCATAGTTGTTAAATATAGCATAGATTGTAAAAGGATGCCCTGAAGAAGTCAGATTTGAAATTTTACAATAAGGAGTATTTCTTCCATTCCCTGAAAAATGCAACTTTTCATTTTGCAAACTTTTTAGACTATTGCTATATATCAAATCCAAGACTTGTTAATGACATAGCCTTTAAGTTGAGACAAGTACAATAATCTTGTGACCAAAATCAATACCAACAATTAATGTCTTTAGATAACAATGAGGGTAAGTAGATAAATGTACCTATGACTTTTCATCCTTCCCGAAAAAGACAAAGTTGCATTTTGCATGAGAGTTGAGGTGGCAAAATGTGTTTATTTCAAAATGGGCAACTGTTAGAATGGTCAGGTTGGGCGGGGAAAGCACTTTTGTGTCTCTTCTTTTTTGAATTTTATAAATAAGCAATTTATTACATAAGATTACAAAAACTATATAGCGAAACTAAACTAGAAGGTTTATTGCTTTTTAAATACATTTTAAGTGACTTTTGACCCCGATTTCATATAGCTAAACTTTCCATTATCTGTTAAACAAATAGCAAAACCAAAACCAACCCAATTATGATTGAATGGGTTGAAAGTCACACATCTAGGATGAAGGTAATACTATTTTATGCAGAGCAGTTATACTTACCTATAACATGCATGGATATCGCAGTTGTGTCCCTTTTCAATTGCAATGGCTTAGAATTGACTATGCGATAATTATCACCATCAAATACATACAACTTTGCATCTTTGGTAGATACAAGGATATATTTCTCTACGGCTTTGTCAAGATCCTTAGCCAGCGAATCTTTTGGACTTTTAGCATGATTGCCATTATACACAAATGATTTCCAGATCATGGAAATCACTGGAGTGCTAGGGTTGGGTGAAGAGTCAATTAAGAATGAAAAAGAGAATAAGTTCATATCAAGCACTGCAACCTGCAATGAGGGCATATTATTTAGACAAATAATAATATTACATCAAGCATTCATCAGTAAAAATATTTGGACATAAGCATAAGCTGTAAAATTACACGGCCGCATTCATGTGCAGCGGCTAGTTTAGCTCCATGGTCCATATATTGAAGTGCTTGAACAGGGGAATCGAGAAGGTGGAAACATGAGCAACACTTGGGCCCTCCATCTTGAAGTTGTCTGTGAGCTGAAAAGAATTTTAAACAACACTGACTTGTTTTAAGATGTAAATGATGCTTGTACAATTATCAACATGGGATGCTGATAGAATCATGTGAAATACTCTATAGGGCCCTGGACCAGCAATATCTCAAATTTTGAGATGTTAAGTTTTCTATATTTTGTATACCCCCAACAAACTGACAAAGTATTAATTCCAATGGTATAACCATAATTCGGAAAAACATGCTCATATAAGTGAAACACTGGAAATAACTGTTAAAAAGATGACCTTGAGCTAGTCATACCATCATCATCGATAAGCTTACCTTCTTGTTTGTTTCTGGTGACCATGTGAAGGATCGTCTCTCTGGAGCTGGAACTAAGGTTATACACTCGAATCTACACACTCAGAATATATACAACTAGGTCAGCAAAGGTAAACGAGCTAGAGGTAGCAAGATGGGTGGGTGGGTAATGGACGAAAAATGGTCGGGGCAGAATGTTGGACAGTTAACCTTTCGTGTCAGATTGTAATATATTAACAAATAGAACTGCTCCAATACTAATCTTACTTGAATAGATCTTGGATATATTCAAGGTTTGGACGGCTTTCACCTCATTTGGCTCTTCGGTAAAAAATGAAACTCAAATCGACCCACCCTTAAAATGGGTTGAAATGTCTACCTCTACATTGAATATTAACAAAGTAGCTACTACTTACTATAGAAGAGTCTCTTACCAAACCACGTTGATTGCCAACTGCTAATCCTGAAGTGAAGGAGCAGAAGTTCATATCTGAAACTGGAGCAGTTGAACCAACCATTTCCACATCTTTCATCTGTCAATTGCATCAGAAATGTTAAATGAAATGTCTCATTGGGTTCCCTAAGAACTAGAAAAACATTTACATTAGAGGTAGCAATTTCGGCCCATGTACTTATGAATGCGTTGAATCTGGTTATGTTTTATCTCTAGCGGGGATAACAAAATAAAAGAAAGGAGCTTAAAAGGAGAGAAGTTATGTGGTCCAAGCAGCTCAAACTTCGTCAAAAGCATACTTTAATGCATATAACCTTCTAAATCTCTTTAAAAAATACAAAAATTTATTGAGATAACAAGATTATTCTAATCAGTTTCAAAAATATAAAAACAAAAAAACCAATCATATATGATACACTACCTACCTACAAATAACTTCAAACTTTTGAAACAGCCAAGTAAAAATCGTTCCAACCCATACAGGATTGCCCATTATCCATTTTGACCATTACTCAACCCACCTAACCTGTCCATTTTGCTATCTCTAATTTTGATTTTCATGAAAAAAAGAAATATTTCGTAGTAACTCACCTCGCCTATAATGCAAAGGATTGACAAGACAGGAGAGGTGGCATCCCAGATTCGAACAGACCCATCCATGTAACCAGCAACGTAAATTCGCTCTATTACATACCCTTCAGGAGAAGACAGCTGTTGTACTATGCCTCCTGAAACGGGCCAATTTCCCCCGGCAGATATTTTTGTTGAATTAAGCTTCATGTTTGTGGCTATCTAAGTAAGCAAAAATTTTGTTAATAACATATATAGAAAAAAAAAAAACCATTATCATGTACGTGCACATTACCCCCAAAAGAAACTTTGAAGTGTTTTCACTGCCAACTAGCGAGATCAGTTTTGCCGCACTCAGGACCGGTTGAAGTGTAGGTATGACAACAGGACATTCTACAGAAGAGAGAGTAATTATTTTCTCGTGTTCCAAAATCAAGGCAGACAAACTATCATGACTGAATAATTGCAGATGTCCAAAGCTCGTAAGTACTAATAAATCAGCGCCATGCTCGTTTATCGTACTTGGTAATAAACTCACATCAGCAAAGGAGCCATTTAGAGTGGGTTCACCACGACCAACACATCTTAAAGTTTCCATCCCAGGGCTCCATTCAAGACTCAGAACCTGTAAGAGCCATAAATGACCAAGTAATGAGTAATGAGTGTTCACTAACATTCCCAAACTAATCTTTGTAGAGGATAACTAGAGGTGGCAAGACGAGAAGTTGGTTAACGGGTCAAATTTGGTATACTTAAAAATGGTCGGGATGGATTGACTTGAAAACACTTCTTTGTCCCTTATATACATTCTTCGGGCTTACTCAAGTCATTATATATGATAACAAAAACGCCTATCAGCCTATACTATAATACTCTAAATCATTAAATAAAATGTTTCACGAGGTTGTATTCTTAGAAGATACACTTTGGACGTCCTCAATCCATTTGATAGGCCCCCTTTTAAGCTAATTTTTTTATTTGAACAGGTGGAGATTAAATATAACCCAAAGGGGCCCCTACATAAGTAAATTGTTCAACCTTCCCCTCTACCAAATATGTATGGACGTTAGCAAAAAACCAAAAAATGGAAAGGACTGATGCTTCTGAAATTGGAATACATATCCTATTAAATACACACAAATCTTTTTAAATTGCCACCATTTGCTATCAAGTGCAATAGGCTTACTAACTGGTGCAATTACAAAAGTTTGCCATCATAATACAAGCATACAATATAGCTTAATTAACCAGGAAGCTTCTTTATATGTTGTACACACGAACGCATTTCTCTATAAAGACAGACCAGATGATGTTGATTTTTGGGCGTAAAGATTTCGTGTTGAAAGTGTTTGGTACTTCAACTGTGTTAGAAATTAATGCATTTAATTAAAAAAGCAATATTCTCACTAATTCAAAATAATAATTTAAATCTTCTTAAAAAACAATTTAGAAGGTTTTATACACCAAAATTGAACCTGGGTGACTTTCAACCCATTTGATCCGATTCCCCTCTTAGCTCATTTTCTATATGACCCAATTGAGATAAAACAGCCCGTTCATAAGTAACTGGATCGAAATTATCATCTACTGTACTAATCTATTGAACTCACCGTCAAAATTTCCTCAGACCCTATTTCATCACCTCCATATACAAACAGTTGGCCATCACAATCATTTTGGGATACACTATTTGCAGACCAGTGCAAGACAATGACAGGGAGTTTCTTTGCAGCAGATGACAACCGTAGTCTCACAACATTATTGCTTGATGCTCCGGCTTTTCGGCCTTTATTAGAGGCAGTAGTGGATGTTTTCCAAAACATAATATCTCCATCTATGTATCCAACAGCAAGAACAGCCCCATTAGAAGATGCCCAACAAAGAGCAGTTATCTCTTTTTCCTCCAAATTGTGTTCAGGTTCATCCGAAGCATCAACAACTCCCTCCTTCAGTTCAAGAACCTTATCACCTCTAACTACAACCACTTGAGCTTCTAGAATATCCCAAAGAATAATCAATCCACTCTCATACGCAATCAAAACTCTGTAAAGAAGGAACCAATCAGAATATTAGAAAAGTAGAAAACATGGTTCAAATTTGTTGAAATCGGTCAAATCACAATAAATCATTCGGGCCATACAGAAACTAGTGAACATATGCAAAAAGGGTTTTTCCAAACTACATGTGGTAGAATATAAAGGAAGGAACTTCAACCAATACTTGTATCTTGCCTATTCCCAGAGGATAAGGGTTCATGTATAACTCCAACAACAGTTTGATGATCTGGAAAGGATGATCCTGCTGCTTCTGTAGAGTAAAAAATATAATAAAAATATTTACTGTATGTCACCAAATTCATAAAATTTATCTGATATAAATTCTCTGATAACAAAGCACAAGTTTCATTCTAGAAGTGCCATTTCAACACTTATGAATTGAGTCGATTCAAGTTATGTTTCATCTCTATTCTCCAAGACGTCAAACAGATATAATATCAAATGTTATGCTTAAAAGGAAACGGGTAAGTGGGTTGAACTTAAAAGTCGTTCAAAGATTATATTTGATTCATAAACTTCATAAAATTATTTTTATTCAAAAAAATTAGGTTGAATTCAACATGGGTACAGACATTAGCCATTTCAACCCTAACTAGTTATGACCTTTTAACATTTTGACCCTTTAATCATCTAGCTGATAATTATCAAAGTTTGATCGCATAAGTTCATAGAAAGAAAGGGCACCTTAGTTTATAAATAAAATCGGTCTGACTTCTCATGGAAGTCTACTGTGTGACCACAATTTAACATTAGAGAAATGCTACACTTACAAACAAACTTTTACAGGGTTTACAAACTGAGTTTGTAAGTTTAGCATTGCTCTTTTCATATTATTATTTCATGTAGGTTTAATTGCCATATCAAATATGTTTCTATAGCACCTTATGTATGTTGCCAGCTTGGGAACCTATATGTAACATAAAACAAATAGTTCTATTACAGGAAGAGATAATCGATTAACCAAGCACCACTTATCAGTGTGACAGATACTTACCACTAAGAGATTTGGCTGAAATATGATATGGCAGAACCAAGAGCGCTATATCTTCCTCATGCTTCAATACAGAGATCACCCCATGCTCATCTCCAACATACCTGTATATAGTAAGTTAGTAACAGACTAACTCACTCATGCACCACACATCAACTCTAAGTATTATTGTACTTAAGAATCATACATGAAGAAGGAGCCATATATCACAGAGAAACTTGTAATGTTGGAACTCCATTGCAAATTAGAAGCTAACGACCTATTTTCCAGATTCCACACCTGCAAATTAACATCAAGCCATCATACAAAGTAGTACAAACCTATAGTATCTAGTAGTAGCTTCCAGTGTATTCTCAAAAAATGCCACATAAAAACGAGTCGCTACCTGTATGTCATTGTCGTTCGAGATGCTGACTAGAAACCCTTTGTTGGATAGAAACTACAAAAGAAAAACGATTATAGAAACTAGCTTACAAAAGAACTTGTGAGTACAACAAAATGAAATATAAGCACATGTATCTAGCAACGGTGAAAGAGTGTAAAGACCACTGTTAACATTGATCATCAACATATGTAAAATATAAATGAAAAACTAGAAAACCTCCAAATACTTGAAAGGTAACTGCTTCGGAGAAATTAGGAGTCCCTCAATGTTATCACCCCCGATAACTTTTATCCTGCCATCACTACACAGATTAATAAGAAAATAGTTACGAAAGGAGGCATCGTTTTTTCATTTAATGTATATAAGAACAAATACCATAAATAATAATTATTTCACCAAATATCATAT
This sequence comes from Erigeron breviscapus, assembly GCA_034093135.1. Classification (NCBI taxonomy): domain Eukaryota; kingdom Viridiplantae; phylum Streptophyta; class Magnoliopsida; order Asterales; family Asteraceae; genus Erigeron; species Erigeron breviscapus. Next base: position 1,140,144 of record CM067173.1, read on the forward strand.
TTCTGCCAAACAAAAGGTTAATTTATAGTATTTATTCATCAGAATAACGGATTTACTCTTTTATTTCTGAGTACGATGATTTTATTTAACTTTGATGGGAAATTTTCAAAGGTATATCCGTGTGAATGCATTTGAAAGAACTTTGGTCGACTCTTATAAGAACTTCATACTACCAAATAGCTCGTGAGAAGTTATAATGTGTGCGGAACTTGAGAAGTTAAGAGATTAACAGAATGGTAAAGCATTACTTACAATGTCCCAACGGCCAATACACGCTGAATGGGATCAAAGGCAAGAATTGAGGCTGTAGTTGGGATACCATAATGAACTGCTATCCGGAAATCCAAATCTTGTGGAGTGAGGCAGCCCTTTACAATTTGCTATACAACAAACAACAAGGAAAAAAGTACACTAAACTTGGTGACATTTCACACCCGAGAAATATATAATAGACGAATCAAAAGAAATCACTGCAAATAGAAACTTGTTATACAAAAATGCAAATGACAGGCAAACATTACTTTATCATGAACCAATAAGCTATTACCAGTTTATAATAGATTGCATACTTAAATACAAGTCAGATGATTTACCCAAAACGACAGAGAATTGAAGTTCGAATCGCATATTATACCCAAAAGTAAATACTACAAACTTTCAACTCATACATACTTTTTCCCAGTAGGGCAGATTGCAACATTCTCTCGGGAAATCAGATAATGTAATTTTTTATTTCATGGGCCATTAAAGTTGCTTGGAATGATTCCTAAGTTTTAGCCAGAAAGACACATAGTAATAACATCGAACACTTAAAAATATCACAACAACAAACTGTCATTCAATTCAAAAACTTAGGTTTTATATAATATATAACTAACTAACAATTTACATAAACAATCATCTGAAACGATCACCCGAGTCAAAAAAGACTTGAGCTAATTTACCTAAATAGAAAATTCTATCTGAGAAATTGATAACAAAACAAAATAGTTTCAACATACAGTAGTAAATAATTATGAAGGTAATACCTGGTTATGAAGATTGTGAAGTTTGGTAGCTTTTTGGATCAGTTTTTTTGCAAACATTTGTTTTTATTTAATTTACTTCTTGTTGATTATTGGACTGATGAGTGTTTGAAGATTCTTGTGAGTGTGAGAAAGAATATGAACGAAATGCTTTGAAGTCTTCTTCGGTCATATTTAGCAACAGCTGTTTGTCTGGATTTTCAATTGTTTAAACAATGGATACTACTTGAAATTGTCTATATTTCTATCATACTACTTTATAAAAATTATCACACCCCCATTTTTAGAATTAGTTACACAATAGTTACGTACAGAATTAATAAATTACCCTTAATAAACATCCACTATGGAAAGAGTTTTTATAAAATAACAAGTTTGCCCTTAATGAATTAATTTACACTCTAAACCTTTATTTTAATAATTAACACTTTAAGCCTTTATCTTCTAAAAATTTCCACTATCACAATTACATCAACCTACACCACTTGACACCGTCACCAACGCCAATAGTACCATCACCTACATCACTAGACCACCTTCCCCACCACCGCCGCCGCATTGTGCGGGTACCATGCTCGTACTACTTAATAAAAAGAATACACAAAGTTACACAAGGAGAATTGTCTAAAATATCCCTACTCACAAAAAACAACCCTCCCCTTAAAGTCTTGATTGCCCATTTATACTGTTTTCGATAATCACTACATGAGACACCCTGATAATGCTATTCGCTGCAAAGCGGGTATGACTATGCTATGAAGAATAATACGTTGGGTTACAAGGGGGACCAACCAGATTTTGTAAACACGTTAAGGGTTATTCTGTTATTTAGGTACGTTATTTACAACACCAGTCATTCGATTAACGAATTACTACAAGTAAAAAAAATGGTGGGTTTTGTGAAGTTTCTTGTCGTGTTCATTTTGATGTCAACAACAGTGATTTTGGATGCTAATACACCCCTCCCCCCCCCCCCCCCAACCAAAACAAAAAACACACAAACGTTGATGCACATGTGTCGGCTCTCACCCCCGGCCCGTCTCCGTCTTATGTAATCAAGGAATATATGGAAACCTACTTTGACTGCCATGGTTATTTAGACTATGGATGAAGGATTATAGAATGAGTATCTGGCTTAACAAATACATGGCTTGTTAGGTTAGCACGTCAAATAAGTTCTTTTACCTCAAATGAGTTGTTTTTGGGTCGGCTTATCAAATGAGTTGTGATGTGGTTTCTTATTCCGTGTTTAAATTCATAAAAATGTTGTACAAGTAATTATCTCAAAACACACACACCTTAACGGACAGGGGACCTGATCAGATGTAGTATAGTAATGTGACAAGTACAGGATTGTTCGCAGGGACGCGTTGCTTTACCTAATCTAGTAATATGTGTAATTCTAGCGGTTGGGGTTGTCACGATTTCCTATTAAACTAATTAAAAACTGAAAAGTAAATAGAAGCCGCAACCGCTTATTCAGCGAGAGGCTTAGTCTGAAAATAGTTTGAAAAAGCAAATAACAGTAATAAAATTAAAATACTTGTTTGGCATCTCAGATCTCATGACACGACCGGATATTACTCTACTTACTTGCTAGACTGTTGGAAACTTAATCACGGCTCAGATTCTCGTTAGATTCATTTTGCCTAAGTAACTAGTGATGTCCCTAGACTCACACTACTTCTTTAAACAAATTCTCGTTAGATTCATTGTTTAAGCATTAATGACCTAAAGTTTGTGTTACTAATTCATCTTTTAGTTATCCGGCTCTTAAGTCATGACCAGATAATAATTCCCTCCGGTGACCACAGTGCACGTTTCCATGTCACTGGATCGCGTCTGACATTGTTAAGCATGATGTGTCTCAATTTATACATATTTCCCACATCTTATTTGGACATTTTAGGCACGGTTGATAGCCGTTTATACATATTTTGTGGTGCTTTATGGTATTGCTAGTGATTTCAGGTCTAAGGCAGGTATTTCACTCACAAATGGTAGAAAACGACTTAGAAATGGTCCAAAGGCACTAACGGATGAAGAATGGTCGAAAACAAAGTTAAAATGCTGAAACCAGGAAGAACTCGCGGCGCGACCTGCAGATGTCGCGACGCGAGCCCTTCAGTAAACTCGCGGCGCGAGCATCAGATCTCGCGGCGCGAGCTCACAACAAAACTCGCGGCGCGAGGAAATAAGATCGCGGCGCGATAAATTGCTGGTCTGACGGATTTTCTCTCTCCTGGGTATAAATACCAACACCCACTCAACCCTAAAAAATCTTGGACACTCCAGCCTCCACTTTTTCTCTCTAGCAGTTTTTGAAGGCTTTCCAAGGGTTTTTACTTCCCAAATATCATTTGAAGATTTGAAGACAAATTTTGGCTATAGTTACTTATTGTGGCTCGGTTGTAACTTCGATTTGGAATTCTCCTAAATATTTGGTACATTATGTTCTCTTATTTAATTGAATCTTTGTTCTTTTTCATTATGAGTAGCTAAACCTCCTTACATCTATGAAGATGAAGTGAAACAATTAGTCATGGTTGCATAATATTTTGAATTCAAGTTGGTTTTACTTAACATTTTGTCAAGATCTTATTGAAGTGATTTCTTCTACTTAATCTTGTGTCCTTGGTGATATTTGTGTTTTTCGATAGTGGTACTAGTTGAATGCAAGTATTATTTTAGTTGTTTGTCTATGAGCAACTCTTGCTAGGTCATGGTATGATAGTAAAGGATACAAATTAATAGAAATTACTTTGGTAAGTGGATTTAACGGATGGTGGTACCACGTTTCTTTCACAAAGATGAAATTGTTATTTAAATAATCAAACAAACTAGTTAGTTCAAGGAATTGTAATAAGGATGGTGGTACCACTTGTTGCAAGAAATTGAGTTGATTAGGTGATTGAGTCGATTTTACAAACGGAGTGCACGCCGAATGTGTTTTGTCTTGTCACGATTATTATCACCAACATATAAAGGAATTTTGAGCTTAACCATATGCAACCTAGACTTCTTGTGTAGCGGATTCGACATAGATGGCTTTTTAATCATTTGATTACAACAAAAATCTTTTCGTATACTCTCGAGTGACACCGGTTGAGTATTTTACTTTACTTGTTAATTTCTTAGTTTCCTGATACGCGAAGTGACAACTCGGTCACAAACCAAACTTTTACTTGTTTCACAGTTTTCACAACTTTTAGTACAACAGTCAGTCCTTGTGTTCGATCCTGGTCTTGCCAGTTACCTATATTACATACGAACGGGTACACTGCCCATAAGTGTGTTGTAGTCAGTTAACGGTAGACCTTGTTATAAATTTTTAAACTAGATTTCACACATCAAGCATCATGTTCTATTCATCCTAATTACTATGGTTCTGGATCCCTCAGTTATAAATGAATCACCTTTTACATCTAGTTATAGACCGACTAGTGTTTTCCATCCTTATGTATTAATCTTAGTGTATGATTATAGACCGATCATCAGAATTAAATCAATACATGCAGATATAGAACCGATAATAATATGAAGAACTAGTAAAACATGGATCTACGATAAACAGTAAAACACACTCCAACAGATCTAACAAATAAAGTAAAATAGATAAACGTCTACATGATCACATCGATCCAAACAAGTATTCAGCCTATTAGCCTACCATTATTAAAGGAATAACAAAGTCTGAAAAGATGAAAGACATTGTTTACCAACTGAAAGTAAAATAAAAGAGTAGATCTAGGTAGAAGATGAATATCGGAAGGTCGGCTAGGGCTGCTGAATCGGCTCTCTCTTAGGGTTTTGAGGGCTGCTTCGGCTTAAATAATGATTAAAGTCGGTTGCTGAACTGGGTCGCCCAGCGGCGCTGGGACTGGGCCCAGCAGCGCTGGGGCCTGCTGTTGATGGGCCAGCAGCGCTGGCAGCTCCTGCTGCACTTCGTTTCGCTTCTTTCGACTCCCGAATCACCTTCTTGTGTCTTGTAACTTCATAGGCCTTCATTTTGAGTCACTTGATGCCATTTACCCTCACTCGCATCTTCCGTGAACCTGCGTAAACATAGAATCCATTAAGTACCGATAGTTCCGGAATATTAACTCATTTTTGACATTGAAATGTGGCCTTTTGATAGGGGTTTTTATCACAAAATGAACGCTCATCATATACCCCACACTTAAGTCTTTGCTTGTCCTCAAGCAAATAGTCCAAGAAAATAAATCAATGATGAGCAGACAACTTAAGTGTTTAAGTTATTCTACTTTATTAAACATTTCAAATATTAGTCATGCAAATGATTTGAGAAAGCTTTAAGACAAAATCAGTAAGCTATAGCTAGAGGTAAGGATAATCAGTCAATCAAACTAAAAGTTAACCTTATATTTGTGTTAATACCTCTAAAACCGTTCTATAATTCCACATGTCCTACAACTCAATCTTACTTCCTTCTGCTGACTAGTTATGCACTTAATTAAAGTTTGTATAGCAATCAGATCTACTAGCTACTAGCAAGGCATTTATATCTTATCGTTTGTGTACTTGTGAGTCACTACTTAGACATACTCTCACACTAAAGTCATGCTCGCTAGCTAAACACTAAAGCAGTTATATGATATTATCATCTTTAATAGTTGAGACAGCGATGACAGGTCGGTGGTTCCCCACTCGCAGAGCGACATAACTCAACTAATGGTTAGAGTTTATACCTTACCTCAAGACAGCGGTGACAGGTCGGTGGTTCCCCACACGCAAAGCGACATAACTTGATGCGTATAGATTTTACTCGTTAATAGTTCTTTGAACTCTTGTTATTAATCTATTGATTGCCTTTTCTTAAGATTACTACATTATTCATGCAATAGACATTATCAGAGATCCCAGATGACTCATACACTTACTCCGCATGCAACTAGTTCACAATTAATAGCGTAAGAATTAAGGCGAACCATACGTCTAAACTAGTTCCTACACAAGCACTTATATAATTAAGTCCAATTAATACACCTATACTAATGACTAGATAGCTCTGATTGCTAGGCATATTAAAGTCCGGTTAAATGTGCTATGGCAAACATAATCGCATTCAGTTTCAGTCTAAGCTCTAATCCATTTGGAAAAATGAACAACCACAAATCTATAGTCAAACTAAAAGTCCTAACTAACCGTTCATCTACCAAAGCTAATGTTGCTTAGCTATCGTCATCTTTTGTCTACTTGCAAAGCTTATTTCTCAAAATGTTTTTCAGACACAAGAAAAATTTTAAATTTGCATGAATTAAGTAGTAGAAAACTTATGATTAATCAAACAATTAAACCAGGGGTTTTTCCTATTCCATCCCCCCACACTTAAATTGTACAACGTCCCAGTTGTACTAAATCTTCAAAGTCTTGAGTCGTCTCCGTTTGAAGGAGATCCATTGTTGCTTCTCCATCTTCTTCTCTTCTCCATCTGATTTTTTTGGATTTTTCGCGATCTGGTGTGCTGGCAGACACTGGGAGCGGCGCTGGATCAGTTGGAGCGGCGTTGGATCAGTGGGAGCAGCGCTGGACTGCACAGGTGCAGGTCCAGCGGCGCTGGGATCTAGTGAGCAGCGCTGGGATGCCCAGATGCATTCCCAGCGGCGCTAGAGGTCCTCTAGCGGCGCTTGCGAGTCCTGTACTTGCTTCGACGTCTGATTTTCCTTCACGATTTGATTCCGGCATTCCCCCACACTTAGCTTTTGACCAAGTGCATGGTTTCCTTCAGACTACAAAACTAAATACTCCTGCACACTTCAATCAAAATATAAAAATGGAAAATAACAAACTAAAACATAAAAATAAAAACGAATACGATTGCAATAAGTTACTTGTTTCCTTGATCCATTGAAAGCTTGCATCTGTGATTCTAAAGATATAACTCATATAAAACAGGTCACAAATGATAATATTTAAAACAATTCACTTAATTGCAATTAGTCACATATTCCTAAAAAGATAAAAATAAAAATAAAAATACGGCTTGGGTTGCCTCCCAAGAAGCGCTAAGTTTAACGAGTCTTCAGCCGGACTCGGCCTAGAAACTAGGTTGAGGAAGAATATGGGGTCGGCCGGGGGCCGGTTCCCGTTGGGTAACGTTCGAAGTGGCTTATGGCTTCCTTAATGTTCGTTCCTTTTCTCTCCTCCAAGTTTTCTGAGTTCCTCGTGCTTCATATGCTTCAACCATTTCCACGTCGATTGGTATTTGATTTCCAGGGCTGGTTCAGGTGGTAACGGATTTGTTTTTGCGAAGTTCGGGGCTGCACGGGCTCCAGCGGCGCTGGTTATGCCTGAGCGGCGCTGGGTGTGTCCAGCGCGCTTTCACCCCTTTACTACCTACCGCCCTTTTTCCACGTGTCATTCTTCACCCCTTTCTCACTTTGCCTCCCCCTCTTTCCAGGATTCCCCGCTATTCTCCCATCCCCTTCGCGAATTTCTGCACAGGGCTCCAGCGGCGCTGGTTATGCCTGAGCGGCGCTGGGTGTGTCCAGCGGCGCTGTTGGCTCCGTAGCAGCAGCCGATTTTCCAATTTTGCACGATTCGGCTTCTTCTTTCTCTCGGGCAGCTCTCTTCAATTTCTATCCTGAATATAGCTGGTATACACTCTTGTGGTGGTGAAGAATACATGTTTACCTTGGCCCTCTTGTCTAGTGCTTTGTCTCCGCATTTAATCCAAGGTAAAAGGATTCAAGGCGTGTCTCCTCGTCTATTGCACCTTCCGGGCAATTTCCGACCAGTTGTTCCATTCTTCTCCACGCATCTCCTATTCCTTCTTCTTCTTTCTGTTCAAATCTCTTCACCTCTAATATTGGTTGTAACTTTCTAGCTAATTCCCTTTTCTCTTCCAAATCTACCTTCTTATAATCTTCTTCCACCAAGATTCGAAATTGCTCGCCTAAGGATATGGCTAGGAAGTCTCCTTTTGCTGCCTCGTCCAATATGTTCTTCTCAACATCTCCTACGCCATAGTAGAACGAGTCGATGAAATCGTCATCCCAAAACGTACCTAAGGGAAAACTTTCAACCAAGATGTTAATGCGGTTCCATGCCTCTATGAGCGTCTCGTCCTCCTTTTGCTTGAAATCGAAAATTATCGAGGTGTCCATGCTAAGCTCATCAAACTCGTCTTCTTCTTCCGTGGACTCATCGTCACTTTTCATCCTCCAATATCCATATATCTCTCCTGGTCTCGACCAATTCCTCAAAGTCCCTTATGCTTCAACTCGATAACAGGTCACATTTGACTCTTCATCATCAATACTAGCTTTTAGGACTACACAATCTGATCATTGCCTAAGCAAAATCTCTCCTTTGTCGAAATCTATCGTTGCTCTTGCCGAGTATGAGAATGGTCTTCCTAAAATCAATGGAACTCTTTGATAAGACGGGAGGTCTAGCACCATGAAAGTCGTCTCGAAGCTCATCTCCTTTACCGTTACAACCACACTTTCCACCTTTCCTCCTTGGCAAGTCGAGATTCCATTCACCACTTCCAACCTTATCCCCTCTGTTCTGATTCTTGAAAGTCCTAAATGGTCGAATAAACCTCTCGGCATCACATTGGCATTTGATCCGGAATCTGCGACAGCGAGCATGTTCTCCGATTGATTTATTCGACATGGAATAACAAACTTTCCAAAATTTACGTCCTTGGTGTTGTTTCTTTCTTGCTTCAGCTTTGGTTTCGATAAGTGCTCTGTTCCTCCTCTCGATCTACGCAAAGTCAAAGCGAAACCAGTCTGTCCAGCCGTCCCAGCGGCGCTGGTAGATACTGATCAAGTCAGGAAGCATAAGTTGGAGGTCTTGTGCCTTGTTCTTCACCCTTCTGAAGCTTTCTAACGCCCACTTGACTCGAGTTAATGTCACATGTAACTCAATCTCCTCTGGTAATTCTCTTTTATTATCACCTCCATTTTCTCGCACACGTTTCAACCTCAGATCTTTCATGGCGTCTATTACTCTACCTAATTTTTCTTCAATCCTTCTCAAGACTCCATCGGCCTTTTGATGCAATAGGGTCTGTGCTTCCTCGGCCCTTATAAAGAAATGATCATAAATATTCTTCTCATAGCCCTTCTCCTCTGACGGGCCTTCTTTTAGGTGTTCCACCATCTCTCTTAAGGAAGCGACGAATTGCCAATGTAATCTCATTGCTTTCTCCCATGCCTCTTCCCAACTTAAATAGTTAAGTTGGTTGAATGTCTTGACCTCATCCATCAACCTTTCTTGACCTATGAATATCTCTGGAAGCTTCGGTCTCGAGTTTGGATGAAGATTGCTGAAAGATCCGAACCTGCCAGGTGTCCCCAGCGGCGCTGGAAGCTTTCCAGCGGCGCTGGTAGGTCCTGCTTCGGTTCTTTTCGCTCCTTTGACTCCTGGAACGAAGCGTATCGAGGTGTCTTGATCGAAGTTCTCCATTCCTAATCTGTAATCAAGCGATCTGAAAGGGGTAGTAGAATCGAAAAAGGGTTTTTCGGGCGGTACATACCTGCCCAGCGGCGCTGGTTTGGTTTGCCAGCGGTGCTGGTGATCTTCCAGCGGCGCTGGTGCCTTCAGTACAACTTCCGTTTTCTCTTATTACCCCCTTAACGTCTTCCTCCATTCCCGAAACAGGTTGCTCAAATCGACTCCAATGCATTGTACCTATTCCTAGCTGAAACACACTAGACAAAAATGAAAGAAAAAGAAAACAAGAACGAAAACAAACACAAACACAAAAACGAATAGTAACTTCAAGAACAAAATAAAACTAACCTAAAAGCAAACAATCTAAACATAATGACTAAAAATGATAAAATGAAAATATTTTTGGGTTTTTGAAAATTTTAAGAAAATGAAAATACTAGCTAAATTAACCTAAACTAGACTTAACTACTAAACCTAAAATGACTTAACCTAAAAACTGAAAAGTAACTTTCTCGTGCCGAAACACAAGAAAGGATCTAATTACACTACTAAACTAAGAATGTGTCGCGTCCCCGACAGCGGCGCCAAAACACTTGATGTGGTTTTTTATTCCGTGTTTAAATTTATAAAAATGTTGTACAAGTAATTATCTCAAAACACACACACCTTAACGGACAGGGGACCCGATCAGATGTAGTATAGTAATGTGATAAGTACAGGATCGTTCGCAGGGACGCGTTGCTTTACCTAATCTAGTAATATGTGTAATTTTAGCGGTTGGGGGTTGTCACGATTTCCTATTAAACTAATTAAAAACTGAAAAGTAAATAGAAGCTGCAACCGCTTATTCAGCGAGAGGCTTAGTCTGAAAATAGTTTGAAAAAGCAAATAACAGTAATAAAATTAAAATACTTGTTTGGCATCTCAGATCTCATGACACGACCGAATATTACTCTACTTACTTGCTAGACTGTTGGAAACTTAACCACGACTCAGATTCTCGTTAGATTCACTTTGCCTAAGTAACTAGTGTTGTCCCTAGACTCACACTACTTCTTTAAACAAATTCTCGTTAGATTCATTGTTTAAGCATTAATGACCTAAAGTTTGTGTTACTAATTCATCTTTTAGTTATCCGGCTCTTAAGCCATGACCAGATAATAATTCCCTCCGGTGACCACAGTGCACGTTTCCATGTCACTGGATCGCGTCTGACATTGTTAAGCATCATGTTCTATTCATCCTAATTACTATGGTTCTGGATCCCCCAGTTATAAGTGAATCACCTTTTACATCTAGTTATAGACCGACTAGTGTTTTCCATCCTTATGTATTAATCTTAGTGTATGATTATAGACCGATCATCGGAATTAAATCAATACATGCAGAAATAGAACTGATAATAATATGAAGAACTAGTAAAACATGGATCTACGATAAACAGTAAAACACACTCCAACAGATCTAACAAATAAAGTAAAATAGATAAACGTCTACATGATCACATCGATCCAAACAAGTATTCAGCCTATTAGCCTACCATTATCAAAGGAATAACAAAGTCTGAAAAGATGAAAGACATTGTTTGCCAACTGAAAGTAAAATAAAAGAGTAGATCTAGGTAGAAGATGAAGATCGGAAGGTGTTAGAAGCTCCAAAACCTCCTTGGAATCTGCAAAGTCGACCTAGGTTTGTTGTGGGTGGCTAGGGCTGCTGAATCGGCTCTCTTTTAGGGTTTTGAGGGCTGCTTCGGCTTAAATAGTGATTAAAGTCGGTTGCTGAACTGGGCCGCCCAGCGGCGCTGGGACTGGGCCCAGTTGCGATGGGGCTTGCTGTTGATGGGCCAGCGGCGCTGGCAGCTCCTGCTGCACTTCGTTTCGCTTCGTTCGACTCCCGAATCACCTCCTTGTGTCTTGTAACTTCATAGGCCTTTATCTTGAGTCACTTGATGCCATTTACCCTCACTCGCATCTTCCGTGAACCTGCGTAAACATAGAATCCATTAAGTACCGATAGTTCCGGAATATTAACTCATTTTTGACATTGAAATGTGGCCTTTTGATAGGGGTTTTCATTACAAAATGAATTCACATCAAGTTGGTTTTGAATCAAACAAGTTGGTTTTGAAGCAAACGGTAGCAGGTCAACATGGCTGATTTTGTTTAATTGGGTCAAATATGTCTTTACTAATTATAATGCATTGACAAGTTAAATGAATTGGTATTCATATACTTTCGTTGTCTTTAACCTGGTTTATTAAAATTGGTTTTGTTTGTGGAAACTGCAACATCATTTTTATGTCACTTACTGCTTATTAATGATATATTTGCTCCTTTCTTGTGAATTATGATATGATGCCATGTTTATTTGTTCAAAAAACGTGCTTGAATGGCACAACTATAATATATACGTTTTCATATTATGATTAGGTTATATGTGTTTTTTTTTCCTTTTAGAACGGCAATGGCAATAAGGTTATATGTGTTTTGATATTTTAATATTAAGTGAAATGTCCTTTTGTCTATTTCACTTGCAGTCACCAAATTATGTAATTTACTAGACCTCAAAAAAATTAATTATCTAATTGGCGGTTTCACTAACAAGGACACCGTCCCCCCTAAAGCCCAACATGTATTGGCGAGTGCCCTTTTTAGTAAGACTGTCCAAGATATGGAGGTACACTTTGACATGACAATCAGACAAAAAACATTTTTAAGTGTCTACAGGCACCACATGCTCAAGATTATCTCCTTGTTGTCCCTATAGATGGGTTAGGACAACATATGTCACCGGTAGAGTATCGCACTATACTAAAATACCGTCTCATGATCCCCTTATTTCCTATTGATGAGATATGCCCTATTTGTCGAAAAGCTTGTTTGGATTCCTTTGGGGAGCATGCGTTTCACTGTAAAGAGCTCCCGGGGTTCAAATACAGACACGATTTGGTTAGGGATGTTCTTTTTGACATTTTTAGGCGGGCTGAGATTTCTGCTAAGAAGGAAGCGCCAGTGAATTTCTTGATACCCTCTTAATGTGTCGGGTCGTATTGACAGTTATTTCAAGAAAACACCATCATCGTCATATTCATTATTCATAGAGTTAATTACAGAAATCGTCCCTGTCGTGGATCGCCATTTGCAGCTTTCGTCCCTAACTTTCAAAACTTACAGTTTTGGTCCAAATTGAAAAATGTTTGCTCCGTCAACACTTTTGGTCCAAATGACTAACTGACGTTAAAAACCCCATCATGTGACTTGCACATGATGGGTAAATTTGTCTTTTCGTCACCACATGGACCAAAAGTGTAATTACCGTTGTTATTTCAATGATTTCCAGATTTTCAGTTCATCATTATGTTCAACAACACTAATTTTGATTATTTTTTAAATTTCACTCCATATTATCCCTAAACTTAAGCACAAACCATAAATCAAACACAAACATTCATCATCATCTAACACTTTTCAAAACAAAGATTTGTATATATATGTGATGTATCCTCACAATAGTATTTAAAAGAAAAATATAAGAAATCCTTGTACAAATCCTCACCTCCCTGGATAAAATCGACTATACGAAAACACAATATAAGAAGAATACATGTACAATCATGATTTGGCCAGATTTCCTTACCTCTTTAATAATAATAATAATAATAATAATAATAATAGTGGTGATATAAAGGTTGTGATGATGAAGTTCAATAGTAGTGGAGGCTGGTGAGGGATGGGGAGTGGTTGACGGTCCGGTGGTGGTTGGAGGTGATGTCCGGCTATTGTGGATGTGACAAGGTGATGTCCGGCGACTGGTACTTTTTGTAGATCTAAACTATTCAAGAACTTGTAAATCAACCACCATTGTCTTTCTTGGAAATGGCCACCAGAGCACAACCACTACCGTCTTTCTTGGAAATGGCCACCAACGTCTCTATCCGATCCGTAAGTCCCTGTCGTTTCCTTCTCAATCATGTGTGATGAGGCCTGAATTGTTAAAGATTTGATTTTGATTTTTGGGAATGAAAAAGTCGGAGAAGATAGAAGGTGCCATTTTCTTTAATATATATTATTGTATGTGTGTGGCTATTAGATCTCAAAGTGAGATTCGCTATATATATAGATATCCAAAAAGAGTTCTTAATTTTTTGGATGTGATTTTTAGGCTGTTGTTTTTGGCTAAGATATCTTTTTAAATGGTGGTGGATGAATCCTGGATGTAATGTTGGATTAGATATATAGATATACATATTGATATACAGATATACACATACATTGATGATGATGATGATAGATGAAAGATATACATAGTTAATTACACTTTTGGTCCATGTGGTAATGAAAAGACAAATTTACCCATCATGTGCAACTCACATGATGGGGTTTTAACGTTGTTTAGTCATTTGGACTAAAAGTGTTGACGGAGCAAATATTTTTGGACCAAAACTGTAATTTTTGAAAGTTAGGGACGAAAGCTGCAAGTGGCGGTTCACGACAAAACGATTTATGTAATTAACTCTTATTCATATATATGTTTATACAACAAGGAACACATCCCACCAACAAAAGAAACATCAAAACCTATGACTTAATCATAGTCCAAAGAGAAGAAAAAAAACCCCTGAACTTGCAAGATTACGATAACCTTCTTTTTATAGTTTTACTTATTATCATCATCTGCCTCCTTCCATATGCCATCCCCACATCCTCATTTCAGTAAACATCTCTGTGACCGCGGCCAAAAACTTAACATTCTGCACTGGCATTAATATCTCCACAACTAGTTCTGCCGTTCTCGACCTCAACATATCTGCATTTCCTAATACAACTTCCATTTCGGCTTTCAAGGTTTCAATAGCTACCTCCAGTTCATCATACTTGCCGTTCACGATTGAGATCTCACCTCTAGCAGCCGACAAAATTGCTGGTCCCGCTACGCTTTCTTGAATTCTAGCCATCTCGTTCTCAAGCTCCCTCTCTTCTATCGCAGTCTCCACTTGCAACCGATCCATTGCCTCAGTTTGTTTCTAACATATATATAGTATATATTGATTGATATGATAAAAACATAAATAAATATTAGAAAACAGATTAATTTGTACCCTGAAAAAAAAAATGTACAAATACAAATTCCCTTTTGATAAAGAAAAAGGAGAGAAGAGATCATTAATAACAAACATGGAAATTCAAGCATGATGATGAGGATCGATATATAGTACGCTACATATTAATTACCGACTCCTTAATAGATCTAGCATGTTGACCAGGTATGAAGAACTAGTTTTTAGGAATGTATTTAATTACACATACAAGCTGATGTGACCCAATATACTTATAAGGAACAAAACAGAAAATTAAGCTCAACTACTCTGTATATATGTTGGTAACTAAGAAAAAGTTTGAACATTTACTTGCATAAGTCTAGCATTTTTCTTAACAACATTTTCTAAAAAATATCTATCATCCATCCATATGAGAATGGATACACTATTCTATACTGTATTATTTTAAAAAGGTCAGAACTCGATGAGGACAATGAGTGAATTTGAGTTTTCTTTTTAAAGTTATCCAAATGCTAGAATTAAAAAATTAATAATTGGAATTTATTAAAAAAACTCCTGACTCTTCTTCGAAGTCTTCGGCCGCTAAATTTTTATATTTCTTTTATATATATTTGTAAATACACCTTCATTTTAACTTTTTGAAGTAAAAACATACAGTAATATATATTTTTACTTATTAATTAAAACTGTTTATTCTTTCTAAAAGGTAAATGACACATATTCTATCACACATGACAACTTTTGAACATCAATTACTAAAATATGTGTTATTAAAGCAGGTGATACGAATACTAGTTCCCTTTCTAAATCCACATATAAAAATTATTACACAAAGTACTAACTGTTTTTAATTTTTATATTCAATCACATTTTAGATATTTTTATGTTTAAAAATGCGAACAATCAATTATACACATGCATTCGTGTAGAAATGACCGAAATTAAGGTACCGGCCGTATATATATAGTACTTACCTGGGTCATATCGGGAATGCAGCGAGAGACAATACGAAAGGTCAAGGCGGGTTTAAAACCAGCAATCCAAAAAAAGCTTCTTTCAAGAGAAGAAAACCACGGGGCAGAAAACACCAATGACACGTCATGGTTGGCAATACGCGATTTCTCCTCGTAGTATTGCTGGTAATGTGCGAGAACACGCGTTATCAGACCACCAACATTGGCCGCTGATTCTTCATCACATACTAATTCTTTTAAAGTGTCACGGAGTTGTTCCAGATAACCTTGTTGTCGAACTAACCAACCTTGAAAGAAATTCTCGAATTCAGTTATGTTTGTATTCACGGTTCTTCTTCGTGACGACTTATTCGTTGTAGTGGAGGGCATTTTTAATTTCTTATAATAATAATTTTAGATTATTATATAATAGTATATTTATTTATTTATACAAAAGTAGTTTTTCGTGGGATATATGACCCGGAAAAGATTTATATACAAGTAGCTAGCTAGTTTGGGATATTCAAAAGATTCTTTATTAATAATTTGATGATGGATCGACGAGATGATATTTCTAGAATATTTCAAGAAAGCGGGCAAGTGGAAAAGGTGACAGATGGAAATACTCTACATTGAAGGAAATTAAGGCCTTTTTGACACGTAAGTTGTGTAGCTACCGTCGACATATTCTTTATTATTATTATTTTTTTCATTTTTTAATAAATATATGAATTTACTTTTTAGGTTTTTGTGAACATTTGTAGCTACCGTCGACATATTCTTTAGTAGTGTTCGTCGATTGGTTTTCATTTTTTAATAAATATATGAATTTACTTTTTAGGTTTTTGTGAACATTTGTAGCTACCGTCGACATATTCTTTAGTAGTGTTCGTCGATTGGTTTTCATTTTTTAATAAATATATGAATTTACTTTTTAGGTTTTTGTGAACATTTGTAGCTACCGTCGACATATTCTTTAGTAGTGTTCGTCGATTGGTTTTCATTTTTTAATAAATATATGAATTTACTTTTTAGGTTTTTGTGAACATTTGTAGCTACCGTCGACATATTCTTTAGTAGTGTTCGTCGATTGGTTTTCATTTTTTAATAAATATATGAATTTACTTTTTAGGTTTTTGTGAACATTTGTAGCTACCGTCGACATATTCTTTAGTAGTGTTCGTCGATTGGTTTTCATTTTTTAATAAATATATGAATTTACTTTTTAGGTTTTTGTGAACATTTGTAGCTACCGTCGACATATTCTTTAGTAGTGTTCGTCGATTGGTTTTCATTTTTTAATAAATATATGAATTTACTTTTTAGGTTTTTGTGAACATTTGTAGCTACCGTCGACATATTCTTTAGTAGTGTTCGTCGATTGGTTTTCATTTTTTAATAAATATATGAATTTACTTTTTAGGTTTTTGTGAACATTTGTAGCTACCGTCGACATATTCTTTAGTAGTGTTCGTCGATTGGTTTTCATTTTTTAATAAATATATGAATTTACTTTTTAGGTTTTTGTGAACATTTGTAGCTACCGTCGACATATTCTTTAGTAGTGTTCGTCGATTGGTTTTCATTTTTTAATAAATATATGAATTTACTTTTTAGGTTTTTGTGAACATTTGTAGCTACCGTCGACATATTCTTTAGTAGTGTTCGTCGATTGGTTTTCATTTTTTAATAAATATATGAATTTACTTTTTAGGTTTTTGTGAACATTTGTAGCTACCGTCGACATATTCTTTAGTAGTGTTCGTCGATTGGTTTTCATTTTTTAATAAATATATGAATTTACTTTTTAGGTTTTTGTGAACATTTGTAGCTACCGTCGACATATTCTTTAGTAGTGTTCGTCGATTGGTTTTCATTTTTTAATAAATATATGAATTTACTTTTTAGGTTTTTGTGAACATTTGTAGCTACCGTCGACATATTCTTTAGTAGTGTTCGTCGATTGGTTTTCATTTTTTAATAAATATATGAATTTACTTTTTAGGTTTTTGTGAACATTTGTAGCTACCGTCGACATATTCTTTAGTAGTGTTCGTCGATGGTGGTATAGAATCAATCAATCGTGTTTCATGATATCGTATAAACGTTTGTGAGCGGATTTTGGATCAGTCCAAACGCATATTGGTTTTGATAATTTGGCTCGATATATATGACTTTGGTTGAGTCACACAAAATATTAACCGAGTCAAATTATGATTAGTCCGGTCATAAATACAAAACATACATACAAACTTTTATACGGAGTACTACAATAAGATTAAAGAGTAATAGAGTATCATCAAATACTTGAAACATATCACTACAAATAAAACAACATCATAAATTATTACTTAAATTAATGGATGAAAATTTATATTTATAAATATAAAATAAAGCAAAATGCCTCTAAACATGCACACAAGTTAATTTAAAAAATGGTATTTTAATTAATAAAAAACAATAGTTTTTTTTGAAAGGTGTGGATCATTTGCTCGCAACAGGGATCTAGCTTACGTTGTCTTAACCGAGTCCGCGTTAGAGAGCCCCCTCACCCTCAATACCTAGTAGGAGGAGAAACTCCCAACTAAACCGCCCGAGACACGACATTTAATTGGGATAAAACCATGCCCCCTCTGCAGGACTCAAACATGCTTCACTGGAGGACTTTAAATTCCTAGAAATGTCTTTCCCATGTCTCGAACTCGAGACCTCCAGCATGTAAAGCTGGTGCTCAACCATTGAGCTATAATGGGAAGTACAATAAAAAACAATAGTTAACAAGGAAAAAAAAGAAGAAACCAGTTTAACATAAGTTAGTTAATTCATATCATTAAGCATCACTCGTTTCTAACGTCATTAACGCTAGCCATCATATAAAGTCGACGGTCGATGAAGTCTTGTTGTTTGGTCCTTCTTGCCAACTATACATTCTTATCGCACAATCATAAAACTTATTAATTTTTTGTACATTTCACGAATGCATGAACACAATTCTAGTTAATTTTAAATAAAGTTCAAATCAAAAAGAGTATTCTATATGTCTATAACAACCTTACCTTCGACTTTCATCTTCTAAAATTTTAAAGACGCAACAACCTATATGCAAGAATCATGTAATCATGATACATGTATATTAGAGTCAATTCCCACTTTATGTCACTTTTTTAATCCTATTCCCAAAGTATGCTTGTTTTTATACAACAATAGAAAAATTTATACCTCTTTTTAAATCATGTTCCCATCTTATGCTTTTTCTCTTATCTGATCAAACTTTCTTTGAAAAAGGCTTAATTTTATCAATTTCATTTACAGTACTTCTTTAACTAATTTTTTATATATAATACTTAATAATATTTCTTTTTAGTAATATTAATGACTTTTGGTTGGTTGTGACTCTTCTGCTTAATTAAGCAGGAGTAATATTAATTACTTCTGCTTAATTTATCATCTTCCGTTGGCTGTGACTCTTCTGGTTCTGCAAATCCATTATCGACCTCATATGTATCCATAATTGGTGATGACTGTGTGCTTGGACTTGCCATGTTAACTCCATATTGGGAAGATGTACATGAAGATCCCATACTTGACATAGGATTTGTGAAGTTGTTTAAAAGATCAAGAAAACTTGTATGAGCTTGTGGATTTAATTCTTTTTGAGAATGGTTTTCCATTTTTACATGAACTAAAGAAAAAGATAAGTGATGATATATGGAGATGAAAGAATGCATATTATGAAAGACTATTGTAGTTAGATTTAATAAATGATGGATGTCAGCATAGCATGTAGCCTTCATTACTATTTTCTTTAAGTTATACTGTACTCCGTAATTAATTTAAATAGATATATATATATATATATTATTATTTAATAAACCAACTCCACTTAGGTGGGTTGGCCAGGGGTATCTTCTAAATCCACTATGTGGGCCCCGAAGGTGAGTTTTTCCCAAGGTCTCGGGTTCGAGTCTTGGGTTTCTCATCTCAAGGTATTTTCCATTAGGAGGGGGTTGGAGGTCCAGCAAATCGCTGGTTAAAATTGCCTCTAGCACGTCTGAATCGAAACTAACTTTAAAAAAAAAATAAAAAAAAATAAAGAAGTAATTAATGTTGCTAAAAAGAAATAGTATTAAATGTTATTTATAAAATGATAGTTAATGAAGTAAATGAAATTGATAAGGTAAAGCTTTTTTAAAGAAAAGTTTGATCAGGAAGCATAAAATGGGAAAAAGATTTAAAAAGTGGTATAAATTTTTCTAGTGTTTTAAAAAGAGGCATATTTTGGAAAGACAAAAAAAGAAGCATAATTTGGGAATTGACTCTATATATTAAGAAATATAAATGTGCACGAACGTACCGTAAGATCTAAACCATCATTTAAATCTAAATTACCTTAGGCCTCTCCCTAAGCTAGAACACCCCACCCCTCTTCCACACTGCCACATCAGCTTTTCTCTCTCTTCATCCACCTCTTCCACAATCACTCCCTATAACCCTTCTTCCACACCTCTTCCACAACTTTTATTTATTTTATTTTATTACCTAAAAGTAAATAAAACCATTACTTTTAAACAAAAAGTATTATATAAATTTAAAACATTATATAAATTAAAACAAAAATATATATTTAAGGTTTAAAAATTAAAAGTATTCTAAACTATCATTCTTATTTTGTAAACTATTAAATATTTAGGGGCTAAAATGAATATATACTAAAATTATCATTCTCCTTTTGAAAATTATGGTGTCTTCTTCCCTTGCAACTCTATATTTATATACATATATGTATGTATATATCGAATCAATCAGCCCCAGAAAAGAAAAGAAAAAAAAACTTGCTGAAAATAACTAAGAAAAGAAAAACAAACCTGCTGGCCCACTCATCCTCCTCTCGCTTCTCGTCTACCCTCATCGTTGGATGGAAACGAGTTGATGGATGAGCCCATCGACGAGCCGCTCCTTATGTCTTCGTGGTCGAAGACCCATCGAAGAGCCATCGACGGCCTCCTTAGGGAGAGGCCTTATAAAGCATTTACCCCATTTTATTTTCTTAAAAAAGAACTTGATCTACCCAAATTACCCTTCTCTTTTATCCATTAGTTTGAATATCATCACCTAATATACCTATAATACCTTTAAATCTCAACCACTCATTTCTCTCTCTCTTTTCAAATCTCAACCACTCATTTTTTTTTCTCTCATCCATAAATCATTTTATTCCTCTAATTCATTCAAAATCTTTTATCTCAAAAACCGTACATCGATAAATTATAAAAGTTATATGGGTGTTCTTAAAATTTCATGCTCTTTCATTAGAGATGTCATTCGATATACTTTCGACGGATTTTTAAATCCGATGGCGACGGCTAAGGGCGGAGCCCGTCAGATAGATCACTCCATCACCGATCACCCCTATGACCTATCACCCCCTATCACACTATGACCTATCACACTTTATTGCCTATCACCCCACCATCTCACCGCCGTACCGCACAGACATTTGGCTAGTTCATAACAAAAATGTGCGGTCCTTGCACCAACTCATGTGGTCCATACATTGACTCTTGCCGATGATGCATTGACCCGTGCAGTTTGCACACATTTGTTTCTAATATACATGTGTCATTCTCTGGCTTTTCCACATAGGCTATTATAGTCTTATGCGTTACATCTTTGACCCTTTTTTTAAACCTAAGCTGTGATTTTTTCTATTTTAAGAAAACTTGTATCCAACACTACCATATAGGCAATTTTTCTTGATTTTCTTTTCGATGCACGTTTTGGGATCAGTAACTTAGAGTTGAAAATTTTGCACGAAACCTATTAACGCGACATGATACGATCTGTCATTAACAAGTTTTATATTTGACTTTAACAGATGTCGTGCCTTAATAGGTCTGTACCTGTTAAGACTTGTTAAGATTTGTGTCTTAACAGATTTAGACATGTTAAGACCTATAATTTGTATTAGTTAAGAAGTCTATGAACTTTTGTAATGTTAAAGATTATTATCGTTTTGTGTTAGTAAAGATTTGTAAGATTTTTTGTATCGTGAATGATTTCTCTTAAATATTAGTCAAGAGTTGTATAAGATACATGTTAACATATTTCTTAACAAGTCTTAAGAGGTGCACCTGTTAATTTTCGTGTCGTGTTTGAAAAAATTGACACGATTAGTTAACGAGTCGTGTTCGTGTTTGACCTTAACATGTTCATGTCTTAACAGGTTTCGTGTCACCTGTTATGTCAGCTCTGGCAACTTTCGCAAGGATAGAAAGAACCGAACTCATTTTAGGAAAATAAGAAATTTTTTTTTATAAGCCCCCACTGCGCCGCAGTGGAGGTGTATACCTCCCACTGCGCCGCATTGGGAAGTTACGGAAGCAGACGACCAAACTTCCCCACTGCGCCGCAGTGGGGTGGAAACACTCCCACTGCGCCGCAGTGGGATATTTCGGACCTCGGCCTGCAGTTTTCCTGCAGGTCTAAAACTTGTGAAAAATCATAATCCAAACTTCAATCTTGCACAATCTTTTACCAGTCATATTCAAACCTTAAATCCCTTTACCAAACTTTAAAATGAGTTAAAGACACGTGATTTAAAATTCCGAAAGCTTTTATTTGATCAAGTGTATCATTTACAACGAAACGGGTCATTTTACCCAAGTTGACACATTACAAAAGACGACATTCAAAATTGGAAATTTCGGCATGACCCATTCGTAAAATCATCATCCAAACCTGTTACGGATTATGAGTTCTCCAAAACACATTTAAACAAAATCAATACATTACGACTACAAAACGACCCATTTAAAATACCCAAAAACTCGAGTCTAACACTAGACATCATAATAATTTTCCAAAAGGACAAAACAAGAGTACAAGAGCCGATAGTTCAAAGGGGTCACTATGGGTCCTATTACCAATACCATTATCCGCATTTAGCTAAAGCAATCATATCCATTAAGCGACTTTAACTTCAATCTTTACATTACTTAACTTTCTTCCGCATCCGGGACAACCTATAAAAAGGGTAAACAACTAAAAAAGTAAGCAAAGCTTAGTGAATAATCTTGCATACGTTTATACATACGAAGGAGGGCAATGCACAAGGACTGTTGCATATAGACTATGACACCGTCGTGTCATATCTATAATACTCACCTTGCACGCTAAACAACATATATGGATCCATATAAGCTAACCAATGAGAATATCGGGGTTCTTAGGCCCCGAAGGTTCTTAGGCCTCTTCTCCAAACAACTATAGGGGTTCTTAGGCCCCGGAGGTTCTTAGGCCTCATAAACACTGGACCCCACATGGGCCTAGCCGAATCAATTACCACACATGGATATCTCATTTCAACATGATGTGGTCAATTGACCCAACGTATACATAAAGGTATGCAAGAGTACTCACCTCCTTCGCGACCACAAATCAAAACCATCAAAACCGCAATTACACAATAGTTATGCTTCAACCTGGCAATAATTCACAAATACATATAATGTCATCAAACACACACAAGGTCACTTAGCCACATTCAATTGCATCTTAGAACCAAACCCATCTTTTATAGTCTCACATTGTTCTTAGTTTGATTTCCAACATATTCGCCTCTTACATCATTATCATAAGGCCAAACTCATTTTTATACGAAAAGTATCCTTTTCATTATTCGACCAAGGTGACTTCAAACAAGCATAACTTGAGTTCTACTCAATCTTTTTAGGTGATTCCAGTGGCCAAATTTACTTAACACACTTAGGTACATTTCATCTTTAGAGACCAACATGTTAATTATCCCTCAAGAGTGACTTCTGATTGTTTTAAAAACACAAACAGTTGCTGTCCTTACGCACAAAACAGATTTGACCTTACCGACTTCAAATAATCGTAACTTGAGTTCTACTTACTCTTTTAACATGATTCCAGTGGTCAAGTTTACATGACACATATACCTACCTTTTATCTTTAGTGACCAATATGTGAATTGTCCTTCAAATGTGACTTCTGGTCGTTTTAAAAACCAAAACTGCTGCTGTTAAACAGCTTTGACCTTACTGACTTCAAATGACCATAACTTGAGTTCTACACAATATTTTGACCTCATTCCAGTGGCCACTTCTTCTTAACACAATTTAGCACATTTTATCTTCAGTGACCAAGACATGAATTTACTCATAAGAATGTGTTTTACTCGTTTTAATAACAGACGTAAAAATCAGTTTTGCTGAAAGATCAGCATGACGACCCTGAATTCAAAAATTCACATCTAGAGTTCTACTTCGTCTTTTTAACCCATTCCAGTGGCAAATTTGAGATAACACAATAAGCTACATTTTCTTTTTAGGACTCGACAACTGAAAATTCTGTCATGGGGGTGTTTAACTCGTTTGAAGGTCAGGGTCAGAATCTGTCCAACTAATTCTCACTATCATTCAACCAAATCTATCATGCAACCCAAATTAAAACCCTAAATTTGATTAAATTACAACAACCCTAACTTGAATTATAGAAATTAACTCATATAGATGAAAACCCCCAAATTTTCCAATTCAAGAACCCTAATTTTATAAGATAATTTAACAAGAATCAAAATTAGGTTAAAGTAATCTTACCTTCAAGAAAATAACTAAAATTGAGATTGAAATTACACTTTTCTTCTCCTCATTTTCTTCATAAAAACTCCAAATCATTTTTTGATTGATAAAAAAATATTAAAAAAATAATATATGAGAGAAATCATGCTTAACCTTTGTATGAGAGAATTTTAATTCATTAAAAACATGAGATCCAAATCATTTTTTGATTGATAAAAAAATATTAAAAAAATAATATATGAGAGAAATCATGCTTAAACTTTTGTATGAGAGAATTTTAATTCATTAAAAACATGAGATCCAAATCATTTTTTGATTGATAAAAAAATATTAAAAAAATAATATATGAGAGAAATCATGCTTAAACTTTTGTATGAGAGAATTTTAATTCATTAAAAACATGAGATCCAAATCATTTTTTGATTGATAAAAAAATATTAAAAAAATAATATGTGAGAGAAATCATGCTTAAACTTTTGTATGAGAGAATTTTATATTCACTTTTGCCATATATAGATATGATGTTGTCATGGAGCCTATGATAATGTGAATTGGGCTTTTCTGATGGCTGTCATGGAGCATATGGGATTTCCCGAAAAATGGAGAAAATGGATTTTTGGCATTCTTTCATCGGCCAGGTCTTCTGTCCTTGTTAATGGCTCCCCGACCTTTGAATTTCAATGTCACAAAGGTATGAGACAAGGTGACCCAATTTCACCTTTTATTTTTTTGTTGGTGATGGAAGCTCTCTCTGTTATGATCACTCGAGCTTCCAGGATTGGTACGATTAAAGGTATAAATCTTTCAGAGAGCGGCCCTTCTATTTCTCACCTCATGTACGCCGACGATTGTGTTCTCTTAGGGGACTGGTCGGTTACTAATATGAAGAACATTGCACGTGTGTTAAGGGTCTTTAACATCTGTTCTAGTTTAAAGATCCATATGGGTAAATCGAACTTATACGGGATTGGTGTCTCCAATGAGGAGATATCTAACATGGCTGCAACGGTTAACTGTTCTCCTGGAAGTTTCCCATTCATTCACTTGGGACTTTGGATTGGCGCTAATATGAACAGGGTCTCAAACTGGAACTTTCTCTTTGACACCTTCGAGGCAAGGCTTTCGAGGTGGAAGTCATCGTGCCTCTCCATTGGGGGCAGGGTGACTTTAATCAAATCGGTGCTGGAAAGCCTTCCAACGTATTATCTCTCTTTGTACAAAGCTCCGATCAAAGTTATTGAGGGCCTCGAAAAGATTATAAGGCGGTTCTTGTGGGGTGGTTCGGAAGGGAATAGAAAGATACATTGGGTTTCTTGGGAAAGAGTTGCATCCCCTGTTAGTTCTGGCGGTTTGGGTCTTTCTAGATTAAAGGAGTGTAATTTGGCTCTTATTACTAAATGGCTTTGGAGATACAAGACATAATCAAATAGTCTATGGAAGAATGTGATAAAGGCAATTCATGACAAAAAACGGAGCTGGGGATGTCTTCCTATAGACAACCAAAGCTCTGGTGTATGGAGAACAATTGTGAGATGTATCGAGTCGATCAAGTACAATAATATGGGGGTCCACCAGCTTCTCAATGGAGTTTGTGGCGACGGTGCTGACATTAGATTTTGGCTCGATATATGGGTGGGAGACTCATCTCTAAAAGAAAGATTTCCAAGGCTTTTTAGACTCGAAAATATTTAAAAAAAATGCTCAATTAAGAACCGATTGAGAGAAATCATGCTTAAACTTTTGTATGAGAGAATTTTATATTCACTTTTGCCATATATAGATATGATGTTGTCATGGAGCCTATGATAATGTGAATTGGGCTTTTCTGATGGCTGTCATGGAGCATATGGGATTTCCCGAAAAATGGAGAAAATGGATTTTTGGCATTCTTTCATCGGCCAGGTCTTCTGTCCTTGTTAATGGCTCCCCGACCTTTGAATTTCAATGTCACAAAGGTATGAGACAAGGTGACCCAATTTCACCTTTTATTTTTTTGTTGGTGATGGAAGCTCTCTCTGTTATGATCACTCGAGCTTCCAGGATTGGTACGATTAAAGGTATAAATCTTTCAGAGAGCGGCCCTTCTATTTCTCACCTCATGTACGCCGACGATTGTGTTCTCTTAGGGGACTGGTCGGTTACTAATATGAAGAACATTGCACGTGTGTTAAGGGTCTTTAACATCTGTTCTAGTTTAAAGATCCATATGGGTAAATCGAACTTATACGGGATTGGTGTCTCCAATGAGGAGATATCTAACATGGCTGCAACGGTTAACTGTTCTCCTGGAAGTTTCCCATTCATTCACTTGGGACTTTGGATTGGCGCTAATATGAACAGGGTCTCAAACTGGAACTTTCTCTTTGACACCTTCGAGGCAAGGCTTTCGAGGTGGAAGTCATCGTGCCTCTCCATTGGGGGCAGGGTGACTTTAATCAAATCGGTGCTGGAAAGCCTTCCAACGTATTATCTCTCTTTGTACAAAGCTCCGATCAAAGTTATTGAGGGCCTCGAAAAGATTATAAGGCGGTTCTTGTGGGGTGGTTCGGAAGGGAATAGAAAGATACATTGGGTTTCTTGGGAAAGAGTTGCATCCCCTGTTAGTTCTGGCGGTTTGGGTCTTTCTAGATTAAAGGAGTGTAATTTGGCTCTTATTACTAAATGGCTTTGGAGATACAAGACAGAATCAAATAGTCTATGGAAGAATGTGATAAAGGCAATTCATGACAAAAAACGGAGCTGGGGATGTCTTCCTATAGACAACCAAAGCTCTGGTGTATGGAGAACAATTGTGAGATGTATCGAGTCGATCAAGTACAATAATATGAGGGTCCACCAGCTTCTCAATGGAGTTTGTGGCGACGGTGCTGACATTAGATTTTGGCTCGATATATGGGTGGGAGACTCGTCTCTAAAAGAAAGATTTCCAAGGCTTTTTAGACTCGAAAAAGATAAAAAAAATGCTCAATTAAGAACCGATTGAGGATGACTGACAGTGGCTACGAGTGGAGTTGGAACTGGTCCAGAGGGATACAACAGGGAGAAGAACTTAACGAGTTCAATCTTATGTACAATTCTATTGCACACAAGCGCTTTGGTGAAGGAATGGACAGATGGATTTGGAGAGGTAACACAAGCAACCTGTTTACGGTTAAAGCAGTCAAGAATTGGATGATCACTGGGCAGAACTTCAGTGATAGGTACATCTTGGAGTGGGCTTCTTGGGTTCCAAAAAAGATCAATATTTTCATGTGGCAAATGGTTATGGACCGCATTCCCACTGCAGATGCTCTTAAGGTACGCAACTGTGTCATTGATGATGACATATGTGTTCTCTGTGACGAGAGCCTTGAATCAACAAGTCACATGTTTTGCTCCTGTGGCGTGGCCTCTCTGATATGGTACAAGATCAGCCTGTGGTGCAAGGCGTTTCTCTTTTTCGTTTTTACTACAAAGGATCTTGTGGAAATTCATAATCATGTTCAGATAGGCAAGAAGAAAAGAAAGGCATTGAAAGGAATAATCATGATTGCGTGCTGGTTCATTTGGAAGGCAAGGAACGATAAGAAATTCGCTAACAATAATGTTGTTGTTGAGTCGATTTTCCAAAATACTAGATCTATGGGTTATTTATGGTATAGGAATCGTAGGAAAAATGTATCGATTAGTTGGCAGGAGTGGTGTAGATTTGAGCTGATGTAGGTATGATGTAAATTTCTTGTATTCGGTTTGATACCCGGCGTGTTTGTCGTGGTATGTATATGAATAAAAGTCACCTTTCAAAAAAAAAAATATATGATGTTGTTACACATCTAAGTTTAGACGTGGAATAATTCACATGCTAGTATTTTAATCATCTAAATACAAAAACAAAAAATGTTTGTTTATTTTGTAAAATGTGTTTAAAAATCCGATATAAAAGAAGTGGGTTAAGTAGTACTGAAATTGTGAGAAAAAGTATGAAGATTGAAGAGGGACTAAAGGCGTATAAAACAACTAGTTCAGGGTATAAAAAGTAGGAACCATGAAACGTACATCTAAATTTCTGTGTGTGTGTGTGTATGTGTGTATATCCTTCTTTGGCGGTTAAAGGGAACGAGCAAATTTAGGAGGCCTAAACATCAGATCAGATCAGATGAGATAGATATTATTGATGTAAGCAAACATAAACAAATAATAGGTTAGGAATATTCTTTGAGTATGTAAATCTTATTGGAAATATATAGGGAACAAGAGAAGGAAAGATTAAATCATGTAGGTAAGATGTTTGTATAAATGCTTGAATGAAAGTTTCAAGTTTCATGATATGTTTGGTATTAGATAGTTGGTAAAAAAAATTTAAGTCCTTTGAATTTAGCCTCGTATGACTGACTGTCTATATACCCTTGACGTGATATCGGTTTGGTATGTATATATATATATAATCGGCAAAGAAAAAGAAGGAAAATCGGCAAGATTTAAGTAAATTGAATAGTCATGGGAGTAAGATACAAGTATTTTAAGGTTTATGAACCTTATTTGTAACAAGTTTACTAATGTAGTGCCTATATGTGATTATGTGCAGTTATAGGGGGATCAAGGATCATAGAGTACTCAAGTATAGTTGCAAACGGGCTAAAAGGTGAGTAACGGGCGGGTAAGGATTAGATAATTGACACCCAAAATACATCCAGGTGAATGAGTACTAGGGTGTGCATTTATCCTATCATGGGTTCACTTTCTAGAGTTATATACTCTTATTTGATCGTAGGATTCATGTGTTCAAGTTTGGCACCACATTGTTGACAAGTTTACAAGTCAAGTAAAGTCATTATTAATTGGTACACTTGGCTTGTCGGTCCAATATCAGTTATTCGGGACCCTTAATGCTGCACTACAATCTATGCCATATGTCAAGTTAATATAGTACCGTTATTCATAAGCTTATAGCTTAACGCTTCATGTTTATACCTTTTCAGGTGATACAAGTACGACAAGAAAGGATAGGGGCAGGGCGCATTTGGGCAGCTAACGGATTTGGCTTGTGTAGCAATGGGTAACGAACCATCTTTTGAACTTTTTACATCCCTTTTGCTATGCAATACGTCTAAGTTGTAAAGAAACACTTTTGGTGTCTAGTTTATATCAAAGATCATGTCAAGTTGTCAAGTAGTAAGTACTTGGTATGTCTTGACACTCTTGTTGCCGTTTGTAATAAGAAGGTGGTTGTGTAGTTAAAAGCATTTGCATATTCATACATGTTATGATCTGTAAGTTTTGGTGTTGAATGAATTGTTGAATTGATTACAGGAGGGGAGACAGAATTAGTGGTTGAATTTCTTGAAATTGCTATTACATCAATCGTCTTCTTCAAAGGAATATATCCTGCAGGTTCATTCGTAATTTTATTTTAATTAGCGTTTGTGTATCTTTGTTTGCTTGAAAGTAAAAGTGAATAGTATGTTATTATTATTATTAGGTGCTTTTGAAAGAGGGAGATACATGAATATATTGGTACATAAAGCTCGACACCCCCAACTTAAGCACTATATTCACCATTCCCTGAATCAACTTGTTCCTCACTTCCAACAGGTATATGTGCTTCTTCTTTGATTAAGTTGTTTATATATACTGGTTAATTCCAAACGCTCCCCTTCAGGCTTTTATTTTTTTATTGTTCCAACTAAGGATATCAAGTAACATATAATACTATTCTATCAGGGATTGGTTGAGAGAATCGCAGTAATTTTTTTCAGCGACGAAAAAATTCCAATGGAGAAATTCTTGTTCAAAATTGATATGAACCACTCTAATAAGTCTTATGAGCAGATGATGGAACATGCAGAACTGGAGTTGTCCCTCAGATCATTTTTGATCAAGCTCTCTCAATCAGAATCTCTTTTTAAGACTGTTGTATCTCAAGGTAAATGCCAAAAGCAATTGCCTAAGCTGCACACATGGCTTGATACTGAAACTTGATTTATTTAAAAGATCTCTTTCATTTCAGATTTGAGGTGGGAAATAACAGCTTACTTTTCCTCTCCTCCGGGTGATAATGTCGATATGTGGGTTCCAACACATATAGAGCAGTGGAAGCAACCTCCTCTAATAACACCCATTAAGTCCATGAATATTGAGCCATTGTCTGTACAACTATATATAGAACAACCAACTGTTTTGGAAACCTAGCCTAAAACCTGTAACACTGGAGACGGGGCATCAAATGCATTCACTGGTAACTGGTGTACTTTGAACAGTTTGTTTGCTTATGTATCAAGTTTCAAGTAGGAGAGAGTGAACTCCTATCCAAAAGTATAAAGTTGCATCGGTAGTGTGCAAGTGCTGCTGGATGAATCCCTCTGTTATCTTCTTTTGGCATTCCTATTCTCACACTTGGTGCAATTTCTTCTCTTTTCTTTTCGTCTTCGTTGTACTAGATTTAGCCGAGTATTGTTTGTAAACTAGTGGATCCGTATCTTACAAGGGTTATAATATCATACTGGCCATCTCCATTATTGAATGCAAGATATGATTATGATGTGAAAAGATTTGCTGTAAATGTTGGTCGTGGTTTTGTTTTATATACTTTTGAGAAGTTGATATTTATAGAGAACTCAGAGCCTCTTGGCAATTCATTAGATCGAGCCGAACTTAAAAAAGGAAAGCTGTACAATGATGGTATAAGATAACAGAAATTCAGAAAATAAAAACTCAAATCAAATATATATGTTAAAAAAACTACATAAATCTAATCATCAATCTTTGACGATGCAAAATCAGTGCAAACCACTGTCCCAGAAGTCCAAGAAGGAAAACCTACATATTTAGTTATTTACAACCTTCAATGTTTTATTGTTTCAATGTATCGCCACTTATTATTTGAATTAAAGAAGAGACAAAAATGATTATCATTGCCACCTCGAGGACACATTGACAAAGTCATGATACCATTTTAGCAAAGATGTCTCGTTTAAATACGGGACCAGGATCACTTGATTACAAAAGGCCACACAAGCGAGGCCTGGAACAGATTTGTCTTCCATTTGATTTTACTAGAGCCATCATTCCAGCAGTTGCACCCACACATATTACCGAAGATATCACACTCTGGGCATTTTGTCCTGCTGCAATTTTAAGGACAACAAATACACATAATTAAGCGATTGATGTGAAATCCACATACAACCAACTCGGCAACTCCATAAATTTTACAACAAATACTCGATACTGAGGGGTTTTTGGAAGTACATTTTGAAAGTAATGATTTAATTTACACAACATAATCATGGTAAAATAATCAGCTAATCAGCTACAACAAAACTGGT
Source organism: Erigeron breviscapus (assembly GCA_034093135.1). Classification (NCBI taxonomy): domain Eukaryota; kingdom Viridiplantae; phylum Streptophyta; class Magnoliopsida; order Asterales; family Asteraceae; genus Erigeron; species Erigeron breviscapus. The sequence continues at coordinate 1,171,515 of CM067173.1, forward strand.
TGTAGGAGATCGTGAATGGATATGCTTTGCTGTTCGAGTATATTCATCAAATCGGATTAATAGCGTCTTACAAAATCTGGTTTTTAGAAGTCAATACATAAACTGAAAATGATGAAGTCCTCAAATTAAGTTATAAGAGGACCAAGTTAGACCCGAATTTTAATCCTCATTGATGCTGTTACTTAGCCATATCAAAAACTCATGCGAAAATTCAAAGCATAATTTTATTTAAAAAATTTAAAGAAATAGGAATTCAAAGTTCTATAAAATGTAAACCATACAATACCTCGATTAAGAGTGATAGATGTTACCGTCAACCCTCCTATCAATAAAGCTGATGCCACAGGAAACAACTGCATATAACCAAATTGTGGTGGTTGATGAGATTGTTGATTGCAAAAAGACACAATGTTCCAAGTTAGCAGTATGATGATCCAAAGTTGAATTGTTCCCAAGAGAATAAAACGTGTGTCTAGTCAAAGATGAGGTTTATTTTCAAGGAAACCATGAAATGAGAGCTCTCTAAAAGATATAATTATTAGAGGTGAAAATTTTGACACATTTACTAATAAATGGGTCGATTTATGTTATGTTAACAGGACAATCAGATAAATTAAAAAGAAACATGTCAGATGGGTCAAACAAATAAAAAGATGCTGAAGGTATCTTATTTCTAAATTAATTTATCCAAAACACTAGATTATTATTAAAGTGTTATTATATTTGACACTCCAATTCTCTACAAAGAAAAAAAGAAGTTTTTGGGCAATTAAGTTTAGAGTAAACCCGAGCTGTACGAAAAAATTACTTATCTTGACTCATCACCCAAACATAAACAATTTAGCTACCGCAAATAATGATCGATGAGTTCATAGTTGCATCGTAATCAAATAATGACCGGTAACTGAATAACACGCATTATCATATAAAAGATATAATCTAGACATAGCTATGAGCCTATGAATACTCACGGTGCGTGATTCAAATTTGTTTAGCTGGAATGGGGAAGGACTGTTTCCACTGACAATATAATTGCCACAAATGAGGTCTATAGCGTCCTGAAAGAACATAGAGTAATACTCAGGGAAAAGATGAACACAACTAGGAAGTGGCAACTTTGGCACCAACTGAAGGCCAAATTTGTTACAAAGAAACTTGCCTGTCGAACTCCATCTTGAAAATTATTCAAATAATATCTCGAAAGGGCACTTATCCCATCTTTGATTAATCCAGAAACAGTTTGTTTTCCATATCTGCAAAATTCATTTGATCAAATGCATCAACAAAAAGAAGACAGAAGTATTAGAGAATCTCAAATCTGTTGTTTGATATCACCTGACAATGTCCCCTTTCAGAGCATTGGTTCCAGAATACTCACGGCTGATCTCGTCACCTTGGTTTACCCACACTATCAAGAAGTTTGGAAAATATGAGAGGGGAACACATTTTTAACTTGGAAATGACCACACAACTAGATGTGGCAGATTGCACGAGTCAAAATGGGTATTATTTTGGTACTCATAAAATTGGGCCGGATTGGGTTCATCCGAAATACGAGGTCCAAAAACTTTTGATACAAGTAATTGGGGTGTCATCTATGATTACACAAATGATATTGCTTCAATGACAACTTAACTTTGAACAATAGTTATACAAAAGGTTTTATACGTGTTAAAACATCGTGTTCTGGACGATATTCAACTCACTTTCTTTTAGCTATATTATATTCTTATTATACCTACCAATGATAAAAACATAACCCGAATTGACTCGTTTATAAAATTTTGTGTCGAGAAGATAATACTCTTAGCCCATACAATTCCTGAATATCTCAAGATCTTCATCCTGTGTAAATGTACAGATGCTTTCTGATGATGTCAATGCACAGATCCGCTGCAATTGTTGATTCAAAGATATTCGTGCAAGATAGCTCTGCAATGAGGTGTAACGAGAAACTTTTTTCCTTTTAGGGCATGAAGAATCTAACGGCAAGCAAATTAGACTAAACTATTGTCATTTAGAATAAACTAAGGAGGAGAAATTAGATCATTCAGATTGATAGATCTTGCGAGTTCCAAAATGGGCTTGTCAGAAGGGTTGGATAACAAGTCAAATTGGTTACTTTTTTGTTGGGTCTGGTCATGTCTGACTGACCCAAATCACTTTTGGGTCTAGGAACTATTAGATTTTTTTATATGATTAGTTAGTATCGGAAACATGATTTCAAAAACTCTACTTTTTCATTTTACCTATTTGACATCCTAGAAGTCTAACATAACCTGAATCAACCCATTTACAGGTAAATCGACCAATAATGTTACAATCCTTAGAAAAGTATAATTTTCTATGAATAACCGAGTAAAGCATAAAGCTGTTGTTGAACCTGGGTCACATTTGTTCGATCAAGGCAATCAATGCAGTTGGATCGAACTATTCCTTTCTGCTCTGCTAGTAACTCGCCTTCTGGGGTTTGGAGGAAGTATCTGCTCAACTGGAACAGTGAATATTACAAGTGGTATTATGGAAAACCATCATAGCTCCACTTAAGGAAACTATTTCAGTATAACTTCTAAATAATAGTCAAGGTTTGCTAATACCCCTGTTTTTTAAAGTCGTCAGCTATTTCATCGTAGAGAAGTTTCAGACCATCAAAATTAGAGTTGCCACAACAATGATGGAAGTCAAATGAAACATATCTGAATCAATTAATAAACTTAAGTTAAAACTGCAATCACAAGTATTCTGCAACTTACAAACTTAGAAAATCCTAATTATATCAATGTTATATGATATTATCCCAATTTTGATAAGTAGTACATCATCATAATGAGTAATGGAACTTCATCTTTCCTTTACCATTAGGGTTGGGCCTACATGGTCTGCTTGGTACACACATGCATAACTTAGTGTAACCCTTTTGTTGTTAAATTAACGCATACCTTGAACATAACTTTATGATGATATGGTTGAAAATCTAGTATTAGCCTAAATCTAACAAGAAATGAACTTACCTTGTGGATATGTGTTATATTCGTACATTTCCCTTTTTACGTAAATGAAATAGATTGGGTTGAGAATGTAAACAATATATACCTAACATCTGACAGCTTTTCCATTTCTGTGGCAAAAGCTAGGTTTAAATGTCCCTCGTTGCCACTCTGCATATAATACAATAACAAACAAGATTACCATTATTGCTGAGATGTGGGAACCCAGCATATGATACATATATATAGGATGTAAAGAGTCACTCAAAGAGTTTGTTATTCATATGTGGACTGAAGTCTGCAAGCCAATATTTTATAATGTTTTGGCAAGCTCTTACCTTATCAGTTAAGTCAACAGCAATAGTATCTCCGTATCTCTGCAAAAGATCATGAAAGTGGCGTTTCACAACCATGGGCTGCAGGCAATTGACCAAACATGCAATTTTAAGTAACTGCTCATCTAAATGTAGATCATGCATAAAATACTACACAATTTAGACAAATCATAGCATACTCTGATTGAATAATTCATGAACTGATATATAAACTATGTCATGATAGAACTCCATACCGTATCTTTATGCTCAATAACAGCAAGATGGGGTTTATAACTCAAATCAACAATTTGTTCCCACAGGAGTGGAATTGATCCCCGAACCTGAAATCAGAAAGTAACTTTACTAATCAGACAATATAACATCCTCAAAATGTCTTTTAAGAGGTTTAACGTTCTTCAGTGAAGTGGAATATCGAATATGCTCTCATCTTAATTTTAGGGTAAATAAAAACATTTGCATTATAAATTAAGAGTTAATTACTGAAATGGTACCTCACGTTTGGCCCATATTACTGGTTTCATACCTTTTTCTTAATTACTTAAATGGTACCTAACGTTTACACGATATTGCTGGTTTCATACCTAATATTTCTTAATTACTTAAATGGTACCTAACGTTTACACGATATTGCTGGTTTCATACCTAATATTTCTTAATTACTTAAATGGTACCTAACGTTTACACGATATTGCTGGTTTCATACCTAATATTTCTTAATTACTTAAATGGTACCTAACGTTTACACGATATTGCTGGTTTCATACCTAATATTTCTTAATTACTTAAATGGTACCTAACGTTTACACGATATTGCTGGTTTCATACCTAATATTTCTTAATTACTTAAATGGTACCTAATGTTTAGTTATTAATTTTTTTTATTATTATTTTTTTTTTACATTTTGAAAGGTGAATTCCGCTTTAAGCCAATGTCTTAAAAACTGGTATTTTAGTCATACTGGTGTGGAAAAATTTCTGGTATTATCGGTATTACCGAAAATACCGGCCGGTACGACTATTTTTAATTTGTTTTATTTTTCTTTTATGATAATTTTCAAAAAACTTGTTACAATTTAACAAAAATTCAAATTTTCTTTTTCGAAAATACCGGAAATACCGCAATGGTAATACCGGAATATTCCAGGAATACCAGAAATACCGGTCAGTATTTACTGCGACACGAAGCTTAAAGCAATGTTTTAAATACCGGTAAATATCGGCCGATATTTTTGGTATTTTTGGTAATACCGATAATACCAGAAATTTTTCCACACCAGTATGACTAAAATACCAGTTTTTAAGACATTGGCTTAAAGCGGAATTCACCTTTCAAAATGTAAAAAAAAAATAATAATAAAAAAAATTAATAACTAAACATTAGGTACCATTTAAGTAATTAAGAAATATTAGGTATGAAACCAGCAATATCGTGTAAACGTTAGGTACCATTTAAGTAATTAAGAAAAGCTGCAGGTGCGAAATTACATTTTTACCCCTCACGTGCAAGTCACGTGAGGGGGGTTTTAACGGCTTCATGACGGCGTTGGGCAAAAGTATCGTGCGAGTGGAGAATTGAATACATGGGGTATGATCAGCGTAATTTCGAAAGGAAAGGTATGAAACCAGTAATATGGGCCAAACGTGAGGTACCATTTCAGTAATTAACTCTAGAATTAACAAACATGCAGAAGTAGTAGGATTAGATATTCAAACGATTGAAATTGTTAGAGATAAAGGAGAGTGAAACAAACAATAATTTGAACCTTAGCACATAACCGACAGATAATATCTCAAGCCCAGCTTCTTTCTGAAAGTAATTTACCTGCAAAAATGACGACTTAAATCCGTCATACTCGAGCAATTGTTCCGTTTCAATGAAGTTAGCAACATCCCCTTCTAGATTAGCTCCACGTCTCCACATTCTAGTACCTAATGCATAATGGATATATTAAACTACTGACAATACAAATGGGATTGTCTTCAATCCAAGAATCAGTAATATTCATCATGACCTACCAAGACGCCTTGTGCACCGCCTTGAAATTAATGTAATCGTGGATGTTAAATTGTTCAACTTTATCTGACCCATCTGGAAGCGTAATCCTCAGTTAAGGAAAGCATCATAAATAGTTCGAAATCTAAAAACAGTTTTGTCTTTTAAATTCTGCAGCAGACAGCTGTTTACATCTATAATATTATATAGCTCAGACAACTGAAAAGGATATTTCCTTGTAAAAGGGGTACAATGAACTCATCAAGCTGTAAAAAGAAATATGAACTTATCAGAGAAGATTATATAGCAACAATTAAAATTTAAAATAGCATCTATGAAATTTATGTATGAACAATTGTGGAAAGATACAGATATAATCACATGGTTTCTTTCAATAGTAATGCCTAACCTTATTTTCAATTAGATCCTCCAAGATACTCCTGTTCCAAACGAACTGTGGGTCAGCCTGAAACACAATTAGGGAAGCTTTTCAAGAGTCCTCAAGAAAAGGGGTTATTTATCATTAAAAACCATGATGCAAGATATATGAAGGCTATGGAGTAGTTCATATCACAAGACTGCGTATAAAATAACAACTTCATAATGGTGTGAATGTACCTGCTTCCAAATTGGTTTACTCATCCACCCATCAGCCATTTTATATCTTCTCTGCAAGCTGTAAGACATTACGTTTCTTTAAAATGATTGGCTAAAATATAAGCTTACACATTATTAACATCAGTATCAAACACCAACGTCGCATAGATAAGCAAATCAAATTATAGGAACTCATCATACGAAAAGAAAAACATACTTTAATGTAATATCAGTTTCGTAGGAATAGTACAAGCCAGGAGTATCCTCCACGACTCTCAACAATGTCTGGAAGTAAGCCTCATCTTTTTTCTGCACAAACATAGATTTATGAAACAATTAAAGTCTGGAACTGCAGAAAGTGCCCCGTTTCTAAATGGAACAGCTTATTGAGGAATTGGATCTTACTTGCTGATTAGTTAGGTTTCTTAAATCTCCATTACAAGATAAGAACTTCATAGACATAACCCGAAAGACAGGATAACCAAGATACGCCCCAACCTCCTTGCGAGAAGTTATAACCAACAAGTATGTTCCTATAAAAATACCGCAAAAGGAAGAAGTTACAAGGGGCCAGTTCAAGAGTACATGCAGCATTGAGCTATTTCAAATAAGTGTTTTCTTAATATGTAAATTTTGATTCTGTAATTTGAAATCCCACCAAAAACAAAGATATGATGACTTATTCACACGTTCTTCACCCGAAAACTAAAGTGCCTAGTTTGACAATACTTTATAGTTTGGGTCTGCAATCTACTATAAGCTTAATAATTGACCACGTATGGAGACTCAATTTGACAAAAAGGGATGTCGATGATTAAAAGTTTTATTGCAATTATGAGATTATCAATTTTTAAAATGCACTTATTTAGAACTTTACAATTACATAGCTACCACATAACACTAAACTAAGTCAGTTTTACACAAATTAGAGTATTCAATAGCTGTATGCCTATTATATCATCAACTTTTATATATATATATATATATACATGCTAGTCTAGCACGACACGTATATGATATGCGGACCTGCATGTAAGCGAATAGTTCCAGCAACTCCATATATAGTATAAACCTTTGTCGCACCGGATTCGACATTAACCTCACCTGTTCCATTTTGAAACACATAATTTCCTTTACTTATAATCGAATAATTTAATTATTATCTAAATAAAGTATAATTATTGATATCAGCAGTATAGCTATGTAAATTAAGAAAATATTTATATAAAGAAAAAAAAAACAAAGAAGAGAGCATACCGTGGAGGTTATGAAAGGTGCCATCGGAACGAGAGATATAAAAGCCTAAATCTGGAAAGTGAAGTGATCTGATTATGAATTTATCTTTATATTCATGTAATTCAAGTTCATTGTATAGCTTAAAGTGGTTTTTTCCTGGTGAATAATCTGTATTGATTTCCATTTTTTTATTTATATATATTTGATTTAATTATTTTCAATTATTATTATAAACGAAGAAATGAGAGAAAGAGAGAGAGGGGTTGAAAATGAATTAAATGAACGAATGATCGAAGGAAGGAAGGGTTGCTTTGTTGTTATTTCTAATTTAATGTTTTCCTTTTTTTTTTTGGAAATGGCTTAATGATTGTTTGTTAAGAGTAATTTTTGGATAATCTGATATGATGATGATTGATGAGGATGAGTAGCAGGTAATCGAAGCAGTTACGAAAATAGTACGAGTAATAGGGATGGTACATACGATTTTCGAATGAAAATGAAAAGGTATTGAATATGTTTTATTTCTAATATACTTTATCTAAAACGAGGGAAAGTACCCCGCGTTGCGACGGTGAGATGGTGGGGTGATAGGTGATATAGTGTGATAGGTCATAGAGTGTGATAGCCAAATGCCTTAGCCGTACGGGCTCCGCCCTCGGATTTAAAAATTCGTCGAAAGTATATCGAATGACATTTCTAATGAAAAGCATGAAATTTTAAGAACACTCATATAATTTTTATTATTTATATATATTTGATTTAATTATTTTCAATTATTATTATAAAGAAGAAATGGAGGAGAGAGAAAAATGAGTGGTTGAGATTTGAGGAGAGAGAGAAAAATGAGTGGTTGAAATTTCTTCTAATGTTATTATCAATAAGTGACAGGAGTATTTTTGGGTTTTCAATTACTTAAAGTTGAAAAAATAGAGGGAACAAATGCTTTATAATGTAGTAGAGATAGAGATAACTATTATTCAAAGATTGTTATATTTGACTTTTAATTCCCTATTAAAAAAGGTTTATTAAGTTTTGAAGTATAACCGAGCTTATGAGTAGATTACTATAAAAAGAAGTTATGTTTTTCTTACATAGTTTTTGTTCTATATAAAAACATTTTTTAAAAAAGTAACAGGTGTTTTTGGTCAATCATGTACAAAATTTACAAGTTTGTGGGTGATACACATCAATAAAAAAGTAAATTGGGCAACCATGTACAAAAGAAAAAGTACACTTAACAGGTTAGCTGCCACGTCATGACCAACTAAGGTGCCACGTCAGCTCAATAGAGTGTAACCGGCTATAGCAGGTAGTTTTGGCCAACCATGTACAAAATTTACAAGTTTGTGGGTGATACACATCAATATTCTAGTTTATTGGGCAACCATATACAAAAAGGAAAATACATTGGTCTTTCAGTGATTAATCCATACTTTTTTTTACACTAATAAATATTTTAATGCATACTAACATATCGTCAATTTACTTTTCTTTTATTACCTTTACAAATTTTGAACACGTTAATAAAACATTTAAATACAACTAATGCTAGTATTATTATTGTTAGGTCATTAATTTGGTTTGTAAAACATTTTTTTTTAAAACGACAAATTAAGATTATCGAGGGGTCATTAGCCAACCCTTTCAAAGCTTGAAAGGGTACGCCTGGACAAAAGGGCGTGACAAATGGATTTGAACAGGAAGTAAAAGTGGTGATTTCGAGGTGAAAGAGGTTAAGAAATTTCTGCGAAGTAATACCGACTACAGTAATAGATATGTTTTCAAATGGTCTAAGTGGACACCCAAGAAGTGTAACATTTTGTGTGGATAATGGAATGAACAGGATACCCACAGAGATGGCTCTTCAAGTGAGGAATTGTAGCTTAGATTCGAATGGTTGCGTGATGTGTAATGAAGGAGAGGAGACGTCAGAACATCTTATGTGTTCGTGCGCTATTGCAGTGGGGATTTGGCATTGCATCTCTGTTTGGTGCAAAGTTCCACCTATTTTTCTTCTTAGCATCAAGGACATTACAGAATTGCACAAATTTGTTGGTCTTGGACGAACTGCAAGGAAGGTTTTTAAAGGGTTTCTTTTTGTCTCATGTTGGTGTATATGGAAAGCTAGAAATTGGATGGTTTTTGATAAAGAAAGATCGGACCCGGATAAAATTTTCCAAGAGATTCGATCCATTGGTTTTCTATGGTATAAGAATAGATCAAAGAATAGGAATATAATTTGGGATGATTGGAAAATTTTCAATCTGATGTAATTTTGTTGTAAATATTGGGGTTTGTATATTGTGCCACTCCATGTTTTGTGAGAGTTGGTCTATACCTAACATGAACATTGTTTTATTGTCAATATATAATACTTATCTATGACCTTTTAATTACTAACATTATTCATTATTTTAACTACTAGTTTGAGAATAATAGAGTGTAATTAGATTAGATTATGTGGGAAAAATATTAGTAATTTATTTATTATTAATATACACAAAGTTAATTTTAAAAGGAATTTGTTTTCCTTAATCCGTTAATATGTATAACAAATGGCAATTGATAAAATCATTAGTAATAAGTCTTTATATAGTTAGATTTTTTCGAGTTACGAGTCAAATTTTGTGAGTTGAGTCAATTCACATAAAAAAAAGGTGACTTTATAGATGACTTTTATTTGCTCCTGACTCTTACGAGTCGGTGTGAATTTGGAACGAGTCAAGACGAGTCGCAAACTTATAATTGTTGTAGGTTGATAAAATGATTATATATTATATATCATATTTATGGTTACATTATTTTGTATGTTATATATTTATTTTTGATATTTTAATACGGATTGGAGTTAAATTTTAAGTTTATGTCTTATAATTAATCAAATGTGTAATTTTTTGTTAATTATGTTATGATAATCAAATTATACCTTGTTTCAAAATATGTCATATAATCATTTCTCTATATAATATTATATTATATACAAGAATTAGCATAACTTTTATTACAGATTCATGTTTTGAATCACGAGTTAGAGATTCATAATTTTTTGGTACAGTAAAAAATATTAAATGGACCCATGTTAACATTTCAAACAATTGAATTTAACAAACAAAAAGTCAGTTAAATACCTTGTTACCCAAGAAAAACGGGCTCAAAAATAACCCAACCCCGCATCACCTATATCAAACTAACTAACTGATCGCCCCTTCTTTCTCTTTCTCTCTCACACACAAACAACATCATCTTCAATAAGCAAATTAGGGCATCTGAAATCTCAGGTAATAATCAATTAAACATCATTAGTTACCTTTTTCCATTATTTAATCATCAATAGTAATTTTTATTTCTTTTCGTCATATGATTTATTATTCCATTCAGAAAATACTAGGGTTCATGAATAATAAAAATATTATACCTTGAAATTGTGACAGAAATGGCGGGAGGGAATTTCGTGCAGAGAGTTATATCTTACGTTGTTAATGAAGTCCTCGTTGATGGCCTTGCCAACAGGTTATTATCTATTTTATAACTATATCTATCTATGTATCTTTTATCTGTATGTATGTATATCTGTATCGATGTTGTATAATAAGCTGAAAAACTTATGTGCCAAAATGAAATTTTGTACCTTTTTGATTTCTGCATTCTATGATGATGCTTTTAGATTTCACAAACAAATAAGCTAAAATTTTAGCTGGATAGTTTATGGGTGATGTTATTTTGTCATTTTTTGTTCGTGCTATCGTTTATAAATTTCTGGGAAACTTTTTTAGACGATTAAGTTCTGTGTTTGTTAATGGGCTTATGGCTATTCAACTTTGAGAGACTGGCCAGCCATGTTTGAGTAGAATAGCTATTTTTCAGCTAGTGTGAGTAAGTTATTAGGATTGGCAAGTATCATCGAATAAGGGCTATTGATCTTTTGCACGTTATGGACGGACCCTTTATGACATGTATTTTGTTTTTTTGGTTTATGTCGATTAGTTGGGCCAACTGTCAAGGAGAAATAATCAATGTACTGCAAATTTGGATATAGAAGTTGTACATGACTTTTTTGGCTAGAATAAACCGTGTTAGAGACAGAGTCATATCTTAATATAGCAGAGAAATTATATGAGAGATGGAATTTTCATCCCATTTCAGTTTTCTTATGAATCGTTTTATGGCAAAATAAGTATTAAGCTGGACTGTTAGATGAGCTGCACCAATTTGATGGCCAGTGTTTTTGTTCTTTTCCTGCACTCTGTTGCTATCTAACAAACACGGAATAAAGGAAGTTATTTTAGATAGTTATATTTCGTTTTTGTTTATGGCTATTAAAATTTGAGAGACAAGCCTATGGTTGTTCAGTAATTGGGCCATCTCATGAACAATGTTTTGAAGGCTCATGCTCCTGAATTACAGTTTTCGTTTTACGATAACAGAGTTTCTTTGGTCCCGTAAGTGAAGACCTAACATATAGCTACATAGTGTAATAGTGTTTAGTCAGTGTATACTGCTTGTAGTTGTGTGATCTTTTTCTTAAAGATATTTCTACTATAGTAAGCTGACAACAGCTTATTTGATCATGATATCTGATTTCCCAGCCGGACATTTCAAAAGTTTGCTGTCAGGACTTCAAAGTCACTGGAAGATATATCAAAAACAGGTAAATGGATACATATTCTATTGTCTATTAAGTCAGCACCTGTATAATCAGCTGTATAAAAAATTTAATACAGTAAGCTTTGAGGGAAGCGGGCCAAACTATTTGAAAGTTGTCCGAAGTTTATATTCGTGCAGAAGGGATCCTAAATCATTTTGAAGAACAGATGGATTATCCCATTAATATATAGTTTTTGTACTTTTAAGTCGCCATTAACAATTTTCTAAAGGCTTTTGCTAACAATACCCATTATGTCAATTTATAACAAGCAACTTTTTAGCTATTTTTCATACAAAGTTAGCTGCCAAGAATAACTTTTGGGTACTCTCGCCCCTAGCTCTCGTACCTAGGACTTATTTGTTTTATAACCTAGTAAATGGCTTACCAATCGTGCCATTTTTAATCTTCATGTTTCACCATATCTGGTTTCTGCAGCTGCAAAAAAGCGACAACAAATTGCTGAACAGGTGAAGGAAATGTCTCGTGACTTTCAGGTGGGATGCTGTTTTACTTTCATTAAACATCAATGTTGGCATTTTATTAAAATGTCTCTTTTGTTTTTGTGTGTTGCAGTCTAGGGACTGATGGGTGATTGCTGATTAAATTCTATACAGTCATTTGCACCTGCTCCAGTATGACATTTGTATTGTATATTAGGAAACCAAGATATGTCACCTTTGAAGTTGAGGTGTTTTAGTTGTTTCATCTGAGCGAGACTTGAGATTGTTGCTAGTTCAAGTGATATGGCTTTGTTGGCTTTTGTTTTGATGTTATCAAAGATGTGACATTATGTCACTATGTTAAAACTCATTCTGGTTTTCTTTGCTAGATATATCTTTTTGACATTCTATGTTACTTTGCTGCTAGTATTACATAAATGACTTCAAAGGAAATGAGAAAGGTCTTTGCTGCTAGTTTTATATAAATGACTTCAAAGGAAACGAGAAAGGTACAAAGATTGTTTGATGTTCTCGAGTTATTCTTTAGATAATTGGAAAGATTTTTGAAGGGAAGTTGTGTTGATTTTTCTAAAACTTTCCCGCAAATGTAATATAGTGAGAGAAAGAAATAACAAAATGTTACAAATGAGAATAAGATTTCAATTGTTTAGGGCGGGTGTGCTTAGCTTAATTGGCACCGAGTGCTTCCTCGAAAAAGGTCAGTTGACATTGTCAATGTGGACTTTTATGGAAGATTGCCGCAGGTTCATGGTGGCATGACGCTGAGACAGCAGATGTCTTTCACGATTTATTGACTGGGAACAGTTGTACCCAAAGGGTACATGAAGTTAAGCTTTTTTCCCGTCGATCGATGGATTGAGAATCCCAAAATGTCGATTTCACTACCTTCTTAAGAAGGATTTGGAATTTAGAAACATGCAAAAAAAAAACCAACCTATAATGGTACTTAATTTCTCAGTTTATGTTCTTCAACTAGAAACTTACAAATGAGCAAGTTTTCTTAAGCATCTTGAAGGTTTTTGTTTTTCTTTTAATAGCTTGGGAGCCAATATGAGCTTTTAAAAGTATCATGTCGATTCATAAGTCCATAGATATGCTTTGACAAAAAAAATTGGGAGTCATGCAAGGGCTATCTCTAGACGTGTTAAGCAAATATAACTATTTGACAAGCCTTCCAAAATGAGAGATGAAACTCCCATCTTAACTCCACACAAAACTCCCTCTCATCATGAGAAACATGGTGAAAATTGACACATGGTGCCTAAAAAGTAAAAACCAATAAACGTAACCAAATATGTAAACATCAATTCAATTATGATTCATAGATACTATCATTTCATGAAGCCATTTATGACATTGCAACCTAACTATTAGTTTTACAAGCATACAAAATTCAGCTGTAATAAGCATATTTAGAAATGTGTGGCTGAAAGAAAAGAAAAATGATAACAGAATCCCAACATTTTCATTGCACAGCAAAACTAAGAAACTCATCAAGCATCTTGAAACAGATACTTCGTTTATTCTATCCGTCGGCTACTATATCCCTGAAAGCCGCAGCAAAGATCATCTTGTGATTTTCTTGCTATTAGCTTTATATTTCAGGTTGCGAAGACTTCTTATAATTTACACTTACATGATGAGCCCAAGTTGACCTAAAGCTTTCACTGAACTCCGGTGTTGATCCACATTAGCTCTTAAGCTTTAGGAATTAGCAGTATGCCAAGTTTCAGATCCCTACAATAGTCAAGACTCAAGAGTGCCATGATGTCACCAAAAGTCGGCCACGGAAACAGCAGAAACAAAATCCCGTAACTAGCTGCCACTGGTTGAAAAGATGAAGACGAGTAAATATTTCCGTTCAAAAGAATCTGGACAAGGTAATTCCGACCCACCTGTAACTGGGTCAATTTGGGTTTTGTTTGCAACAGGTCATGTCACTAAAGACATCTAATTTACAGACAACGATGAGGTGCTATTCTTTTTTCTTTTCTTTTTTTTACATATTTAAAATTGCTATTTTAATTTTTTTGCAAGATGGTGTTTTTCTTTAACAAAGAGGTATATTAATGCTGGATGTGTTGAAAATCACCGAGACGTATCAGACAACAAAAACAAAGTATAATAACTCACATAAACCCACAAATGGTGGAACAGCATCAATGAAGCTAAGTCTCGATGTATTCAGGCAAGCGTGCCTTCCCTAAATAAATCTGCTGCATTTCCTCTCTCCAGATCTGTGACAGTTATCATAAGTAAATTCAGATAACAATGTCTAAGACCATTAATGGCTGGATAGAGAACATTACTTGACGGAAGTACATTCTGAAAGATCATGATGACAAGGATAATTTATAGAGGTTTAATATGCATTTTAATCTTGTAAACAACTATCTTGATGCACAAATATCTATATAATATTTTTGGGTAATCTTCACAAATCTTGTGTTATTTAGGTAAGTTCCAAATCGTACCCATAACAAAGTCACAGAAAAGATTAAGCAAGTTACATACATACCATATCACGAAATTCAAGTCGGATATGTGGTACATTTGTCTTGTGAATATCATTTCCATCCGGTCCTCTCTTGTAGTACTCCTGGCCTATCCAATGGGACTGAAAAAAAAGATTAATAATTACATGCTGTACAGATATATTTATGAAGAACCACAAGAAAAAAGCTATTTTTTTTATAAAATCATAGCTCAAAGCAAGAATATGTACCTTCAGAACATGTGAAAAACCGGACTGGTATACAGAATTACGAGCAATCTCACAGAGATCACAGGCACTTAATTTCCATACCTGTAAAAAATTGATGTTATTCTATCACCTTCTAATAATATCAAACACTAGATGCACAAACATAAGTGGGTTGAGTAACAGGGCGACACAGTTAAGACAAAAGTGAGTCAATTTATAACAGATAAAATGTGTCTAGTCTTGTTCAGTTAACGTGCCAAAACTTTTTTTTCTTTTTTGTCCATTTTAGAACATCCCTGAGTATTTCTTCTGTTGACTATGATTAAAAAAACGATAGTGCTAGTACTATAGTAATAACTTCAATCTTTGAATACAACCATTTAAAAAGTTGAATGCATACTTCCTGTAACTCACATGTTTGAGCGATTTTAACCATGTGAGCTAAAACCAAGATTAACCGATCAACAACTAAATGGGTCGAAACAGCCACCTCTATTAAATACACGCTTTGACGGAAATAGAAAGTGAATGCTTACAGAAGCTGCAATGCTGTACTCCTCCACCAATGGCTCCTTTGTTAGATGGATTTGTAATGGATCGTCAGTAGATAGGGAAACGTTAAGGCCACGTAGAAAAAATGTTGGGAAAGGGTTCCGATGATAATCAAGAAATAAGGAGTTGTTGCTCAGAGGAGACATAGCAAGACCAATCTAATCACAAAGTAACCAAAGGACCATTAGATATACTACAAAACAGGTGTCACAAAATCAACCAGTACAGCAAGAGATGCTCGTGTTACCTGAGAAAGGTAGTACAAGTACTGAAGTACAGGAGACTTTCTCAGGTTGATCCCATGTGCAATGTTATGAGTCGTAAGAAATGCAGCAGCAAGATGGTCAATGTCACCAGCCTGGAGAACTCATAAAGTAAGTTTACAATCATTTATAAAATAAAGCTTAAGGGGTCTGCAATGCATACCTCCCCACAATGAGGTCGGAATCTGATGGTAGTCATGCCTTTTGATTCGCGGAGCTGTAAGAAAACATCAACAAACTCAGAATCCATTAATTTCATATTAACATGTAAATGACAGTTTAAAAAAGTGATATGAAGTTGTGCCTAACGATACTTGCCTTGTTTAGGGTGTAGAGGTTGGCATAACAATAGTATACATAGTATGAGAAGGCAGGGTTGAATATATTGGTCCATTGAGCCGGTGTTGGCATGTGCTTTGTAGGGCGTCTTTCGGGCTTGCTCTCATCATCCACCAAATCCAATCCTACCACCTACAAGTTTGAATAACACTGCATTATGGTACTACAAAATGGCATATATTAGAACATTAGAAGCAACATTAGTAAGAATATCAGATACGACGGACGATAGGGAGAACGATTCTGCTGAAACTTGGTTTTCTACAAAAATGGACATGTAGCTTTGAAGTTTGATGTGCAGGCAAAAAGATTCTTGAAAGTTTAGGAGTCGAACCTGTTTCAAGAAAACATGTAACTGAGGATGTGATGCTGGGTCCACGGTAACCTCGAAGAGAGGAAGGAAAATATTGTCAAGGATGGTCTGGAATGATGTGACAATACCCATTTCCTTGTATATATTGTAAAGGCGTGGTAACTGCACAGAGCATGAGATTCATAAGTGAGCAAAGTAATGCTTCTGTCATTATGCACAATTGCACATGCATTTCCAACAGCAAAGCAACCATATCAAAGTAATAGCAAACAACAAGCAATATAATTGCCACATTCGACATGCAAACCAATTATGTGGTTAATTCTAGTCAATACCTGAATAAGCCATACAACATTATCACTGTATAGTTCATTATTCACAATCCAACTTGCCAAATTGTCCCACTCGCTTTGCTTTCGCCCATATATGGATATTCTGTATTCAGCCATCTGTAGAAGCAGCATCGTTAAAAATCAGAAAGAGCCATCAAGAATAGATAACTCAGAACTACAAGCACTATCTTGCAACTGAACAGATGGATGAGATTCAGTTTGATAGCCAATAAGTGTTACGATTGTAATCAACATTTAATTATGCAAATCCCCTAAAGCATGATACGATCCAGAATTCAAAACTTACTTGATATTTACTCGCTTCAAGATCTGTGAATACTTGTTTAGTCAACTCGGCAAGGAAGCGGCCTGGCAAAAAGAATATTTATATCAATAAATGAGATTACAGTACTAAGTTTCTGATTCCACAAGTTAAAATAGATGAAGCTCACCCTGGATAAGGTTATCTTGCTTCAAGAAGATTTCCCTAAGCCTACTCTGACCACAGGGATTGTACTTGAGATTAAATTTGTCAAAACGATGAAAGGTGCTCTTGTCTGCATGCACATCTAACAGATCAACATTGAGGTCGTAACTGCACAATGAATTTTATATACCATTAGACTGATTGATTTATTGAAATTTGAACTGTAGACGGTATCTCTAATTTGATTGGCAATACAAGATGATTTGTCATACCCAGTTAAATCCAAGCTCTCGAAAACTTCTCTTAATGTTAGATAAGTTCCATCCCGAAAAATTACAACCTGAAGATAAAAAAAAAGGCAAAGAATGAAAATTTTAGAGGTCCCTATCAGAAACATATACGAACATCAGATCAACACATTACCTCATCAGGTTCTTTTCTCAACTTTGATTTTATGAACCTCAACAGATGTTTCTGATTCATGCATGCAGAATGATGAACATGAGTGTCGACTTTCCGAACATTATAAAAGTCACGATGTGGGGCACTTTTCTGAGCTAAAAATTCTTTGTCCGCATTTAGCATCAAATGAAGGTTGAATTTCTAGACGGATACCATATAGAAGCATGTCAAAGTCAGAGGATAGCTTTATCACCAAAAGAAATTTTAAAACATGATAAACAAAAAATCAATAAGAGAGTATCTACCTGTTCCAGGAGACCAAGACGGTGATGGCATACCGTTCGTGTATTTCCAGCAGCTATCACTTTAAGGATGTGATGCAAGTCGGTGAAAAAGGTTGTTGCATCAGCAACCGGAAAGAGCTTTTCTTTTGCTGATAAAGAGAACAATTAGACACTCCAATTGAAAACTTCTATCATGTTTATGAACAAAAGGTCAACCATAGGGAATCATAGGATCTTACAATCTATATTTGAATAAACATGAACGACTCCATCTTCCATTTCAAAATAATGCTGTGGCACAATTAGAATCCCGTGTCAAAATAGCATATGCCAACAAATGGACCAAAAACCATAATTTATTTTCCATTGGTATGAAAAGCATAAAATGAGAACTCACGTCAGATTTGATCTCAGGAACATAACCAAATGGATTTGGATTGCGCTTCGGTGTACTGGGATCAGATATGACCTCTTTCTCCCATGGAGCAATGCTTTCTCTGAACACATAAGACTCGCGCATTTCAAGGCAACCCTGTAAAGCCCTATAGACCTCCGCTTCATCAGGTGATGGTGTCTCTGCAGATAACGATAGTGAAAAAAATGAAACCAACAATTACATTATTTTATTAAATAAACTATTAATAAGAGCCAGACAAGTAAATCAATCATTATATAAATATTTCCCATACAGGATGTAGTCACATAGATAAAATAAAAGAAAAAAGAGACATATTTACCATATGGACTGATCTTAAGTCGTACAAAAGTTTCATGCTCTGGCTCCTTTCTTAGAATATCAGCAGCTACGGGATCAGGTTGTACACCATGCAGATCACCAGATACACTATGTGAGCGTATCATAGTAGCTGCCGCGATGGACAACTGTTCACCATTTGCATTAACATTTGCACACTCTGGACCCTGCACATGTGATGTCCAAATAGATTATATACATAATTGTATATCTACCGAACATATAATATTGCATATGTCTCGCATGGTATTTGAGAGAGTACCGTGTCCCCATTTGTGTGAAGGTATGTAGCATCTGGATTAACACTGTCAGTCACATCAATATCGTCATCAGATCCTTCAACATCTTCAAAAGCACTTCCACTAGCAACCGGAGACTTTGGAGAAGTCGGTCTAAGTATGAGTGAAGCTCTCTTAGCCAACCCAGTGTGGCCAGTAGATTTCCCTACAATAATTGGATCAGTCAAGCATTGAAAACCTTGTTTCTACAGAATAGAACTTGCCAATATATAAATGCTGTTATAAGTAAAACAGGATAAACCTTATACTTGAAACAATGAAGATACAATGTCACGTAGGCATTGAACAGATATCAGCTACCAACAAAGAATGACATTTAGAACACAAGTACCAACCTATCCCAAACCCATTTCTTCCTTTGCTAAGGTAACCTGTCAAACTTGATAATAAAATTGGCATTGACCTTGAGTACGACAGGCACACCACCAAAATTTTAGAAGGTTGAGAAACACAGGGTAAAACTTGAAGTGCAAACCCACAATAAATTAAAATATGGGACACATGCAATAGCTGCCTCTGAAGGAAGGAGACACTAATTCTGACCAGGGCGTTTTTCCAACAAGTAAAGAAACTCAAATTTTATAACACGCAATAAGAAACATCAAGACTCTATAACATTTCAGCCTTTACAGATATTAAATAAAAACCGAGAAAGGAGTCACTATGAGTGAAATGAATGTCTAAAAAACTCCCTTTTTGGAACTAATATGTGATAGTCACTTAGTTTGAACAAACTTACCAGTGCACACACTAAAAGTAATCGAACAATCATAAAGACAAGAAAAAGGTAATCAGCATATCCAAAAACATTTTTTATTGAGTAAAAAAGTAAACTTTAACCAAAAGCCCACAACCATATCAGACAAACTAGAAAAAAAAACCATTATTATGCTTTAACAATACCAAAATTTTAAGCCTATACAAACAGAGTATCATTTCATTATTTATACAAAACACATAATACAAATAGCACATTTCACTTCAATCAGTAACAAAATCAATAAGTGGCATAGGACATGCAACACAAAAGCGATTTAACCATTATGTTACACAATTTACATCACTCGGGAAAGGTCGGTGGCAGGCCAATAACGGATCGTTTATCCGAAAAGTTTAAACAGATCAATATATGCATCATCAAATTCCTGCAAAAACAAATAAAATACACACTTTGAGGGAAAAAACAAAAGATCACATTTTTATACCTTCCTTAACAGTTTGAAGCTTAGGCAAACCAACAGGAATACCATCATCATCATGCCCACCACCTGAAATCGACGTGACGTCTGGCAACGAGCTCGAACCCTTATTTCGATAAACCCCATTTCTCCGATTCCGATTATTTTCGATACCATTCAAGTTCTTGTAATGATCTTCCCCATCGTCTCTTTCTTTCTCAATAGTTTTGGCAAATTCAAGAAGTTGGTCTAGGGTTTTACGGTGCATATAGTATGCCGATACAGCTACAAATGAAGCTCCCACTAGTGCCGCCATAGCTAAATGCAAGGCGTATGTGTCCATTTCTAAGGTATGATTGATTTGTAACAATTAGATATAGATATAGATTTATGGGTGTGTTTGTATGTATAGGTTGAGGTAAGTGTGTGTGAGGGTGAAATTTATAAAACCCTACACAGGAAAGGGGGGAAGAATAATGAGATATACGGAAGTATATATAGTGGACCTTTTATTTCATTTTTTATTTTGATTTTAAATCTTATTATGTAGTGGTTAAGTGGTCCATTAATAATTCTATATCTTATAATCTATCTATGATTCTATATCATTATTATTATTATCTATTATCTATATCTATATATCTAATATATCTAACCCCACTTAGATTAGTGGTAATGGATTAATGTTACATACCACATAGATTTTTGACATAGTGCTAAATTTCTTTTCATTACATTTGTTGATGTGATTTGTAACATGATAGATTTTGTATATTAGTGGTAATGATACTTAATCGTATTACTTGTATCTTTAAATCTTTCAATTATTATGATTGTTATACATAACAAAATAAAAATAGTAAAAGAAAATAAGTATAAACACATGTTATTATATCTGTGTATTGATGAATGAAATAGGCACAAAACTTGAGAATTGTTAACCAATCCATTACCCGCCTCTTCCCCTCTCTTTCCGCGGGTCTCGCAAGTCGCAACAAACAAGAAAGACGTAAATTGTTAAATTGTGTGGGATTCCCTCAAGTTACTTTTAACTTTGAGGGGTAAAGTTAGAGGGTTATTGACCATTGGATTAAAATCAATGGTCAATATTTAATTATCATTTTTGAATCTTGACCATTGATTTTAAATCAATGGTCGAGATCATCCAAATTTACCCCTCAAGTTACTCTTAACTTGAGGGGATCTCAACCCAATTGTTTAACCATATAGTTAACTAGACATGTGGTGAGATTTAACCCATGACAAAATATAAAAAGATAACATTCTTTTCAATCTTTTGATTAATTTTCTGATTTGATAGGACTTTGATAATTTATACTTGAAATTTTTGTAATGTAATGTTCGTCATATATCCTAATAGGAAAAGTGACATATTCTCTTACAAATATAATAAATATGCTTATCTTTATATGTCATTTATTCATGTGTTTATAGAAAAATTCATTACTTTAAAAGGTTTTTGGATAAATAACTAGTCTTGGTATTCGCACGTTGCAAAACATGTTATTTAAACGACAAACTTTTGGATACAAACAATATATAATAGTATTAGAATAATACAAATACGTTTATGACAAATATTTAAAGAAAAAAAAATATATAGCAATAAAATAAAAATAACGTATATAAATAATAAGAATAAGAAAATATATATGAAAAACATAGAACAAAGAAATAACTATATTAATACAAATAATGACACTCCGACAACGATGATGTAAATATGTAATATAGTGTTTTGTTTTAATGTTATATGAACATAAAAAGTAACGATGGTGAGCGTTATGTATGACAAATCGAAGGAAAATAATCAGAACCTATGTTTAAAGGTACCACTGTAAAAGTGGGAAATTTGTTTGATAGAAACATGATCCTAAAAGTTTGGTGACTGAAAAACTAAAAACGAAAACTTTGATTAGGGCAAAAGTTAAAAGATAGTAACTTTAGAGGGTAAATGTAAAAAAAAAACTAAGAGATTTTGCACTTTATGTGCATAAAGTTGTATTATGATGGAAACAAAACTTAAAAAATAAAAACTTTAGGAGGTAAAAACGAAAATTAGAAAATAAAAAGGTTGTTGTACTTTATGCATAAAGACTTGTACATTTCACAAACACATGTGCCATTAATAACTACTAATGAAGTTATATGTATTTTCTCTTTCTTGATTCACTCTCATTTTTCTATTGATTCACATGAGTTTGTAAATGTTGTTAGTAGATTTTTGTTTGTAACTATATCATTTCTCATATATATAATATATAATGTATGAGTATTAAGACTTATACAAAGTTATTATAAACATATTTATAAATGGAATAGTTTTTTGTTATGTAGATAGAATTTGTGAGCAGAGACCTAACTCGTCCCAATAGTGACTTTGTTTATAACATTGAAATATGTACTAAACTTGAAAAGTGAACATAAGAGCACTCACAGTGCCCATGACTCATCCTTCAAGGACTAGTCCCTATCAGCTCCACATCAGTCTAAGGATTAACCAAGGACTAATCCCCCAAAACATCCACAATGTCAGGACTAGTCTAGGACCCACATTTATTTCACTTTACACTTTTAACCCAATATTCTACCATCTATTTAATTATACACTTTTAACCCTCTAACTTATACAACTTCCATTTATTAATAAGAAACACACTTAAATATTTCATTAAATAAAAAAACATACAATACAATACTAATAAAAAAAACAACACATTACTAATTGAAAAGTACAATATCAGACTAAAAAAAACATAGTTCCACATTTTATTATTAAACAAAGAACAATGCATCACGGGAGGCGCCAAATATGGTCGACAAGATCGTGACGAAGACCATGGTGAACCCCTCGGTCTCGAAGCTCCTTATTGGTCCGTTTGTGGACCGCCATCCTCTCTCGGAAAGTACGAACAGGTACACGGGGTGGTTGAGCTAGGATTTCTAGATCATAGGAGGTTATTGCATGACCTGAATCCTCCACAACCATGTTATGCAATATCACACAAGCATACATAGTTCGAAGAATTCGGTTGACACTAAACGACCTTGAGGGATGTGTAAGTATTGCCCAACGACCTTAGAGAACTCCGAATGCTCGTTCCACATCCTTTCGCGCACTTTCTTGATACTTCTTGAATTTTTTCTTCTTCGCGTCTTGTGGGCATGAAAACGCCTTACAAACGTCGCCCACTCAGGATAAATACTGTCGGCTAGATAGTTCCCCTTCTGGTAATTGGTTCCGTTAACCGTAAACGAAGTATCCGGAGCCGTATCCTCAACGATTTCACTAAACAAATTTGATTGATTAAGGACGTTTATGTCATTGTGTTAGGACCAGTTTTGGTGAAACTGGCCAGTCTCCAGTTGCATCTGGAGACTAAGAAGATTTGTCCAGAAATATATTGAAGTCCAGTTGCAGTGTACAGTTAACGCAACTGAAGACTTCCTCCAGTTGAGATCTGACCAGATGAAGAATCATTCCAGTTGAAGTCGAAGACAACAAGTGGAAGATAAAGAATGACAATGGCAGCGAAGCCCAGTTGACATTCTACTCAGATACAAACTGAAGACCATCAGTGTAAAGTACTTACAAAGCTTTACACTGATTACGAGGAAAAGACCTTTATGCTTTATGTGCTATTACACGGATAAAAGGATTTATCTATGTATAAAGTACAAAAGGTACATAAAGCAGGTTGAGAAAAGTTACTTTAGTCTGTAACTTTTCACAGCAATTTAAGGAATTAAATGATATTCCTTAAATGTTCTCAACCATATTTGTACGCCCAAAGTTGACATCCCAATGTCAACTTTGCCTATAAATAGAGGTCTTTGCACAACAAGAAATTACTTTGCATACCTGCAATATTCTTGGTGAACTTGTGCAATATTCTCTCAATCGTAAAAAGAAACATTTCACAACTTTAAGTGTTTCGATTGTCAAGAGAATTTCCAAGTGTAGATCAATTGTATTTCATAGGTTATTAGGATATTTACATATTTGTATTATCTTGGTTCCGCAACAACCTTGTAATTTATTTAAAGTTAATAAATAAATTACACTTGAAAAATACATATTGTCTCATCAATTTACTTTACAAGTACTTTCTATTATTGCATTGTCTTTTACTTATTGTCACGATAATAAGTAATCTATCCAGAACTTGGTATACACTCACTGCAACTGGTCGTCTCCAGTTCAGTGCTTATATTGCAAAGTAACCCCACCATCGACATAGAGGTGTCTTCAGGTAGTACCATCTATTGAGTTGGGACTTACAAGTGGTATCAGAGCAGAAGGCTAATATACTTGCCTAGATCTGCTTAGATGACTACTACTGAAGGTGGGGATGGTTATGGTCAAGGTGAAAACCCTCTTAATGTTAATACACCACCTGTTCAAAATGTTAATACAAACCCTCCTCCTCCTAATGCCCCTAACCATGTCCATGTACATTATTCTAACACTCCTGTTCCCAAATTTGATGGAAACAATGAGACCTTTGGTACATGGAAGGCCAGAATGCTCTTACATTTTGGTGGGATAAGAGGTATATGCTAAAAATCCTTAAGGATGGACCTTATATACCCATGTCTCTTGGGGTAAGTCCTCTTCTAGATCCTGCTGGAAGAAGAGGTTCCAGAGAAAAGCTCGAAGACCACTGGTCTGATGAGGATCGTAGACTTGTAGATCTGGACACCAGACTCAAGAACATGATCCTTGGAGCTGTCCCTGAAGACTTAATTCCAACACTTGTGTTGTTCCCCAGTGCCAAAGCAATGTGGGATGAATTAGTCATTCAGTTTGAAGGAGGTGATGACACTATTGTCACCAGAAAGGTTGCCCTGAACAAGAAGTATGAATCCTTCTTTGCTCTTCCCAATGAAAGTCTAACTAGTACTTACACCAGGTTTTCTAGCCTCATTAATCAGTTGAGAGGCTTGGGTGTTGAGAAGGATAAGGATATTCTTCTTGAAAAGTTTTGTGATATTCTTCCTTCCAAATGGGAAAATATGGTTCTTGTCTTAAGACAAGGTAAAACCCTGCACAGTCACACTCTTGCATCGCTCTATGGAGCCTTCAGATTCACTGAAGATAATAATACAACAAGACTGGTGGCTGAGCAGGATGCCATGAACCATGCCCAGAGTCCCAAGGTTGCTAGCATAACTGAGCGACCTTGTGCTGCTTTAATGTCTGCAGAGAGTGTCCAGTCACACTCAATGAAAGAGATGTTAAACAGTTTCTTGAACTCTGGCCTGGCCATTGAAATTAGTGATGGTTGTGATGAAACTGACGATGATGATCTGGTAGCCATGATTGCTAAAACCTTTAATAGGTTTAAGCATAAATCTAAAAGATTTAATGGCCCAAACAATGCTTCCAGCTCCAACTCCCTGGATAAAGCCAATCTTACCTGCTATAAGTGTGGTAAGAAAGGTCACTTTATGAAGGAATGCAGATCTAGTCAGATGAGCAACCAAACTGGTCCCCCTGTCCCTAATTTTAGTAGGCCTGATGATAGCTACAAAGATAAATACAAAAAGCTTAAGGCCCAGATTGCCCTCTTGTCTTTTGAAAGAGAAAATGAAAAGAACAAATGATTATCAAGTCATGGGTAAAAGCATCTGGAAAGAATTTTGATGCATTTTCTAGAACTATTGATGCCCAGAAAAATGCATGGAAATCTGGAGATCTTGAAATGGCAGCTCTCATACCAGATCTTCATGCATTGCCTCCAGCTCTTAGGGTTGAAACTCCATATGATCAACCTGAGACTGTCAAAACTAAACCCTTTGATACCACCCCCATTGAGGATATGTGAGTCCCTTAAGTTCGATGGTTAAACCAGGAAAGTGCAAAATACAACAAGTCTAATAAGCACTAGAATGGACTAGTATTACTTTAATATAAATGAAAGTATATAAATAAAGTAATACAAGACTTAAAGCAATAAACAAATAAAGTGGAACATTATGTATTTTTCATGGGTATTTTATTTATGATGATAAATAAAACACAAGGTTGTTGCGGAATCAAG
This sequence comes from Erigeron breviscapus, assembly GCA_034093135.1. Classification (NCBI taxonomy): domain Eukaryota; kingdom Viridiplantae; phylum Streptophyta; class Magnoliopsida; order Asterales; family Asteraceae; genus Erigeron; species Erigeron breviscapus. The sequence continues at coordinate 1,197,684 of CM067173.1, forward strand.
ATAATACAATTAAGTATGTATCCTAACAACCTATGAGTTACAAATGATCTATATTTGTCAAATAACTCTTTAGGATCGAGATACTTAAAGTTGTGAAGTATCCCAGTTTAAGATCGAGAGTATTTGGACAAATTCACTTCAATGCAAAATGAATGCTTAAAAAGTATTTATGTCAAGGAAATGACTTTGTATTTATAGGAAACAAAATTCACCAGTGAATTTTGTGCCGTACAAATATGGTTGCATACATTTAATGATCCGACAAGAACATTAAATGATTTACAAAGTGTCCAGTTGGCTCTCAAGGAGTCAGTTTTGAAAATTGAGGCTTTTGAACTTGAAAATCAAAAATTAAAATCTGATCTTGAAAAAGAACAAATGATTATCAAGTCATGGGTAAAAGCATCTGGAAAGAATTTTGATGCATTTTCTAGAACTATTGATGCCCAGAAAAATGCATGGAAATCTGGAGATCTTGAAATGGCAGCTCTCATACCAGATCTTCATGCATTGCCTCCAGCTCTTAGGGTTGAAACTCCATATGATCAACCTGAGACTGTCAAAACTAAACCCTTTGATACCACCCCCATTGAGGATATGTGAGTCCCTTAAGTTCGATGGTTAAACCAGGAAAGTGCAAAATACAACAAGTCTAATAAGCACTAGAATGGACTAGTATTACTTTAATATAAATGAAAGTATATAAATAAAGTAATACAAGACTTAAAGCAATAAACAAATAAAGTGGAACATTATGTATTTTTCATGGGTATTTTATTTATGATGCTAAATAAAACACAAGGTTGTTGCGGAATCAAGATAATACAATTAAGTATGTATCCTAACAACCTATGAGTTACAAATGATCTATATTTGTCAAATAACTCTTTAGGATCGAGATACTTAAAGTTATGAAGTATCCCAGTTTAAGATCGAGAGTATTTGGACAAATTCACTTCAATGCAAAATGAATGCTTAAAAAGTATTTATGTCAAGGAAATGACTTTGTATTTATAGGAAACAAAATTCACCAGTGAATTTTGTGCCGTACAAATATGGTTGCATATATTTAATGATCCGACAAGAACATTAAATGTATTGGATAAGGAATAAGGATAAAGTCACATCAAATGCAAGTGTATCCTTTTATCCAACCACCTTTACACACTTATACTTTGGTAAAGAACAAGTGGATTGTTCTTTGGAAAGTGTGTAAAGGGAAAAGTCAATCCTTGATATCAGTGTTCAGACTTGTAGGATCTAGAACACTGACAATCCTCCAGTGTACAGATCTGGTAAGACTTTCCAGTGGACTCCACCATTTGTTAAGTCTTCTTTCTTCAGACTTCAGTCTTTGACTTCAGTCAGAATGTCTTCAGTAGAGTTGATCTGGACTGGGGTGAAGTCCAGTGAGCTCATCTGGAGAATACTCCAGATTTCCTATACAAGTATTTGCTCACTGGTCTTCCATTATTTCTGGACAATCTTCAGAGGGACTCCAGATTCCAAGTCTGGAGTAGGTCCAGTAGAACACGTTTATGGACAGATCTTCAGTAAGGCTCCAGTAGTCGAGTCTGGAGCGAGTCCAGTAAATCTGGACTAAATCTGGACCTAACAGGTTAAACCTGGAGCCAATCAGGCTAATGCTCCAGTTAAAAAGGCTTCTGGTAACAAGCCTTTACCTCAGAAGTCTAAGGAGCCCAAGACTCAAAAGACCAAAACTCCAGCTGAACCAAGGTACAAGTTTTGTCTAAACTGGAAAGTCAACTCCAACTTTTGTCTAGACAGGTTCAGAGTTGTACTGCCAGGATTAAAAATCTGGAAGGAGGTTCATCACCTCCAGTTGAAAAACAAAATATTAAACCCCCCTCAAAACCAAAACAAAAGAATGTTCCATCTGGAACAAAATCTGATAAGAAAAAGGGGAGCAAGTATCAAATACCAATCGTTTTTACTCCTGCACCTGGATCTGGTGAAAAAGATCCAGATGTAGTCTTCAGTTTAACACCACAACAATCTACTGAGACTTCTGTAGTGAAGTCCAGTGAACCCATCAAGAAAAGATGGGTTCACAAAAATAACTGATAATTTTTGTGGGTGTGCAGGGCGATCGAAAGAAGAACACCTGGTATCTGGACAGCGCAACTGGCCGGACTATGACCGGATGTAAGCCCTGCTTGAAGAGTTCACTGTCCAAGATGGACCGGCAGTGACGTTTGGTAATGATCAAAATGGAAAGACTGAAGGATATGGTGTGCTCAATAACGGACAGGTCGAATTCAAAAGAGTTGCATTTGTAAATGGTTTGAAATACAACCTGATCAGTGTAAGCCAACTTTGTGATGATGGCTACAGAGTTTTGTTTGATATTGCTCAGGGCACCATATTTAACAAGGATTGGAAAGTGGTGATGGTTGCACCAAGAAAAGGAAATGCGTACATCATGGATATGGAACCAGCTCCAAAGGAGCAGTGCTTCTATACCAAGGCTGATGAGGACACCAACTGGCTGTGGCATAAAAGATTATCCCATCTTAATTTCAAAAATATCAACAAGTTGTTTCGCAAACAACTGGTAGATGGGATACCTCAGATTTCTTTCAATAAAGAAAAGTCATGTCCAGGGTATGAGATGGGCAAGCAGAAAAGAGCCAGTTTCAAAATTAGGCAAAACTTTAGCATCACTGAACCTCTTCACATGCTTCATATGGATCTCTTTGGTCCAGTGAATGTTCAAACTAGAGCTGGAAAGAAGTACACTCTAGTTGTGGTCGATGAATTCACCAGATATTGTTGGGTGGTATTCCTCAGATCCAAAAGTGATGCACCTGCTGAAATCATCTATCTCATCAAAAGAATTGAACTCAAGTATACTCGAAAAGTCTGTCAGTTGCGAAGTGATAATGGTACTGAATTTCAAAATAAGGTACTTGAAACATTTTGCAATGACACTGGCATCTCTCAAAAATTCGCATCAGCACACTCTCCAGAGCAGAATGGAGTTGTGGAAAGAAAGAATCGCACACTGATAGAAGCGGCCAGAAGCATGCTATCTGAATCAGGTCTTCCCACCAGTTTCTGGGCTGAAGCAGTTGCAACTGCTTGTCACACCCAAAACCAGTCAGTCTACATCAAGAGACATAAGAAGACTGCTTATGAAGTACTCAGGAATCGAAAACCAAATATTGGATATTTTCATGTATTTGGTTGTCCAGTTTATATTTTAAATGATTCCAGTCAGCTTGGAAAGTTTGATGCAAAAGCTGATGAAGGTGTATTTTTAGGCTACTCAGATATTCGAAAGGCCTTTAGAGTTTATAATTATAGACTCCAAAAGGTTCATGAGACAATTCATGTCACATTTGTCGAATCAAATGATGCAATCAACAAGAGACCAAGCCTTGATATTTCTCCAGTCGTTCCAATAAATTTCGGTGAAACTGACCAAGTTCATCAGTCAGTTGTTTCACCAAAAGATGTTTCCAGTTACAATCAATTGGAACCAGTTAAGAAGAAGAGCACCACCAGTGACACTTCATTTTATCCCTCCATCAGTTTCAACTTACCACAGAAATTGGTGATTGGATCTGATGTACGTGCCACTCCAATATCAGCACCAGTTCAAACTCCAACTTCTCCAGTTCTTCAAGAAATGCCTTTTAATGAATAATTTCATGATGCAAATCGTGACCTCATTGACTCTGATGAGGATATAGAAGTAGTTTGGACAGATCCTCCTCCAGAAGCTGCTGCAACTGAAGAAGATCGCCAGGTGACTTGCACTGATATTGTAATACACCAGCCTAGTCAATACACTAAATGGACTCGAGCACATCCAATTGAACAGATTGTTGGAGATCCAAGTAGTGGGGTTCGGACTAGAAGAGCCACCAGTGAGCAATGCTTAAATGTCACATTCTTATCACTGATTGAACCGAAGAAGATTGACGAGGCTATGGCAGACCCAAGCTGGGTGGAAGCTATGCAAGAAGAGCTCATCCAGTTTGAAAGGAATAATGTGTGGGAACTTGTTCCTTGTCCACTAGGGTTAAAGAAAGAACCCATTGGTACAAGATGGGTCTACCGAAACAAGATGGATTTGTTAAGAAAATACAAATATGATTCAATCCCATCGAAAATCACACCTATTGCAGCACCTTTAAATTTGGACTCTGACCCAACTGGCAAACCAGTGAACACCACTGAATGTCGTGGTATGGTTGGTTCACTGATGTATTTAACTGCCAGTCGACCAGATATAATGTTTGCAACATGTCTATGTGCCAGATTTCAGGCTAACCCAAAAGAATCACATTTACACGCTGTTAAGCGCATCTTCAGATACCTGAAAAGGGTGTCCTAGCCTTGGTCTTTGGTACCCCAAAGGCTCAGGGTTAGATCTAATGGGTTATTCAGATTCAGATCATGCAGGTTGTAAGATAGATAGAAAATCAACAACTGGTGGTTGTCATTTCCTTGGAGGAAAACTGGTAAGTTGGACCAGCAAGAAGCAGACGTCAGTCTCTATGTCCACTGCTGAGGCAGAGTACATTTCTGCGGTCAGTTGTTGTGCCCAGATTCTCTGGATCAAGAACCAGTTACTAGATTATGGTCAAAAGTATACAAGGACCCCAATCTTTTGTGACAACACCAGTGCAATTGCTATATCTCACAACCCAGTGATGCACTCTAAGACAAAGCATATTGACATCAGGTATCATTTCATTCGTGATCATGTTATGAAAGGAGACATTGAAATACATTTCATCCCCACTGACAAACAGCTCGCTGATGTTTTTACAAAACCTCTTGATGAGAAAACCTTTAAACATCTCATCAGCGAACTGGGAATGTTAAATCCTTAAAACTGGAGATTTTTGTTATGAACGCGTCAGTGACACTGATGAAGTTCTCCAGTTGAGGAGGTCCAGATAATCTTTGCTCGCCAGGCTATCGAACGCCTTTGTGATACTATCCTGGCACTAATCGATTTCTGGATCATCATTTTAGGGGGAAAGACTCAAAATAAATTTTCTTACCAAAATTCCTTTTGTTTGAAAATGGCAACTGGAGAACTCTCCAGTTGGAAACTGGCACTGGACTAATCCTCCAGTGTACAGGTTCAGTCTTGTCTTAAAACTAGTGATCAACCAGATTTTCATAACGTTGGAAAATACTTGGTCAATATTTGTGACACGTGATGGTACTCGAGTGTTTTAACCCACTCAATATCGTCATATGACGTGTTTAAAGTCATTTTTGTAAAAGACAACTGTTTTTATTGGGAATATGAAAGTTAGTGGGCGCGTGGGTAAGTTAAGCCGTCGTAGCATTTAATGCTGACACGGAGAATTAAATTTTTGGTTCAAAATTCAAATTACTTTTGTAAAAATATCTACGAAATTGAGTTTTGATAATAAAATAATTCTTGGTATTTCATTGGGATCATAATTTTCCTTATAAATACCCCTTATTTACTCCGATCACATTTACTTTCTTTTACATTCTTTCATTTACTTCCAATCATCATCAAACTCTTCATTCCTCTCTCTGCTTCATAAATCAAAGCCCTAATTCCCAAATATTCAGTTTCATATTCAAATCTATCTATAATGGCACCTAAATCTAGAAGTAGGGATGTAAATCTGCTTACAGTCCCTTACAATCCATCTCAAAATGTCAAACGAGCCAGTGGTGCCCCTTCAAATCCCGCATCAATAAAATTAAATCCAAACAATCCAATGGCCAGTTTGAGAGGGACTCAAGCCGCCGATACTTTAATCGGGAGAATCCAAGCTTTTCTTCGTGATTCTCCCCTCGGCGAGTCTTTTTCCCTCAACCCACGCAAGATGTACCATGAGTACTTGTGTGAGTTTTGGTACACAGCAGAACTTTCAGAAGACTGTTCATCTATCTCTTTCACCCTTAAAGATGGATCAGTCCAGTGTGCCATTACTGCAGAAACGTTGAGGGATGCTCTGCACCTCAACTACTGGAGACAGGGTGAGTCTCCAGTTGTGATATCCCAAAACATCAATTTTCGCCAAGTACTCCTTGATATGGGAAACAAGGAGTGTTTGGAAAATGGGGTATTGAAAGTCAAAGGTGCTATGACTATGAAGGGCCTCTCACCATCCTGGAGGTACTTCTTCATTCACCTAGTTGAAAGCATGGGTGGGAGTTCTGGTGGATTGGACCAGATCAACTCCACACAAGCAGAGATGGCTTACTGCTTGTAGAATGGACTCAGAGTGGACTTTGCTGACATTTTATTCAGAAGCCTGGTGATCAAACTGAAGGGATATAGGGGACTATGCATCCCCTTCTCCAGGTACTTATCACTCTGTTTCCTACAACTTCTGGGCAGTGAGGAATATCATAATACACTGTCCCAGAGTTGCTGAGGAATCTTGACTCCCTAACATCTGTCGATGGGGAGGTTGAAATCCCCTAGAGAATGTTGCTGGCATTCTATAAAATCGATGCACCAGTCCAAGGTGAGTCGGAAAGACAACTGGGCGGGCCTCAAAACAATGAGGGACCCACCAGTTCGTCTGTTGGAATTGTGACCATTGCCAAACCCGGGCAACAGTCTAACCCCTCCAGCTCCAGTGTGTCTGTCCCTTTAACCATCTACCCTGGAGACCTCCCAACAGGTCCTTCAGGTGTTTCAAAGGCAAAAAGAACACGTCGCCCTAGGACTCAGTCAACACTTGCCACTGACAGTAGAAACCAAACCAGCCCTCCAGTTTCCTCCCAACAGGAACCTGGAGAAAGTCAAATGGGACAACCGCAAGCAGCCACCCTCGCAATTTCTGTAGGAGAGGGTGGTGAAGATGATACTGGGCTACCCCAACCCAGAATAGAGTCAGAGTCTGCACAAAGTGTCCACGACCTATCTTCTGACACTTCTCTTGCACGAACTGACGACGTCTCTGGCCAGTCACTGCTGGAGACTGAGGTTCCAAACTCTGCGGCTGATGATGTTATGATTGTGGATAGAGCAATTATAACTGAGGCAACCCCAGTGACCTCTATCCCTGGTGAAGTTACCTTGGTAACTGAATCTACAACAGATGCAACCTTCCAGGAAACTGGAGAAGGTCATCTGGAGACTGACCAATCTGGTCAGCCCTCAGTTACATTCATGGATCTGGACATGAGTGTTAATGACGAGGAAATCCTTATTGAATCTTCGGATTCTGAAGGTACTGCTTCAGACATTGAGATTTTTGAGTCTTCTGTACAAGATCAAAACCCTTCATCTCATGTCTCGCTTCCAGAAGCTTCAATTTCAATTTTACTATCTCAAGAAAATGAGCTTACTGAAAATCCATTTCCCACTTATAGCTATATATCTGGAAACAGACGTATGGCACCATCACCATCTGGGCAGTTCTCACTCCTTCGAGAAATGCCACCACCACCGCCGCCGTTGGACACACCTGAGCATTCTCAGCATGTCCAACAATTTGAATTTCCTGTCCTTCCTTCTTCCACCACTCCTATTATTATTCCCTCAACTGATGCGATGTCAACTGGGGAGGCTTCACTCAATTTGCCTCCTCCAGTTACTCCAGTGGTAGCTGCTACTGGTCCAGTGACACGTTCTCCTCCGTCACTGGACACTCAATTTGCCTCCTTCCAAGCCGACATCCAAAACCTTATTCAAAGGGTGGAGGATGTTCAAAAGGCAATTGATAAAAATACCAAGTCCCTCTCCAGATACAACAAGGACACCACTACAAATTCTAAGGTTGTTGATCTGGGGATTAATAAGTTCGCTGAAAATGAGGACCTGGTATTCAAGAAGCTCAATGAGCTGGTCGAAGGCTGTAATAATCTGGCCACTTCTCTAAAGGAAGCCTTCGACCTCACTCAGACCAAAGTCACTACTTCAATCTCCAACTTGCTGGGTAACACTGTCAGACAATCAGAAGTTGATTTGAAGGAGATTGAAAAGCAGGTTAAGGAGTTAGTTGAAAAACCTGGCTTAAACGTGACTGAGCTTGGGCAGCAGTTGATGACTTCAGTTGGTCAGAAAATTGATGATACGCTGGGTGCAAGAGAAACACAACTAATTGAAAGGGTGATAGCTGAGATCACCAAGCTGGCCACTCCTCAGGTTGATCTGGCCCCACTCACTACTGAGATCAACCAGTTGAGGGGTAGCATAGATAATTTAAACACCCAGGTATCAATTCACTCCCAGTCTATTGACAAGCTGACAACTGAAGTAGAGAATTTGAAGAAAAAGGATGAAGAGGTTAAGGACAAGGTGGTTTCTGGTCTTGATGAAGATTCTAAGACCTTGGATGAATTGAAAACTGGTCAGCAATAGGTTGCAGCAAATGTTCTGACCCAGTCTAAGGAGACCAACCATCTGTGGAGGTCTTTCAGGATGATGTGCACAATCTTCAAAGAATGCAAGGACATGCAATCATGGCAGCCTCTTGACCGGTTGCCATCTCACCATTCTGAATGGGAAGTCATAAAGGCAGGTCTAGATGCTGCCAAGGGGGGGAAAATGTGCAGTCCTTGCACCAATTGCAACTGAAAGTACTCCATCTGGAAGTTAAACTGGTAGAGAAATGGTAGTGGCTGCCAGTACTGAAACTGGTGAGCAAAGGGTTGAAGAGTATGAAGATGTGATCGATAGGGGGAATGTGGATAAGGGCAAAGGAATAACATCTGATGATTCTGCCCAGCCGGCCACTGATGTACCAATGTTGGAAACTGGCAATGTTGATTTGCTTCCTCCAGTCTCAGAAAGTGATAGCAAACGATTGGCGAGACTTGGAGATCAAATCAAAGAAAGAAAGAAAATGAAACAAGCAAACCAAGCTGAAGCCAGAGAACATCTGCTAAAATAAAATTGCTTGATATAAGTGATGCTCACCTGTTGGGAATCACAAAGGAGGAATATGCCAGAGTGAAAGATGATGCAAGGATAGTGGGCATGTTAAAAGAAATGCTCGATATTGAACTGGACAGACACTATCCTGATGATGAAGCTGAGCATGATGCCAGAAATTTGAACATATCAGTGGAGAAGGCTAAAGAGAATCGGGCCAGTGGGATTCTTAAAAGAATTGAAAATGTGAAGAAGGTTGTGAAAAGGGTCTTGAATCCACCAAGAAGGAACCCTCAACCAAGAAAACCACTGCACAGAGATGCTGATCTTAGAACCTTTCTTGAACCAACTGGCGAAGTCTCAAATGATGACATCAAGGTTGCTGTGCAGGCTGCTGGAGCTGGGACTATTAAAATCTCAAATGAATCTGAAGCCAGAAACTATTATTCCCAGATCATGGCAACCAGAAAGCACAGTGGGGCAATTAATGGTGTTTTTGTAACAATCAAGCCAGGCACCAAGTACTTTCATGTTGAAGTCAGTTATACTAAAGGGCCACTAGTTAAAACTGACAATCCTGGTGTGATGCAATTTGGGTTCTCTGAATGGGTGGAGATGGTAAACTTTTTGGAAGCAAAGGCACAAAAGAATAGGTTTGAGAAAGCATGGGTCAACTTCTTAAAGGGCAAGATTCAACATAAAGAGAATCTGGAGCTGAAGTTGAACATTGATCCTGAAAACTCCCGTCCTTATTGATCTATAGAAATGCCTTGGAAAACTTAGATAGGTTTAATCGAACAAATCTTTCCAGTTCATACTTGTATAGATACAAGAACTGAAAAAGACTTGGCAATATTTCAGGACAAATAGGGGGAATTTGTTAGGACCAGTTTTGGTGAAACTGGCCAGTCTCCAGTTGCATCTGGAGACTAAGAAGATTTGTCCAGAAATATATTGAAGTCCAGTTGCAGCGTACAGTTAACGCAACTGAAGACTTCCTCCAGTTGAGATCTGACCAGATGAAGAATCATTCCAGTTGAAGTCGAAGACAACAAGTGGAAGATAAAGAATGACAATGGCAGCGAAGCCCAGTTGACATTCTACTCAGATACAAACTGGAGACCATCAGTGTAAAGTACTTACAAAGTTTTACACTGATTACGAGGAAAAGACCTTTATGCTTTATGTGCTATTACACGGATAAAAGGATTTATCTATGTATAAAGTACAAAAGGTACATAAAGCAGGTTGAGAAAAGTTACTTTAGTCTGTAACTTTTCACAGCAATTTAAGGAATTAAATGTTATTCCTTAAATGTTCTCAACCATATTTGTACGGCCAAAGTTGACATCCCAATGTCAACTTTGCCTATAAATAGAGGTCTTTGCACAACAAGAAATTACTTTGCATACCTGCAATATTCTTGGTGAACTTGTGCAATATTCTCTCAATCGCAAAAAGAAACATTTCACAACTTTAAGTGTTTCGATTGTCATGAGAATTTCCAAGTGTAGATCAATTGTATTTCATAGGTTGTTAGGATATTTACATATTTGTATTATCTTGGCTCCGCAACAACCTTGTAATTTATTTAAAGTTAATAAATAAATTACACTTGAAAAATACATATTGTCTCATCAATTTACTTTACAAGTACTTTCTATTATTGCATTGTCTTTTACTTATTGTCACGATAATAAGTAATCTATCCAGAACTTGGTATACACTCACTGCAACTGGTCGTCTCCAGTTCAGTGCTTATATTGCAAAGTAACCCCACCATCGACATAGAGGTGTCTTCAGGTAGTACCATCTATTGAGTTGGGACTTACACATTGTTCGAACCTGCCATTCCAAAAAATGCACGCCAAATCCATAAATCGTACGACGCAACAGCTTCAAGCATGATGGTTGGTTGCCCTTTATCACCTCGAGTGAACTTCCCTTGCCATGCCTTTGGACACTGTAAGTCCCAAATGAGATGGATTATCCGACTGGCAAGCAATTCTAATCTGGAATAAGACCAGTTTAGAATGTCGATCCAGATATGGATTAAACAATAAAGTAAATGACAGAAAGTAAATTGCAAGAAACTAAAGTGCTGAAACTATATAAATAATAGAACGAATTGCATTTTCGGTCCCTGTGTTATCACACATTTTGCAAGTTTGATACAAAAATGTGAAAAGTCGCGAAACGTATCCCTGTCATATCACACCTGTTGCAATTTTGGTCCAAAAGTAACGTGCCGTTAGAATTCAGCCGTTAATGCCCCCATGTGCTTGTCACATGGGGGGTAGTTTCGTCCATTTATTGCTCATAGGACCATTTCTGCAAAAAAAAAAAAAAACAAAAAAAAACTAATTTTATATATATCTCCTTCTGCTCATATTCATCCTTCTCTCTTATTCATCTCCTTAAAAAAAATCCAATAATCAAAGTATCAAACCTAATATACCAAACTTAACAAATCAAGTAATCAACAATAATCAAACCCTAAATTCCTTCTATCTTGTCCTCCTCTCTGCTCGATCTCACACCACCCGCCACGCCATTCGAACTCTCGCCGGAAAAAAACACAAACAGCCGCCGCCAGAACACCACCCCTTCTGAACTTTCGCCAGAAAAAAAACACAAAAACCACAGATCCGACCGTCCCCGTGCCTCTCTCTTTAGATCGATCGATGGATAACGTTTTCGTTTTTAGCCCGCCACCCCTTCTGAACTTTCGCCAGAAAAAACACAGATCCGACTACCCCTTCCCTTGCCGTCAACGGCCGTCCCCGTGCCTCTCTCTTTAGATCGATCGATGGATAACGTCTCTGTACTTTCTTTATTTATTTTCATTTTGTGAGGGATGTATGTTTAGATGAATAAATAGTTGAGTGTATGTATACTTTGTAGTTTGTATGTATAAATGTATTTGGAAAAGATTTTTGTTTTTTCTTCTTTTATTTATTTTCATTTTGTGAGGGATGTATGTTTAGATGAATAAATAGTTGAGTGTATGTATACTTTGTAGTTTGTATGTATAAATGTATTTGTAAAAGATTTTTGTTTTTATAGTTGAAATCCATTTTGATGTGCTGCTACTGCTACTGCTACAACATAGCTGAAATCACATTCACATGCTTTTTTATTCATTTGTTTTGTTATTTGACACATAAATATAGATGTAGATAATAAATGTATTTACGATTAAAGTATTATGTATCTGATTTTAAAGTATCAAGTTAGATGTTGCAAATTTTAGACTTTTTGATCTTAAAGTATGAAGTTATTAACTTTGATGGGTGTTATGATTAAGAATATTGAAGATCTGGAAACAATAAATTAGTTTTTGTTTTTTTTTTTTTTTTTTTTTTGCAGAAATGGTGCTATGAGCAATAAATGGACGAAACTACCCCCCATGTGAACGGCTGAATTCTAACGGCACGTTACTTTTGGACCAAAATTGCAACAGTGTGATATGACAGGGATACGTTTCGCGACTTTTCACATTTTTGTATCAAACTTGCAAAAGGTGTGATAACACAGGGACCAAAAATGCAATTCGTTCTAAATAATATGTATAATTCAAGTATGTGACATTGAGACACGATGTACTTTTCAATGTATTTTATTCATTGATATAAACAAAATACAAAGGTTGTTGCGGAACAAAGATATCACCCTAGTGAAGTATCTAAACAACCTTGAAATACAAGTGATCTAAATAACTTGGAAATACTCTTAAGAATTACTTAGAGTATATCTCACAAGTTGCAATGTCAAAGTTTCAAGCACTTTTCAATTTGTGAGAAGCCTTATATTTATAGGCGAGGTTCAGTGATGATGTGGACCAGGCCGTACAAATATGGTTGGGAGCATTTATGGAATTAAAGTTAATTCCTTAACATGCGTACTTTTAAGGTTAAGTGTGAAAATCACTTGATGTGACATTTCATACTTTATTCCCAACCTTTTACTCAACCTTGTACTTTTACATAGATAAAGCTATTAACCGGGTAAAGGTTGGTAAAGTCAAAAGGCTTCCTCGTAATCAGTGTAAAAGTGTTGTAAGTACTTTTACACTGAGATGCTTTAGTCTTCGATCAGGTAGAATCTTCTCTGGGCTCTGCTTCTGAAATGATTCTCTTTCTTCAGTCTTCAGTCTTTGACTTCAGAACGAATGCTTTCAGTTTGTGCTGATATGAACTGAAGTGAAGCTTCAGTGAACTAATTCTGAAGAGGTTCAGAATTCTGTACAAGTATTCTTCACTGAACTTCAACTATTTCCTGGACAAATTATACTTGGTCGATTTTTGACCTAACAAATTCCCCCTATTTGTCCTGAAATAGTGCATGCATCTCAGACTTCTATCTATACATGTTTGTAAGTCTGAAATGCAAGTTTTGTTTAAGTTGTAAAAATTTTCTAAGACATCTTATAGATCATTGATCCTAAGTCTGGTGAAGAAGAAGATTTTGGGGGTGAACCAATGATACAGATTGTGAAAGATCTTTTTGGACCAAATGTTGTTCTTCCCGATATTCCTGCCGACACTTTCACTGAAAAACAAAAGGAATACATTGATGAGGGGTATTTCTTTAAAAATAAGGCAAGAATGATCGACATCAACTTCAAACCAACAAAAGCAGCTGCATATAAAGCAAGTTTTCTTGAAGAACGTGCTTACCCCATCTTTTGTGGCCCAACCAAAGTCACCAGCAGCACACCACCAGAAATTATGTCTGTGTATAAGTTTAAGGACCCCATCCAAGCTAAAGAGTACAAAGAATGGATTGAAGAAGCCAAAAGATTATTTCCTCCAGTAAATCAAGAACAATACAAGTACAGAATCAAACGAATCATCAGAGTTCACATGAGGCAGAAAAAATTCATCCAAGTGCCCTCCTTCATTGTTGAAAGAACTAATCAAAAGGAATATCATTTTGCTGAATACCACTTCCGCATGCTTCATGTAGATGATCTTATTTGTCTCTACAAGCATTTCATTTGTTCCATGAATAAAACTGATGTTGATCAGAAAGCTTTTGATGTTGTTAAGAGATTCATATCAAGTCTTATTCAATATGCTTCACTTAAGGATTTTCAAATAGGGTTAGAACTCCAAAAGAGAAAGATTAATGTGCCCTATCCTGATCAGTCTCTGTACTCTGGTGATATCGAGAAGCTAAGCATTGGCTATATCGTTTTGTCTCCAGAAAATGGTGTTGTATTTATCAATAGCCTCGGCAAGAAAATACTCATCAGATTCACCGAACTAACCAGTTACTCGGATGGGACACTCGAGTATTGCAAAAGAGTTCTGGAATGTATTGCTGGAGATGAGAACAATCCTAACACCAAACAAACACTCGTAAGGGTTGCCAAGAAAATTCAAACCAGTGAAGAGAGAGGACATCAGAAAGTTAAGAAAAGCCAAAAGAGCCGCACCAAATGAAAACGTTGTTTATGTCAAGGGAGGCTGCTGGATAAGATATGCTCCCAGTAATGTACCTGGCCAACACAATACACCTCCACCAGATTATGCAGACAACCAAAGACCTCCACCAAATACAAAACCACCAGGAGAAGGATGGGTATGGTATCCTAACAAAATTAAACTGTATGCAAAGAAAGGGAAGAAGCCAAGACACTGAACCAGCACAATTCACAAATCAACACTAAGGGGGAGATTGTTAGATTAAATATAGTGTTTGATTTGTAACTTTTGATGTAATTGTACATGTGGTAAGGTGAGGGGGTCTAGATGTAAATTGTTATCCTAGACTAGTATAAATAACCCCTCCCTTCCATCCTTTGTAACCTTTGTCACTTTTTAATACCAATCATTCCTTTATCATTTCTCTCTCTAAAACACACACATATACAAAGGTTCACATTCATACATATATTAATCCATATATATATACATATCGATCATGAATTTCATTGTTTTACACTTTCCGGAACTTATTTTGTTCACGTGTTTCCGTTAAATTGGCGTGAACCAGTCTCTCATGATTTGGTTTCGTTAATAGAAACCGATCTTTCTGTGAAGTTGCTTGATGAGATTCTTCACCAAAATGCTGACATCAACGGTAATCAGGCAATGGGAAGAGTAATGATGCTACTGCTTTTTTCCCCCAGAAAACCTGATGTACCTCTTCAGCAGATGATTAATTACATATAATCTTCAAACCATATGGGTTTGTTTTTTAGCGAAATATGTTCATTATGGCTTGAAAGATGTTTATGTTGCCAGAGCTCTACAATCTGCATTGGCAGTATCTTGGAAAGACTTCCAAATGCTTCCTTTGGACATGTCACCTCACAGTTTCTTGCATCTTTTGGATCGCGTTCTATTCATGGACTCTTGTTGCTTAGGGAAATTTTTCACTGCAAAATCGTCTTTTGTTGGATCATTTTCACATCTTCAGTGTATTGCTTGTCCATGTGGATCGTCATCCAGACAGATGCATGTGGATATCCGAACCCGTTTTATAGACCTAGTCACACAAATCCTTAGCAATGAAAAACAAACTAAATCTTGGATTAGAGCATCAAAAATTAATGTAGCTTCTTACTATCCACTTTTAACATTAAGGATGGTAATGATGTTATGTTAAATTTTTTGGAAGACCCATGTTATTCTGAATCTCTACATGATCTGCTGTTTGTCCGACAGCATATTGCTTGTTTGCTTCCAAAGGAGTTTGTGAAAAAACTAAAGATGCAAGCTGACCAAAGCGGTGGCTTCCACTTATCTCTGCAACGGGTATCAGAAGCGTTTATGAGCATAGGGGATCCTCTCCTCATTGTGACTAGTTCTGAAGGTGATGTGAATCCATTAACCGATGCTCCTCCTGCTATATTTGTGGACCTTAGGAAATCTAAAGAGGAGATCATGAGTCTACTGTTCCCAAGTAAAACTGCGCTGCATCTTCAAAATTCGTTACACAATGAATTGGAAACATCCTCTAACACAGGGGAAGTACAAATGAATTGGAATACTCTTGAAGAAATATATAAAGCCACAAATGTGAAGCCGGGAGAACGACTGAGCTTATTACCTGATGCAGCTACGATAAAGGTAAATTAAGTGCACTTTGGGTCCGTTTAATTAGTTTTCTTATACCCTTTTTTATATATAAGTATAATGTTATGTTTTCAGAAAGAATTGGAAATGAATATATGCATAGTATGTATTGCTGATGAGCGTGGTAAATCCGTTTCTGAAAGCGATTCAAGACTTCTACTTGAGGCAATGCATCAACTTGAGAATCTTTCTTCTGCTGTAATTGAATTGAGGTTAGACTTGTTATATTATAAAATTTTGAACTGGCTTTTCATTTCTTAAACCCATCCAAACTGATTGGAATTGTTTCCTGTTGATAATATTATATATGTTTTTGCATATTTATTTACATACGTTTAGAAACTTACACATGATTTATTTGGTCTGATAGCAAGCTTTTCTGGGGAAACCCCTTTGAAGTATACCGACAGGATTGCATAAAGAATGTGCAAGAGCTCGTGGAGAGTCTGCAGACCAAGGATAGATAAGATTTTGAGCCACCATGTTATTAGTCTGGAATCAGAAACTGGTCTAATGGATATATCAGAGCGCAGCAGCAACACAGCTGAGGATAAAGGTATAGATGATGCCAATATATTTGATTACAAATTGCAATGGTGGCAGCTCTAAATCATATCTTTGTTTTATGGAATTTTAAGTTTTAATGTGCCAAGTTTAGTATGTTTTTGCAAACAGTGGCCGGGTTTGACAATTGTAGTGCCGTTTAATAGTTTTTTTTTTATAAACTTTAACTAATGGTTCTGGTTTTAGTTGCACCAAGAGATCTTCCTAACTAATGCGTACAAAGTGCACACATGACTTATGTTCATTAATTCATATATAGGGTTAATTTCCTTGAGATCCTATATAGTTTTTGATTTGTTCCTTCCAAATCTTTGAACTTCTTTTTGTCTATTCTCAGGCATAAAGTTTTAATGATCGATGGCCTGGAAAGAACAAAATGTAAAGTCAATAGGTTTTTGAGGCAATTAACCCGGCTGATGTGATATTATATACTTTGAAAAAAATTGCAATGTAATGTTTGCTGAATATTCTAATAGGAAGTGATTTATTTGTAATACGAGCATTTAGGAGCATGTAAAATGATAACAGAATCCCAGCATGCATGCTGAACATGTTCATTGTGTACAAATAATGCACTACTAAGAATTCATTAAATATCTTGAAATACACATTTTTAGTTCTGCCTGTCAACAGACTCAACTCTGGTCATGACGACTTCTTATAATTGCCACCTACATGGGGGAACCCAGGTTGACCTAATGCTTTCACTGAACATTGGTGTAGACCGACAACACAGCTATTAAACTTTAGGGGCATGCAAGTTCAGCAGAGACATAATCCGAAAACTAGCTGCCAATGTCTGAAAATGCAAAGACATGTAAATGTTTCAGTTTGAAAGAAAACTAGACATGACAACTCGTATATATTGGATTGATTAGGGGGTGTTTTATCTCAAACAGTTCAAATCGCAGTATTTTCGGGATGGTGTTTCTCTTTTACAACAGGGTAGTTTAGTGCAGGATGTCTTGACAATCATAGAAGAAATAGAAGGATTATCGATAGGGTACCCCGAAACCCACAAAATGGCAGCATCACATGAGTGAAGCTAAGACTCGATGTGTTCAGGAATATATGGCTTCCCCAAGTAAACCTGCTGCATCTCCTCTTTCCAAACCTGTATCGGAAAAGGAACTAAATTCAGATAACAATGTCTAGGACCATTAATGGCCCGAGAATGAACATTAGTTCTGAAACATTATGGTTGGAAGATTATTATGACGATAAATATGTAAAGAGGTTTGACGTGTTTTATATCTGTAAACTACTATTATGATGCACAGACAACTAAGATATTCAAGTGCTATCTTCACATCTCTCAGAGATCATGCATATATAATCAGCAAATACACAAACCTCGTGCTATTTTATAGTTTCAAACACTACCCATATCATCACATTCACTTAAATATCCGATAACAAAGGCACAGAAAAAATAACTGTAATTTAACCACATACCATATCGCGAAATTCAAGTCGGATACGTGGCACATTTGTCTTGCGTATATCATTTCCGTCCGGTCCTGTCTTGTAGTACTCCTGACCAATCCAATGGGACTGGAAAAAGAAGCAGCAGTTACTAATCACATAATCCTGCGAGATATATAGTGTATAGAACCATAACTTAAAGACTGAATTTGGTACCTTTTGAGCATGTGAGAAACCTGATTGGTATACAGAATTACGGGCAATCTCACAGAGATCACAGGAACTTAATTTCCATACCTGTGAATGAATAGTGTTAGGATATGAAATTCTAAAGACATCAAAGACTAGAGGTGGCATATGAGCAGGTTAGGTGACGGCCCAAAATGGGTTGTTGAAAATGCATCATTTCTAACTCAACCCATTTTGGCCCGTCACCCAACCCAGGTAAAAAATGTGCCTGGTGGGGTCAAATTGGCCCGCTATCACTTTTTAGCTTTCAGCCCGTTGGGACCATTTGAAATACGTGAGCTGCTGAAACTGACCGATTAAAAAGCTAATGGTTCAAAACTGCCAATTCTTTTAAATATATGCTTTGTCAGAAATAAATAGGGAGTCAATGCTTACAGAAGCAGCAATGCTGTACTCCTCCACCAGTGGCTCCTTCGTTAGATGGATTTGTAAAGGGTCATCAGTTGATAGGGAAACATTAAGACCTCGAGCAAAAAAAATTGGGAAAGGGTTCCGGTGATAATCAAGAAATAAGGAGTTGTTGCTCAAAGGAGACATAGCAAGACCAATCTGACCACAAAGTAACAAATAGACCGTTAGATATACTTCAAAAATCACAAATAGCTCTAAAACAGTTAACCATTGAAACAACGGACTGTCATCTTACCTGGGCAAGGTAGTATAAGTATTGAAGTACGGGAGACTTTCTCAGGTTGATCCCATGTGAGATGCTATGAGTTGTAAGAAATGAAGCAGCGAGATGGTCAATGTCACCAGCCTGGTCAACAAAATCTCGTAAGGTAAGTCAACGGTCCGTATTAGGAAAAATAACAAAGCTGGAGGGGTGTGCAATGCATACCTCTCCGCAATGAGGCCGGAATCTAATGGTATTCATTCCTTTCGATTCGCGGAGCTGTGACATGTATCAACATACTTAGAAATCATAAATTTATATTGACATGTATTTGAAAGTTGAAAAAAGTGAAATGTTAATGAAGTTATGAATAACAATGCTTGCCTTGTTTAGGGTATAGAGGTTGGCATAGCAATAGTATACATAGTATGCGAAGGCAGGGTTATGTACGTTGTTCCACTGTTCTGGTGTTGGCATGTGCTTTGTAGGGCGTCTTTCGGGCTTGCTCTCATCATCGACTAAATCTAATCCTACAACCTGCAATTTTAAATTTCACTGCATTAGACATCTAAAGAAACAGAAATGTAGCTTTCGACAAGTATGCAATACTCAAGTAGAAAGAGTAAGATGATTATAGTTTTAAAAGTCAAACCTGTTTTAAGAAAACATGCAACTGAGGATGCGATCCCGGGTCGATGGTAACTTCAAAGAGGGGAAGGAATATATTGTCAAGAATGGTCTGAAATGATGAGACAATACCCATTCCCTTGTATATATTATAAAGTCGAGGCAACTGCAAAGAAAGCGTGGTTCAGAAGT
The DNA here is from genome assembly GCA_034093135.1 of Erigeron breviscapus. NCBI lineage: Eukaryota > Viridiplantae > Streptophyta > Magnoliopsida > Asterales > Asteraceae > Erigeron > Erigeron breviscapus. Next base: position 1,217,293 of record CM067173.1, read on the forward strand.
GGTCAAAGCAATGTTATCGGAATTATGTAGATGAATTCCAAAATAAAAACTAAGTTCATATCAATAGTGATATTATACAAGTTAATATCGATACTGTAACTAAAATTCCCAAAACATATTGTGATCTGTTCTAGTCAATACCTGAATCAGCCATACAACATTCTCACTGTATAGTTCATTATTCACAATCCAACTCGCCAAATTGTCCCACTCACTTTGCTTTCTCCCGTATATAGATATTCTGTATTCAGCCATCTGCGAAGCAGCATCGTTAAGAATCAGAAAGAGACATCAAGATTAGATACTCAGAACTACAAGAACCTTCTTGCAACTATACAGATGGATGAGATTCAGTTTGATACATGATAGCAAACACCTGGTTGCGCTAGTAAAGGACATAAATTATGCAGATCGCCTGAAGCATATTATGATCCCAAAAGGCCAATATTCAGAACTTACTTGATATTTACTTGCTTCAAGATCGGTAAATACTTGTTGCGTCAACTCAGCAAGAAAGCGACCTGACAAAAAGAGTATCTAGACACAATAAAAATCTATGTCTGGGATTCCAGTACTAGATTGATTCTATTTCTGAAGCTTACCCTGGATAAGGTTATCTTGCTTCAAGAAAATTTCCCTGAGCCTACTCTGACCACATGGATTGTACTTCAGATTAAATTTGTCAAAGCGATGAAAGGTGGTCTTGTCTGCATGCACATCTAACAGATCTACATTGAGATCGTAACTGCACGGTAAATTCTGATTACCATTAGACAGACTGATTTTTATACAATTCAAACTAAAACAATCTTTACAGGCAAAACAAAATATTCTTTACTACCCAGATAAATCCAAGCTTTCAAATACTTCTCTTAGAGTCATATACGTTCCATCCCGAAATATTACAACCTGAAAACAAAAGGCAGACAATGAAGACTTCTGAAGCACTACCAGAAATTAATATAACGAAGATAAAGAAACAAATCAACACATTACCTCATCAGGTTCTTTTTTCAACTTGGACTTTATGAACCTCAATAGATGTTTTTGATTCATGCATGCAGAATGATGAACATGAGTGTCAACTTTCCGTACATTATAAAAGTCACGGTGTGGTGCGCTTTTCTGAGCTAGGAATTCTTTGTCCGCATTTAGCATCAAATGAAGGTTGAATTTCTTGATGGAGATTTCATATAGAAGAGTGTCAATATCAGATAATAACATGATGTCACACAAATGGTGAAAAGCAGAACAAACTCAAACATCAATAGAAGGACTAATCTACCTGTTCAAGGAGACCAAGTCGGTGATGGCATACTGTTCGTGTCTCCCCATTAGCGATCACTTTAAGGATGTGATGGAAGTCAGTGAAAAAGGTCGTTGCATCAACGATTGGAAAAAGATCCTCTTTCACTGAAAAAGACAACATTTAGGACTCCACCTGAAAAATTCTCCCATCATATGTAAAAACAGAAGTACTACAATAGCAAATCACAAAATCTCACAATCTTTTTTTGCATAAACATGAACGACTCCATCCACCATTTCAAAATGATGCTGTAGCACAATAAAAATCTCATGTCAAGAAAAATTATACCAATAACTATCATTGATTCAACATGTATCAATATGAAATACAAAATGGATTAAAAGGATATATATATATATAGCGAAAACTCACATCAGATTTTGTCTCAGGAAGATAATCAAAAGGATTTGGAATGCGCTTCGGAGTACTAGGATCAGTTATGACCTCTTTTTCCCATGGAGGAATGTTCTCCCTGAATACGTAGCAGTCTCGCATTTCAAGGCACCCCTGTAAAGCCTTGTAGACCTCCGCTTCATCAGGTGACGGTGCCTCTGCAAATAAATATAACTTAGCTGAATCTGTCACAATCTAAACAACCAAGGCTAAATTCCAATTCCAATTGTCTATCATTTATTATAACTTAGCTGCAGTCACATAGATTGACTTAGAAAAGAAAATGAGTACCATATTGATTGATTTTAACTCGTACAAAAGAGTCTTGTTCTGGCTCCTTTCTGAGAATGTTAGCAGCTATACTAGGTAACCGTATCAAAGCAGCAGTGGGTATGGGCAATTTTTCACCATTCGCCTTAACAGTAACGCTCTCTGTGACCTGATAATTTGATATCCAAGCAGAACTATAAAGTCAGTAAACAGAATATGACGTGTGTCTTACACAGAATAGAAGAGTTTTCTCATAATTAATGTATCAAAAGGTTACCGTGCTCCCATTTGTGTTAAGGTGTACAGCGCTTTGATTAGCATTATGAATCACGTCAACCTCTTCATCAGATTCTTCTTCGACACTCTCAAAAGCAGTTGCACTCACAACCGGAGACTTTGGAGAACTCGCTCTGACTATGAGTGAAGCTCTTTTAGCCAACCCAGAGATGGCAGTAGATTTCCCTATGATAATTGGAGCAATCAAGCATTAGAAAACTTTCTTATATAACAAACAGAAGTCAGCAAATAACTAAAGGCCATTGTATGTAAAACCGGGGATACTCTAATAGTGTCCGTGCGATGCAGCAGTGAAGAAGAATATTTAAAAAAACAAGAAATACATCAAAGGATCAAAGTTTATGAAAAAAAAAGGGTAATTTTTCAGTTGGTAGTGTAAGAAAGGGTGTTTATTAAGTTGGGGAGGCGCTTTTCTGTCGACCTTAATACGTTGATGGAGTTATAAATATGGATATAAAATATGTCAAGTGACATTTCACCACACAAAATTATGTTAACTACCAATAAAGAATGACATTTAGCTTTGCAACATAGCTAGAGTATGACTAAAAACCTACATTAAGTTAAGATTTGGTAGCCTAATTCTAACCTGGGTGCAAACATGATAAAACATAAGGATCTCTATCATTTCAGCTTGTAACAAAACTTCTGACCACTGTAAGTGTCATGTATGTCAAAAAGCTTCCATCTTTGAAACTAAGATAGGGGTGTCATTCGTGCCGTGTTCCAGTTGACGGGTTGTCGACTCATGTATTCATATATTTCAACCCCAAAACCCAGCCCATTTAGTTATTAGTCTTTTAACAGCTTTAATAACCATCAAAAACAATTTGAAGATACACTAAATATATTAAGTGAAAATTTAATATAACATTGCAGAAATGTCATTATAAATTAATAAAACTTAACTTTGTTATTTGTAGTTTGAAACGGGTTGTAAATGAGATAACCAAGTTAACCACAAGTCCACAACCCAAAACCCATTATCTTCGTGTCGGGTTTGTCTATGGGTCGTGTCGGAAAATTGCCTCCACTACTAAAATATATAAAAGGCCTAAACTTAAACTAAACCCATATCAAATAACTTGGTAACATACACCACTTGAAAACTTGATAAGAGTATCAAAATATAAAGCCAAATAAAAAAAAGACTATAACATACAGAATCTTTAAAGCAATGCAAAATGCAGCAAATATAACTTGAAAAGTACTAAAAGTTCACATTTATATACCTTCAGGAATAGTTTGAAGTTTAGGCAGCCCAGCAGGAATGAAATCAACAACATCATGCCCACCATTCGAATTCAACGGTAAAGTCGAAGCCCGACGATAACCTCGGTCCCTTGGTGCCTTCTGACTACTAGTACCATTTAACTTATAATTATAATGCTGCAAGTCCTCATCTTGTTCATCATCATCTTTTTCAACATTTTTTGCATTTTCAAGGACTTGGTCAAGTGTTTTTCTGTGTATATAGTATGCTGAAACAGCTACAAATGATGCACTCACTAGTGCTGCCATTGCTATATGCAATGTATATGTATCCATTTTTTTGTTACAACCTCTCAATTCCTATCTATCTATAGATATAGATATAGAAATATATATTTGCACGTATAGGTTTTTAGTGTATTTGTAAAAACCATGTAGATATATATGGGACGTATTTATAGCTGGTGATCCAATGGTTAAATGGATGTTATTCCAAAAAAATAATAATGGCTAAATGGGTCCCTTTTTAACTTTATAGACACACTGGTGGTTTTCTAGTGGTCCTTAAATTATTTTTAGATCTTTTTGTAATTAACAAAACGTGCTTATAGTGGAGGGTATATGTCTTTTCACTTATTTTTCTATTTATATCGTTTTCATGAAATAAATAAAATGTATACAAGGCAAATATTTTGTGATCTAATTGACTTTTTCTTTTTTTTTAGAGTTAATTACATAAATCGTCCTTGTCGTGGACCTCCACTTGCAGTTTTCGTCCCTAAGTTTAATAAATTACAGTTTTAGTCCAAAAAACTTTGCTCCATCAACACTTTTGGTCCTGACCATAAACGTCCGTTAAAAAGAAGGTCATGTGCTTGGCACGTGATGGGTAATCTCGTAATTTGAGTTAGAGTTAGTTACAGAAATCATCCCTATCGTGAACCACCACTTTCAGTTTTCGTCCCTAACTTTCAAAAATCATAATTTTGGTCCAAAACATTTATATAAAGTGTTGGCTGATATTATATATAATATTTATTTATATCTATATATCATCATCAGAACATATCTATGCAACAAAAACCTCAGATCTTCGACATCTAACAAACACCATCATAATCATTTTTTAAAGATTTATCCAAACAAAACCCAAAAATCTTATCATCAAGAACAATATATCCAATAATTCAAGCCTTTTTTTCTTCCCCATACCCTCATTTCCCCCCTAAATCCCAGCTTAGATCTTGTTTAAAATCATCATCAAACCACAACTCTTCCCACAAATATTTCTTGATAATTGTGTTTCTTGATATATAAGACTGAGAAAATTTTTTATTCTTTATATAGGGAAAAGATAAAATGAGTCCAGCTTATACTTTGAGTCCAATTTGAGTCCATTGATTTTCTTCCATCTCCTCAAATTCCAACCACCTCCTACCACCACCACCATTATCTCCGACCACCACCATGATTTTCCGGCGACGACGACCACCGCCACCACGACTTACACATGTGTAAGTACAACCTCCATGGTGTAAGTACAACCTGCCCATGGGTAAGTACAACCTGCCCATGGGTAAGTACAACTTACACATGTGTAAGTTTATGGACCTTTTGGACTCAAAATAATTGACTCAATTTATTGCCCCTATATATATATATATATATATATATATATGGGTGAGTTATTTTGAGAACCACTTAAAAAAAAGAACGCGAGAACCAATCTCAGCCCTCCATTCATCAAGATCAGGAAGGGCATGATTGTCATTATTAAAAAAGTTGTCCAGCTCTCTCTTTCTCTCTCCTCTTATTAAATCAAAAAATATCTAAATCATTAAAAAACTTTTATCTCACAAACCGTACATCGTTAGACGGAAAAAAAAGCATGGGTAGTCTTGAAATTTCGTCCTCTTTCATTAGAGATGCGATTCGATATACTTTTGACGACTTTTTAAATTTCATTTTTTTTTCCCCATCACGTTCATCCTACACATGTGTAAGTACAACCTACACATGTGTAGGAAAGACCTGGAACTGGTGAGTTGTATAACCTGCCCATGGGTAAGTACAACCTGCCCATGGGTAAGTACAACCTGCCCATGGGTAAGTACAACCTGCCCATGGGTAAGTACAACCTGCCCATGGGTAAGTACAACCTACACATGGGTAAGTACAACCTGCCCATGGGTAAGTACAACCTGCCACATGGGTAAGTACAACCTGCCCATGGGTAAGTACAACCTGCCCATGGGTAAGTACAACCTGCCCATGGGTAAGTACAACCTGCCACATGGGTAAGTACAACCTGCCCATGGGTAAGTACAACCTGCCACATGGGTAAGTACAACCTGCCCATGGGTAAGTACAACCTGCCCATGGGTAAGTACAACCTGCCCATGGGTAAGTACAACCTGCCCATGGGTAAGTACAACCTGCCCATGGGTAAGTACAACCTGCCCATGGGTAAGTACAACCTGCCCATGGGTAAGTACAACCTGCCAATGGGTAAGTACAACTTACACATGTGTAAAATGAACGTGATGGAAAAAAAAAACGAAATTTAAAAAGTCGTCAAAAGTATATCGAATCGCATCTCTAATGAAAGAGGACGAAATTCTAAGACTACCCATGCTTTTCTTTTCGTCTAACGATTTACGATTTGTGAGATAAAAGTTTTTTAGTGAATTAGATAGAATTCTATTAAAGTAAGAGAGAGAAAAAAAAGGAGCTGACGAAAATACCCCTCTAGTGTTGAGAGGGGTTTTTTATTTTTAATCTTGTCCATCCATTTTCTTTGATCCAAGGGTGTAGAGGAGTTCTTGGGTTCTTTTTTTTTTAGGAGTTCTCAAATAACCCCTCCTCTCTCTCTCTCTCTATATATATATATATATAGGGAAAAGATAAAATGAGTCAGCTTATTTTGAGTCCAATTTGAGTCCATTGATTTTCTTCCATCTCCTCAAATTCCAACCACCTCCTACCACCACCACCATTATCTCCGACCACCACCATGATTTTCCGGCGACGACGACCACCGCCACCACGACTTACACATGTGTAAGTTACATGGACCCTTTTTGGACTCAAATTAAGTTGGACTCAATTTATCCCACCCCTATATATATATATATTATATATATATATATATAATAATATATGTATACAGATATATGCATATATAGATTTACTCCCACCGTTGTAGCTTTCAACTACCACCACTATTCACGTTGTTAACACCTTCAACCACTGCCACTGTTCCTCGCATTCAGCTACCACCCACACCACCAAGATCTGCAGAAGAAGATGTAGAAGAAAAGAAAAACTAAGGCTAAGTGAGATATGACAAGAATATGACCATGTTTCATGTTGATCTTTCATTATTCTTAGTTCTTACCATTTATTATTACTATATTTAAAAATGAATGATTTACTAGTGGGAATGCAGTATGAATTTGATGATGGATGATTGTTTTTCTAAAAAATTTTATTTATCATTTTGTAAAGTTACTAGAAATTTTTTATTTATCATTTTGTAAAGTTACTAGATTTTTTTTATATGAAATAGATATAGACATAGGTAGGGTAATACAGTTATAGATATAGATGATGGATGATTGATGTTCAAAATTTGCATAATAATTTGCTGTTAACTTGGGTTTTATAATTTATTTACACTTTTGGTCCCCATGTTGAGAAAATGACGAATTTACCCATCACGTGTATGTCACGTGATCTCCTTTTTAACAGAAGTTACTACTCAGGACCAAAAGTGTTGACGGAGCAAAGTTTCTTGGACTAAAACTGTAATTTATTAAACTTAGGGATGAAAGCTGCAAGTAGATATGCACGACAGGGACGATTTTTGTAATTAACTCTTTATTTTAATAAAGTCATAACTATGTGGGTATAAATGATTAGTAGATTGTATGAAACTTATCACAAGTCCCTTTCCAGTTCAGACCAACAAAGCTTTTGTGTCAAAAGATGGATATTTCGTGCGAGTGATACATATCTATTTTTGCCTTTTGAATAATGGGAATGATATCTTCGGAATACATTTTAGTCATAACGAGACAAAGGTACTCGCGCATTGCGACGGTGATGGAGATGGCGGAGACATGTGGTGGTGGCGGCGGTGGTGTGGTGGCGGCGGGTGGTGGTGGCGAGCGGTGGTGGTGGCGGCGGAGATTGGTGGTGGTGGCGGTGGCGCCGGTGAGTAGTGGAAATTATTGATGTAATGTGGCTATGATGCATCATGCATTAGAATGTGTACATTGTTGAAACTTAAAATCAATATTGAAATTTTAAGTTCAATGTTGAAAATAAAAAAGTAATTTGATTTATAATATAGTATAGATAATAATGATATTATATAATGAAAACTCAGTGTACAAATATTGTGTAAAGAGAATTATTTCTTTTTATAGCTAAAAAAAAGATGCATAACTTATGGATGTTGATGTAGCCTAGCATTTTGTCCAACATAAAGATATATATTCTTTGACATGTGATTCTAATTTATCGAGTCCCACCTGAAATAACATTGATTCCCCATCTACAAAGTCTGATTTGTCCTTTTGATTTTTGAAGAAATTAGAAAAAACTTGATAAAAGAAACACATTAATAAAGGAAATTATAAATCATAGGTAGGGATGAGCAGATTTTCCCAAGTCCCGATCCCGTCCCGATACCGTCCCGATCCCGATCCCGGGAAGTGGTACCGAATGAGACTTGGGACTGGGACCGGTACCCATTTTTCTTAGTTCGTGGGACTTGGGACCGCGGTACCGGGATTTGGTACCGGAAATGGTACCGAATGGGAAATGGGACCGGTACCGGTACCAAGTTTTTGAAAAATTCGGGACTCGGTACCGTCGGTACCGAGACGGTACGGGACGGGACTGGTCCCATGCCCATCCCTACTCGTAGGTATATCATCTAGAATTTAAATTTATAATATGTTGTTATGTACTTTTTAAATTATGTTTATGTAATGTTTAGGTTTTTTTAATGAAATATTTAAGTTTTTATTAAAAAAGAAGTAAATGTTTGATTAAATTAAATGAAAAAGAAATAAATAAAATTTGGGAGGGTTGAGAAGGTGATGAATGCCATTGAAAATGGTTGGGAGGGTTGGTTGGGAGGGTTGAAAAGGAAAATTGAGTTGGAGGTATTTGATTGGTGGGATTTGGGAGGGATGAGAAATCTTGCTACATGACTCCTCTCCCCCTAATAACTATCTATACTCCTTTATAAAAATTATTACACCCCCATTTTTAGAAATAGTTACACAATAGTTATATACGGAATTACTAAATTACCCTTAATAAACACCCACTATGGAAAGAGTTTTTATAAAATACCAAATTTGTCCTTAATGAATTAATTTACACTCTAAACCTTTATTTTAATAATTAACACTTTAAGCCCTTATCTTCTAAAAATTTTCATTATCACAATTACATCAACCTACACCACTTGACACCGCCACCACCACCAATAGTACCATCACCGACCCACTAGACCGCCTTCCCCACTACCGCCGCCACATTGCGCGGGTACCATGCTCGTCTTAATATATTAGAAAGTGATTAATTATTTCTGAATCTTCTCAAATCTAAACTTTTACAGGAAAACTTCTTACCGCTAGGCTATTAATCCGTTGGTATACATATTCCTGTGTTTTCGTCATACCAAAAAATTATGTATTTCACATTTGTATTGTATATTTGTATCCTACTTGTAAAAATTATATAATGGGTAAAAACTTTTGTATATATAAAGATCATGTACAACAACCGAGAGTCTGAGAGTTGAGCTACTGTGCTTGGACGGACCCAATATATGAGAGAAATTGAATGAGCTTATTTATTTTCGAATTTTAATGTAACATTACATTACAATAATTTATTTTAGCATAATTTGACTTAATCTTGGATTATAAACTCGGTCACAAGTTTTCTGGTTACGCACCATATCATGGACATAGTTTAAGCATACGTACGTAGGGTCAAATGACTCAAATCTTCAGGTTCAGTGTTATGATTTGCTAAGGTTAAGACGTAGAGAGGAAGACTAAACAAAAGTTATTAGCTTTTTGTTTATGAAATTGTCTAGGGCTTTCAGTCGTGTTCCGATGCACACCAAGCCTTTGTCGCAAGTTAGGCGTGTTTGATGGACAGTATATCACTGTAATTTGTAATTTGTCACAAGTGATCATAGAATAGCCGATCATAACATAAATAAACTTTTGAATGGATCAAATAAAAGTTATCGAGACATAATCTTTTGGAATAGAAGTGACATAGACATTTAATAAATTCATAGTTGTTTGATATCAAACATTTTCATTTTGTTTTCTATAAAAGTCAATAAGAGGGTACCCAATGGTGAGGACTCATCCACCAAAGACTAGTCCCTGTCAGCGCCACATCAGCAAAAAACACTCCAAGGACTAATCCCCCCAAAATGCACCCAATGCACTCATCCCTCAAGGACTAGTCTTGGACCCACTAATTTTTTTGTCTTCTTCTTTGTATATAGAATTAAAAAACAAAAAAAAAACAAAAAACACCCACAAAGACTCGTCCCTGCAGGAACGAGTGGGGCGGACCAGTGCGAGGGACGAGTGGAGGACTAGTCCCACCCAATGGTGTTCACTAGTCCCTCCACACCAGACGAGCGAGGGACGAGTCCCATTGGGTACCCTCTAATTATTATGATAATAATTTGTTTTGCTATAGCAGTAATTAACTTTTGATGTAAGGTGAAATTATAATGGAGTACAGAGATCACATATTAACATCCTTTCTAATTCTATCACCTAACATATATTAGTTTAACGAACAAAACATGTTGTTTAACTTTAATTATAATAACAAGAAGAATATGAGGCTTTATGTAGCAAACCTTTTTTACAGTTCTTCCAATTTAAAATGCTTAATGTAGTTATCACTATATATAGTAACATTGTGGCATAAATAAAATGTGATTATATAATAACAATAATATCATAAAGAACTCACTATTTGGTAAATGTACGAACAAATATTATTTTTTTGCAACTTTGCCCCACGTCTCCTATTTTTTTTATTATTTTTTTTTTGAACGGCTCACGTCCCCTAATTGACCCCCAACATTCACGTTTTCTTTTCATCATATATCTTCTGTCCAGTTTTGTGACCATAAGGTGAGGGATTTAAATCTCACATAAGAGGGTTTTTATATATTTATTGAGTTTCTTTTGACTTGTTATATTGACATTATTGTTTAGTGGAAATATGATCCGGTGATACTATTGGTGACACGATAATACTCCTATGATCCGTCAGTGATCCAACTTTTCCGTTCATAAAAAAAAAACTATCCTGTACCAATTCATTACGATTAAGAGTTTCATATATCTTGAAACTAGGTGTATAAGTAATTGATGTAAAATGGATAATGTAGTTATTTTAATGGTTGAAAGATGCATATGTTGTAAATAATTTTATAAAGGGTATTATAGGTAAATTAAGTAGAGATGTTTAGATTAGTGAATAAAAGATAATGGTATTTTATGGTTATCAAAAACTTAATTGAAGAAAAAGGAGGAGTTAAATGCTTTATAATGTACGAGTAGTATAGAGTACATATAGTAAGTTTTATGAGATTTTGAGCCGAGCTTGAAATTAGTTGTGGATTAAACATTTTTAAGCATAGAACTCCAAATGGGTAAAAGAACACCTCCAGCTGCCCAACACTATCACCATCACCGTCGTTGTAGCATTATGGAAGTACCTTTTTATTAGTTCCTAAAAACATATTCATATTTAAGTATATTACGTTAAGTACAACCTAAGGGCTGCGTTTAGCATTTTCCTATTAATTAATAACCAATCTCAACACTACCTTCTTGTTAGTTCTAAAAAACTTATTCATACTTAAGTATACTAGATGGGCGCCCGCGCGTTGCAGCGACAAAAATAAACAACGTTCGAGGTGTTGTGACAATGTTAATTTCAAATCAAATACTTAATCGGAACTTTTATTTGTATGATAGTTTTTGACAATAACAAACAAAAAAAATATTTGACGAACAAAGAGAATTTTAATAAAGTCTGAAATTTTTTTAAAGGTATTTTAGTCACAGTGTATAGAATGGAAATAGAGATGTATTAAGAGGAAGGTAAATTAGACATATCGTTCTTAAAAGTTTAAGGAGGAGGATCCGTTTTGTTTATAAGGAAGTATAGATTAAGTTTCGGTCCGTTATATCTAGAAGTTCAATCTAATAAATTCAGCGTCTCAAATAGCATAAGACAGATTAAATAATTGCCATACTTAAGAGATGAAAACGAGCTATATATATTCGTGAGGTAGTAATTCCACAATTAAAACCGCATTGAAGAATAATGACCCACTTCTGGGTTCTGACCATTCTAGACCACACTTTCATTTCATAGCTTATCCACAAACAGATAAGCCAAATCACTGATATCTTTAATTCAGTTTACTTTGCAACTTCTTTTACGATAAATTTTAGGAGTATTAACGTAAACTGGCATGTGTAAAAAAGCAAAACAACCATAATCAACAATGTTCAAATAAAAAAGGAAATGATAAATCCTCCTAATTAAACCTCCTAAAAATCCTCCTAATTATAGGATCATGACATGTGACAAAATCAAGAGTTAAGATCAAGAAAGAGAGTTAATGGAATTGTAACACCCGTCATTTATGCCGGTCAACTTTACGATACTAGTAAATGGAAATGAGTCAAACTTGGACTTAATGAAAATATGGTCATGTGAATAGTCGTTAGAAAGGTAATTTAAAAATATATATAGCTGCGTTAACAAAATAATTGAACGAGTCTTGAGTTAAAAGTTTTAGCTAAACGAATCATTTTTCGGGAGAAAACTGGAAGCAAACGCGAGAGTGTTAAAAGGGAGATAAAACCCTCCTAACCCTCTTATCCTTCTCATTTCTCTCTTCCACTTTCTCTCTCTACTCTATCCTTTCTCCTTTTCTCCTCCTTTTCTCTAAAAATGGGAGGATGTTGATGGTGTGTTTTCGTTGTATTTAAAATTTATAAAAATGTTGTACAAGTAATTACCTCAAACTAAACACACAATAACGGGTAGAGAACCCGGTCAAGTGTAGTATAGTAAGTGATAAGTACAGGATCGTTCGCAGGGACGCTTGCACTACCTAATATGGTAAAATGTGTAATTCTAGCGGTTGGGGTTGTCACGATTTCCTATTAAACTAAAAAACTGAAAAGTAAATAGAAGCCACAACCGCTTATTCAGCGAGAGGCTTAGTATGAAAATAGTTTGAAAAAGCAAATAACAGTAATTAAATTAAAATACTTGTTTGACATCTCAGATCTCATGATACGACCGGATATTACTCTACCTACTTGCTAGACTGTTGGAAACTTAATCACGACTCAGATTCTCGTTAGATTCACTTTGCCTAAGTAACTAGTGCTGTCCCTAGACTCACACTACTCTTTAAACAAATTCTCGTTAGATTCATCGTTTAAGCATTAATGACCTAAAGTTTGTGTTACTAATTCATCTTTAAGTTACCCAGCTCTTAAGCCATGACCAGATAATAATTCCCTCTGGTGACCACAGTGCACGTTTCCATGTCACTGGATCGCGTCTGACATTGTTAAGCATCATGTTCTATTCATCCTAATTATTATGGTTATGGATCCCTCAGTTATAAGTGAATCACCTTTTACATCTAGTTAAAGACCGACTAGTGTTTTCCATCCTTATGTATTAATCCTAGTGTATGATTATAGACCGATCATCATAATTAAATCAATACATGCAGATATAGAACCGATAATAATATGAAGAACTAGTAAAACATGGATCTACTATAAACAGTAAAACACACTCCAACAGATCTAACAAATAAAGTAAAATAACTAAACGTCTACATGATCACATCGATCCAAACAAGTATTCAGCCTACTAGCCTACCATTATTAAAGGAATAACAAAGTCAGAAAAGATGAAAGACATTGTTTACCGACTGAAAGTAAAATAAAAGAGTAGATCTAGGTTGAGGATGAAGATCGGAAGGTGTTAGAAGCTCCAAAACCTCCTTGGAATCTGCAAAGTCGACCTAGGGTTGAATGTGGGCGGCTAGGGTTGCTGAATCGGCTCTCTCTTCGGGTTTTGAGGGCTGCTTCGGCTTAAATAGTGATTTAGGTCGGTTTGCTGAACTGGGCTTCCCAGCGGCGCTGGATGGGCTCCAGCGGCGCTGGGCTTGGGCCAGCGGCGCGGCCAGCGGCGCTGGCAGCTCATGCTACTTCTCGTTTCGCTTCGTTCGGCTCCCGAATCACCTCCTTGTGTCTTGTAACTTCATAGTCCTTCATCTTGAGTCACTTGATGCCATTTACCCTCACTCGCATCTTCCGTGAACCTGCGTAAACATAGAATCCATTAAGTACCGATAGTTCCGGAATATTAACTCATTTTAGACATTGAAATGAGGCCTTTCGATAGGGGTTTTTATCACAAAATGAACGCTCATCATATACCCCCACACTTAAGTCTTTGCTTGTCCTCAAGCAAATAGTCCAAGAAAATAAATCAATGATGAGCGGACAACTTAAGTGTTCAAGTTATTCTACTTTATAAAATCATTTCAAAGATTAGTCATGCAAATGATTTGAGAAAGCTTTAGACAAAATCAGTAAGCTATAGCTAGAGGTAAAGATAATCAGTCAATCAAAACTAAAAGTTAACCTTATATTATGTTAATACCTCTAAAACCGTTCTATAATTCCACATGTCCTACAACTCAATCTTACTACCTTCTGCTGACTAGTTAAGCACTTAATTAAAGTTTGTATAGCAATCAGATCTACTAGCTACTAGCAAGGCATTTACATTTCATCGTTTGTGTACTTGTGAGTAACTACTTAGACATACTCTCACACTACAGTCATGCTCACTAGCTAAACACTAAAGCAGTTATACGATATTATCATCTTTAATAGTTGAGACAGCGGTGACAGGTCGGTGGTTCCCCACGCGCAAAGCGACATAACTCAACTAATGGTTAGAGTTTATACCTTACATCAAGACAGCGGTGACAGGTCGGTGGTTCCCCACGCGCAAAGCGACATAACTTGATACGTATAGATTTTACTCGTTATTAGTTCTTTGAACTCTTTTAATTAATCTACTGATTGCCTTTTCTTAAGATTACTACATTATTAATGCAATAGACATTATCAGAGACCCCAGATGACTCATACACTTACTCCGCATGCAACTAGTTTACAATTAATAGTGTAAGAATTAAGGCGAACCATACGTCTAAACTAGTTCCTACACAAGCACGTATATAATTAAGTTCAATTAATACACCTATACTAATAACTAGATAGCTCTAATGCTAGGCATATTAAAGTCCGGTTAAATGTGCTATGGCAAACATAATCGCATACAGTTCCAGTCTAAGCTCTAATCCATTTGGAAAAATGAACAGCCACAAATCTATAGTTAAACTAACAGTTCATCTACCAAAGCTAATATTGCTTAGTTATCGTCATCTTTTGTCTACTTGCAAAGCTTATATTCTCAAAATGTTTTTCAGACACAAGAAAATTTTTAAATTTGCATGATTAAGTAGTAGAAAACTTATGATTATTCAAACAATTAAACCACGGGTTTTTCCTATTCCATCCCCCCACACTTAAATTGTACAACGTCCCCGTTGTACTAAACATGACATAACAGAAAGGGTTTGATGCGACCAATTTATACATATCGCCCACATCGTTTTTGGCCATTTTATTAAAAGCTTTTAGTCGAATTTGTGTGCATTTGGCGCGTTTATGTGTTTGTTAGTGTTTTCAGGTTCTAAACAGGTTACGCGTTCATTTTGTGCAATTTCGGATGATTATTGGCCAGAAGTCATTTGTGAAGTCGAGAGTCGTTTCGAGTGGAAGAGATAGCGAGTGTCGGGATCGAAAGATGAAGGTTGTACACCAAGCATGTGACTGCGCCGCAGTGGAGATGTACGTGGTCCACTGCGCCGCAGCCAAAATCCACGGCATTGTTTGGACAAACCCCCACTGCGCCGCAGTGGGGATGGCTTGATGATGACTGCGCCGCAGTCTCGTGTGGTCAGATGCATCAAGAACCTCACTGCGCCGCAGTGGGGGCAGTACACGCCCACTGCGCCGCAGTGAGGGGTCGGCACTGAAGGGTTTTTGGTCAGTTTTTGCATCAGACATCAGGGGGTATAAATAGTTTTCACAACCTAATTACCAAAATATCAAATACTCTTTCTAGGAGCTGCACTACAGGGGATTTCTTCAAGGTTCAAAGGCTAGATTTCTTCCTCAAAATCATTGGAGATCTACGTGCACCCATCTAGATCGTATCTACTTTTCGTGTCTTACAATTTACTTTCATCAAACGATTGGTACAATCATGTTTACCTTTTCTTTTGATTATTATTTACCATTCATCATGAGTGGCTAGATCTATTATCATCCACCTTGATGAAACTAGACGAATAATGTGATTGCTATGTTTTAATTCAAGAGTTGATTCTATTATCGTTATATTGAGATCTTTATTGATTAATTCCTTATGCTTTATTCTTTGTGATATTAATAATTTATTTGTTCATCGTTAGTGGTACTAGGTGAATAGGTATTTTATTTCAATTAATTGTCTATGATTGATTGTCTCCGGTTGGTGGTACCACGGTGAATGTCATTAGAATAATAGGTATTAATTGGTAAACGTGTCTAGATCCGGTTGGTGGTACCACGTATTTATTCACATAGATATGATTGATAATTGTTAATCAAACAAACTAATTACTAGGGATATTTTCTTAAGCATTGGTGGTACCGGCTTGGGTAATTGAACTAGCAAATTAGGTGTTTGGGTAATTTGCAAACGGTTGGTGGTACCACGTAAGCATCTTTATCCTTACACGATTATCTATTCAACTTAATGAATTTGATCTTAATTTAAAGCAATCACATTTGAAGTCGAGGGAAGTCAAGGTGGATGAATTTTAATATTATTGTTTGAAGTTTCATTTCATTTTATGTTTTTAATTTTCTGTTAAAAAGAGATTGAAGTAACACCCTTTTTCCAAACCATTTTATGAAACAACTAGTTCAACCAATCCCTGCGAACGAACACGGTCTTACCTGTTAACTATATTACAAACGATCGGGTCCACTGCCCGTGAGTGCGTAGTAGTGAGTTTTAAGGTGATTCTAGTTTTAAAAATATTAAACTCGATTTAGCACATCAGGGTAATAGGAAAAACACGATAAGATAAAGGATTAACGAAACTTCCCGGGCTTAAATTGCATGAATTGTTGTTGAAGATGGCATATGTGGAGCGACTTGAACGTTGTTGAGCTTTAAAGACTTGAGTCATCTCCGTTTGATGGCGATCCATTGATGCTTCTCCATCTCCTTTTCTTTTTGGTATTTTCCGAATTTTTTGATTTTTTTGTTTTTGGGGTTTTCTGATTTTTTTTTTTGGATTTTTCGCGATCTGGTGCGCTGTCAGACTCCGGGAGCGGCGCTGGCTAGCTTGAAGCGGTGCTGGGCTGATGGAAGCGGCGCTAGCATAGCATGAGCGGCGCTGGACTTGCACAGGTACAGGTCCAGCGGCGCTGGAAGTAAGGGAGCGGCGCTGGGAAGCCCAGATGCTTTCCCAGCGGCGCTGGAGATCTTCTAGCGGCGCTTGCGAGTCCTGTACTTGCTTCGACGTCTGATTTTCCTTCACGAATTGACTCCGGCATTCCCCCACACTTAGCTTTTGACCAAGTGCATGGTTTTCTTCAGAATACAAAGCTAAATACTATTGCACACTTCAATCAAAATATCAAAATGGAAAATAACAAGCTAAAACATACAATAAAAATAAATACGAAATACGAAATACGATTGCAATAAGTTACTTGTTTCTTCGATCCATTGAAAGCTTGCATTTGTGATTCTAAAGATATAACCTATATAAAACAGTTCACAAATGATAAAATTCAAAACAATTCACTTAATTGCAATTAGTCACATATTCCTAAAAATAAAAAGAAAAATAAAAGTACGGCTTGGGTTGCCTCCCAAGAAGCGCTAAGTTTAACGAGTCTTCAGCCGGACTCGGCCTAGGAACTAGGTTAAGGAAGAATACGGGGTCGGCCGGGGGCCCGTTCCCGTTGGGTAACGTTCGAAGTGACTTATGGCTTCTTTGACGTTCGGTCCTTTTCTCTCCTCCAAGTTTTCTGAGTTCCTTCGTGCTTCAGTTGATTCAGCCATTTCCACGTCGATCGGTGTTTGATTTCCAGGGCTGGCTTGGGTGGTGACGGATTTGATTTCGCGAGATTCGGGGCTGCAGGGGGTTCCAGCGGCGCTGGCACCCCTGAGCGGCGCCGGGCTTGGCCAGCGGCGCTGGTGGCTCCGTGGCAGTACCCGATTTTCCGATTTTGCTTCCATATTCCTCTAGGAACCTCATTATCCTCTCGGGTTTTGTTAGTATGATGTTTTTCACCAACCCTTCGTTGAATGCCTTCCTTGTTCCTATGTTCAACCCGTTGTAGAACACTTTCATTTGTTCCTTTGTGCTTTTCTTCTCAGTTACCAATGCGTTCGTCAGTGTTTTCATTCGTTGCCAAGCTTTTCCCAAAGTCTCAGTTTTTACATGTTTAAAACGCTTCACTGCCAACAATGTTTCCTCTTCTGGAGATTTAGCGGACCCCTTCTTGCCTCGCGATCTCTTCCTTCCAATCGCTTCTTCTTTCCTACCTGGCAGTGGCCTCAAATCATGGTGTTTAATTGTGTCTGATGGCTTATTTGGCTGGTCAATCTTCTCAACACCTTTTCTCAAGTGATTCGGGACCCAGAAATCTCCCCCAACGGCGCTGGGTGTCCCTCCCAGCGGCGCTGGCTTCTCCGTCCTCGCGATGGGTTCTTCAAATCTGACTTTTTGGCTCGAGATCCTAGCTTCAATCCTTGCAACCATCTCTGTTCGTTCCGCTTGCATCTTCTCTCGGTCCTTGATTTTCTTCATTATGTCTTGTCTTTGTCCTTCCAAGATTCCGCAAGCTTCCTTAATCCTATATTCTAGTGGCAAACAATAATTACTCATCCGTTTGGTGTGATCATCCATCTCCTTGTATTTCCACACCAAAAGCACGTGTTCCCCTAGTTCATCCGCCAAATTCGTCACCTCTCTTAAAGCTTCCTCGTGACTACCATAATTTTCTTGACGGAAGTTGCCCACCTTATGCATTATTTCACAATGGCTAAATGACACTGTGAGCTCGTATTCTCCTCCAGTTAGATGTAAATCCATTCCATGTCTGTTACTGAGTGGCCTACGAACGGCAGGAGCATGCTGATGAGAACCTGTTTGCTGTGCAGATCTCCCCAGCGGCGCTGGACTGAGTGCCCAGCGGCGCTGGGCTCTTCCCAGCGGTGCTGGTGCTTCCTGTGCAGATTTCGGAGTTGCTTTCTGCCATATAAACGCCTTTCTCTATCCCCGAAACGGGTATTTCGAATCGATTCCGATGCATTGTACCTATCTTAGCTGAAATTCACTAAACGAAAATGGAAGAAAAAGAAAAACAAGAACGAAAACAAACACAAAACACGAAAACGATTAGTAACTTTAAGAACAAAATAAAATAACCCTAAATGCAGACAACCTAGACTTAATATCTAAAAACGACAAAATAAAAATATTTTTGGATTTTTGAAAATTTAAGAAAATGAAATTACTACTAAACCCTAATTTTGACCTAAACCTTATTTGACCTAATTTAACTACTAAACCCTAAAATGACTTAACCTAAAAACTGAAAAGTAACTTTCTCGTGCCGAAACACAAGAAAGGATCCAATTACACTACTAAACTAAGAATGCGTCGCGTCCCCGGCAGTGGCGCCAAAATACGTGATGGTGTGTTTTCGTTGTATTTAAAATTTATAAAATGTTGTACAAGTAATTACCTCAAACTAAACACACAATAACGGGCAGAGAACCCGGTCAAGTGTAGTATAGTAAGTGATAAGTACAGGATCGTTCGCAGGGACGCTTGCACTACCTAATCTAGTAAAATGTGTAATTCTAGCGGTTGGGGGTTGTCACGATTTCCTATTAAACTAAAAAATTGAAAAGTAAATAGAAGCCGCAACCGCTTATTCAGCGAGAGGCTTAGTCTGAAAATAGTTTGAAAAAGCAAATAACAGTAATTAAATTAAAATACTTGTTTGGCATCTCAGATCTCATGATACGACCGGATATTACTTTACCTACTTGCTAGACTGTTGGAAACTTAATCACGGCTCAGATTCTCGTTAGATTCACTTTGCCTAAGTAACTAATGTTGTCCCTAGACTCACACTACTCTTTAAACAAATTCTCGTTAGATTCATTGTTTAAGCATTAATGACCTAAAGTTTGTGTTACTAATTCATCTTTAATTTACCCGGCTCTTAAGCCATGACCAGATAATAATTCCCTCCGGTGACCACAGTGCACATTTCCATGTCAGTGGATCGCGTCTGAGATTGTTAAGCATCATGTTCTATTCATCCTAATTATTATGGTTCTGGATCCCTCAGTTATAAGTGAATCACCTTTTACATCTAGTTAAAGACCAACTAGTGTTTTTCATCCTTATGTATTAATCCTAGAGTATGATTATAGACCGATCATCAGAATTAAATCAATACATGCAGATATAGAACCGATAATAATATGAAGAACTAGTAAAACATGGATCTACGATAAATAGTAAAACACACTCCAACAGATCTAACAAATAAAGTAAAATAAATAAACGTCTACATGATCACATCGATCCAAACAATTATTCAGCCTACTAGCCTACCATTATTAAAGGAATAACAAAGTCTGAAAAGATGAAAGACATTGTTTACCGACTGAAAGTAAAATAAAAGAGTAGATCTAGGTTGAGGATGAAGATCGAAAGGTGTTAGAAGCTCCAAAACCTCCTTGGAATCTGCAAAGTCGACCTAGGGTTGAATGTGGGCGGCTAGGGCTGCTGAATCGGCTCTCTCTTCGGGTTTTGAGGGCTGCTTCGGCTTAAATAGTGATTTAGGTCGGTTTGCTGAACTGGGCTTCCCAACGGCGCTGGATGGGCTCCAAGGGCGCTGGGCTTGGGCCAGCGGCGCTGGCAGCTCCTGCCGCTTCTAGTTTCGCTTCGTTCGGCTCCCGAATCACCTCATTGTGTCTTGTAACTTCATAGGCCTTCATCTTGAGTCACTTGATGCCATTTACCCTCACTCGCATCTTCCGTGAACCTGCGTAAACATAGAATCCATTAAGTACCGATAGTTCCGGAATATTAACTCATTTTAGACATTGAAATGAGGCCTTTCGATAGGGGTTTTTATCACAAAATGAACGCTCATCGGATGTCATCCATCCATCTTATTCTTCCAGTTTTCAGAATTTCTCATGGGATTTAGGCAAGGAATCAACTAAAACTTGGGTTAATAATAATCTTATGCTTCATTAAGGGCTTTCCATCATCTCAAAGTTGCAAGATTCAAGCTTTGTTCTTCCCTTTTCCCCCAAATTCGGATTTTTAATACAAGGTAATAATTGGTATGTAAATTTACTTCCTACATGCTTAAATTATGTTATTATGGTTGTGGGTTACAAGATTTATTCAAGACTTAGTCAAATCTTGGGTATTTGTTGAATTTAATTAAAATCTAGGGTTTTAAAAAGGGGGTTTTTGATTTAAGAAGTGGGTTTGTAAATTGAGTCAAGTTTTACACTTGTTTATACTTATAGTAAGTTGTGATAAAGAATGGAGCTTTAATTTGGTGGCTAGCTTGGGAAAATCCTTGAGTTTGGTCAAAAACTAGACTTTGAAAGAGATAACTTTAGATTTGGGAAGTGGGTTTTTGAAAGAACTTGATATTTATGCATGGAAATGAGTTTGGAAGTGTCTCCTAATTGATTTTGAGGTCAAAATGAAGCTTGGATGCATTTTGGGTCGAAATTGTGCAGGTTTTAACGGTCATTAATTCATAGGACTGTTCTTGACAACAGTTCAGAACCAAGATGAACAAATTCAAAACCAAGTTCCGTTAGTTTTTAACGCCCGTTAGTTTTGAGGACTATTTTTGACAACAGTTCAGAACCAAGATGAACAAATCAAAACCAAGATCTGTTAGTTTTTAACGCCCGTTAGTTCTAAGGATTTAGTTTGATAACATTCTTATGGACTACTCATAACCCATATGAACTATTTAAAAACCATACGTAAAGTCTTGATTTGTAAACATGTTGTGTTCATTAATAGGTTGTGGACACGTGACGCTCATTGAACACTTATAACTTGATCTTAGCTTGTTGATGCTTGGCAAATGTGAGTTTCGTAGCCCCTACTATTTGTTGTATGCTTTGGGGGTGGAAAGATACTCGCTATGTGTTATGTGTTATGCCGTAGATTAAGCTTATGTTAATCTTACGTGCATATGTTTTTGTGCTAGTGTAAGTTATAGGTACACATGTATCGTGATTGGTAACGTTATGGATGTAGTTGCACGTATAAGATAGTTGTAGCCTATACTAGGATAATCCCCCCTGATGTGGTGTATGATATTGATGTGTTTACTTGATTAGTGATTTGTGGGTTTTGGTATGCTTAATGGGTGTTGGTCGGGTGGAGGGAAAGCCGCTGGTATCACCCGTATACATTACCTGCCAATACATTAAGGGCATATCAGAACCGAGTCCTGGTTAGTGATTTAGTAAATGAATGGATGCCATGATACGTTGTTATATGTATTATGAATTTGTGTTATGATTGTGTTATGATCGAAGCAAGGTTATACGATTGTGTTTATGATCGAATCAAGGTTATATGATCGTTATATGATCGAATCAAGGTTATATGTTCGTTATATGATCGTTTATAACCGAATTGAGGTTATATGTTTGTTATATGATCGTTTATGATCAAATCAAGGTTATATGCTCGTTATATGATCGTTTATGATCGAATCAAGGTTATATGCTCGTTATATGATCGAATCAAGGTTATATGTTCGTTATATGATCGTTTATAACCGAATTGAGGTTATATGTTTGTTATATGATCGTTTATGATCAAATCAAGGTTATATGCTCGTTATATGATCGTTTATGATCGAATCAAGGTTATATGCTCGTTATATGATCGTTTATGATCGAATCAAGGTTATATGCTCGTTATATGATCGTTTATAACCGAATTGAGGTTATATTATTATGCTATGATCGAATCGAGGTTATACTGTTATGTTATGATCGAATCAAGGTTATTTGATCAAGATATGATCGAATTATGAACGTTATTATTTACAGACCCATATATGGATGTATATTGTATGAATCATTGTTGTAAACTGTTGATCGTACGAACATGTTATGTGATCCTACGAACTCACCAACCTAGTGTTGACGTTTTTGAGTATCCTTTCAGGTATAAGAGAAATCGCTTGCAAGCTAGAAGTTGATTCCTATAGATGGACCTAAGGATCGTTTGATTGCATTCTAGATCTTTAGACTCGGGCACGCTGCCTCGGTTTGCTCTCCCTTTTCATGGGATTTGTATGTTGTATTTTGAACCGTATATGACAACTTGTTGTGTTAATATAGCCATCATATAGTTTCTCTGTGTAATATCCATTTGCAAGCTCATTTCAGTTGCATCTCATGTTTCCACCACTGGTGGGGTGTTAGAGGAATTCACTTGTCATGATTCGAAGGTTTTAAGAAGATCATTAGGAGGATTAATCATTCTCAATAAAAAAAACAATGTTTGACTTTAGTAAACCGTCTTCATTATGCCTAGTTAATATTTTGGCCTTCAAAGGTGTAATTGCCAATTTTCCAAAAATTGACAAAGTGACGATCATTTAAAAAATTTACACGTCGTCGGTAAAAATTGGGCCAACCCCCTCCATTTTTTCGTTCGGTAGTACAATTTATCCGTTATGCGTCTGAAAAATTATTATTTTTAGTGTTATTTCTAGATATTATGACTGTTTACACCCTATGAGTATTTTTCTTAGTGTTTTTTTTGTCCCATTACTTTCGGTCCCCTGTCAAATGGGTCACCGCCACTGCTCACAGGTGATCCTAGGGAGTTTGTCACGAACAAACGGGTCTCCACTTTGGTTTCATCTAACCTCTTCGAAGTGTTTTTCAGTTGCTAATGTCTTGTATTTGTAACAACGTACTGTCACACTGCACAACAAGAGCAATAACCGCATTGGATGGTGTACCGGGTTCCTTCATGAGAAATTGACGAGGTTTTAACAAGATTAGAAGTCACACATGTGACCATCAAAAATCGAGTGTATTGCTATAAAATAAGTATTGCAATTTGGGAATATTAGCCTCTCCTATAGCAGTTAGGTCATTTTGTATTTGTGGTATAACGCAACGAGTGTTTCGGTTGGTCCATGGGAGATCATTTTGTTTGCGTTTCATTGGTATCTCTTTTTTTATAATAGTCGTAGTTATTTCACGTGTTTGTTTTTCTTATAAGTCAGAACTCTTGTCTTCTATGTATCGGCTAGTTCCTTACTAACAAATTTTATATTTATTGTAATAAAATTTAATATCGTTCAAAAAGAAAAAAAGATTTGTATATGGGATGAGTTCATTTTTATCTAGTGACATATTTTGAAATTTTTTGTGTAAGACTGGAAGGGATTATAAATTTTTTACTTATGTTCCCGGTATTATATTTCGGACATTCGGTTCGGATCGGGTCAAATAATAATACACCAAAATCTAAGTATTCCTCGATCGTAGTGGTTGTGGGCTATACAATCTTAAATAACTTTCCAAAAAAAGTAATTGTAACTTATTAATGAACCTTTTTTCATTAAAAAACAAAACATATGGATATTTTCATATAAGTTAACTATTAAAAAACTATATACTCGTATTACAAAGTTACAAGGAAATGCAATTTTTTCATTAGAAGTATTGAACTCTAAGGATGCTAAAAACTCTCACAAAATAGATAAACATCGAAAACACATAACTTTGCTAGCAATTATTTGTGCAAGATTGGGTACAATGCTCAAACAATCGACACTATTAGAAGCATCGATATTTAACGTGGTTTGTTTTCTTTATATGCCAAGTCCGTGCTACCTGAGTAAGTTTCCCATTCATTAGTAGCAGATGAAACTAGTGGGACATTGTAAAGATCAGGTTGCTCGACTTCTAGGACTAAGCTTCGAGTCTCTTCACATGTTTGTTGTTCGAGCCAAGGGTGAGGTGACTTCTTCATGCCCTCTAGCTCCACCGCTACTTCTTTCATTGTAGGTCTGTCACGACCGTGTGAACTAAGACATCTCTTTATCAGATTACCTATCACTTGTAACTGCTCAAGAGTCCCTTCACGTAAAAGTCTTGGTTCAACAATTTCAAATAAGCGGTTTTCCTCGATTGAATTGACAAAGTATGCAGCTAAATTCTTTTCAGTATTGGTTCTGTCAACACCAATGGGCTTTTTCCCAGTTATGAGTTCTGTAAGGACAACTCCAAAGCTATAAACGTCACTTTTTTCAGTTAGTTGACTTGTGTTAAAGTATTCTGGGTCCAAATACCCTAGCGTGCCTTGAATAAGCGTGGTTACTTGGTCGTGATCCAACGGGACTAACCTTGATGCACCAAAATCTGAAATTTTAGCGGTGTAGTTTTCATCTATCAATATGTTGGTCGACTTGACATCCCTATGTATGATTGGCATAATAGTTTCTGAATGGAGGTATGCAAGTGCACCAGCAGCTTCAACAGCTACCCTCAACCGATTATCCCAAGATAACCAACTCATTCCGCCCGATCTATGATGAAGATGATGGAAAAGAGTGTTGTTGGAGATGAATTCATACACTAGCACGGGGACTTCCTCTTCCAAGCAACACCCCAAAAGCTTTACCACATTTCGATGGATGACTTGTGTAACTATCATAATTTCATTGATGAATTGCTCTGCTTGGCCACCATCATCCACTAGTTTAGATTTCTTTATCGCAACTACACGTCCATCACATAAAACTCCTTTGTACACTACGCCATATGCACCTCGTCCAATAACTTGGTCTTGAGAATAATTATTTGTGGCTTTTCGCAGTTGTTGAGTGCTAAACAAAGCCATTACCTCATGATGTGAATTGAGCTTTTGTTTTAGTAACACACCTCCGTTTTGCTCAAAGAACTTTTCTCGGAGCTTCGTTAGCTTCCTTCTTCTTAGGCCAAAGAAAATTACTGTTATCCCAGATAATATTGCGAAGAGGCCTAACACCGGTGCTAAATATCAATTGAAAATCAAAAGCACTACTTATTAGAAAGTTAGATAGTCATTGTTCAGGAGATAACATATAGTTTTTAATAACTAACATGGCCGAAACAAAATTTAGAAAATGAGGCCTAGACTCACGAATTGAAAATCAAAACACTTCAAAATATATCTTTGATCTTTATATCCAACGAATGTTTCTACACAAAACTATTTTTATGCAAAACATGAACAATAATAAACAATGTGAAGTGTAATTGGAATAGTTCTTTTTATAGAAACAAAGTTTACCATTTTATTTTAAATCCGTTTATAGAAGAAAGGTGGTCTTTTTCGATTAAAGTATTAAAATAAAGTAGCTAGATTAATTACCCGACATACACATTTAATTACATATACTTTTATGAGAGAATTACCTATAATGAATATGGTCTTAGAAGCTCCAGCATGATCAATAGCTTGACAACCATTCTGTGTTGTTGCATTCCCAACGGATCCCGGTTGACACGTACAATTGTAACCCCCTGGTATATTATTGCAAACACCATAACAAGGATACATTCCTGGATCCGCACACTCGTTGATGTCTGAAAACAAATGAAGCTTGTCCATCAACGCATCACGGATTAAATCACTTACTTAATATCTTATGGAGTAAAACATTTAGCGACTTTCTAATTAACTTTGATATACATATTTACCCATGTCTATACATAATCACGAATATTCTATCAATAAGAACAATTTTTTTTTGATTTACAGGTCTTAATCTTTAAGTATATCGAAGGTAATATTCATTTTTTTGGCTGGAAGTAAAGTTAAAAATTGGCTCCATTATAATAAAGATTGAAACACCGAAGAAGTAAGTAACCAG
This sequence comes from Erigeron breviscapus, assembly GCA_034093135.1. NCBI lineage: Eukaryota > Viridiplantae > Streptophyta > Magnoliopsida > Asterales > Asteraceae > Erigeron > Erigeron breviscapus. The sequence goes on from CM067173.1 coordinate 1,243,981, forward strand.
AAGAGATTTGTGGTGATTCAAAAGAGGTTATTTGAATGAGTCAAATATAGAGATATAGAGTTATACATATAAAGAAAAACTTTAAAGAAATAAAATAGAGCAACCTATAGGCACCTGTGACTATTGGGCTTTACATGAATTGGAGTAGTTACTAGGCTGCACTAGGGAGTAGCTAATATATCCCCATATATATTAATTATATAATGAGTTAATTTCTCGTATTGTCCCTATGGTGTACCCAAAAAATCACGTTTCATCCTTATAGTTTAAAAACGACACTGGTGACCCCTTTATAGAAGGATAAGGTTCTAGTTCAGTCAATTTTTTAACGTCCATCAAATGGACTCCGTTTTCTTCTTCACGTACCTTTCACATGAGGGTGTTTACGTCATTTCACACATGTAAATGACAAATAATGATATGTTTAAAAACCCAAATAGTTATACCTATATCTATATCTTTATCATCAAAACAAAATCAAAATCAATATACATATCCTTGTCACAAGTCAAAATAAAAGCATCAACATTGAAGGAAGGGAGGAAAAAGAAAACTATGGGGGGTAAAAGACGTAAATATCTTCACGTGGGAAACACGTGAAGGAAAAAACGGAGGCTATTTGACGGACGTTAAGATATAGGACTGAGCGAGAACCTTAACCTTATCCTTATATAAAGGATCACCCGTGTCGTTTTTAAACAATAAGGATGAAACGTGATTTTTTGGGTAAACCACAGGATCCGTGAAGTTAACTCTGTTATCATAGTGTGTTGTCTAATGAATCTATGATTTTACTTTGACATGTTTCTTGTTTATGACTATGATTTTATTTTTACATTAACTCATTCATCATCAAACTAATTAACAATGTAACTAATAAGTTCTCGTTATCTTAGATACTTTAATTAGTTTAGTGTAAGGATGTCATTATTTTGCTATAAAGGTTATTGCATATTTTCATTTGGAATTGTCTCAACTATATATCTATTGTTTATGAACTAAATTAATATTGTTCTGCTGTTATTTTTGACTAGTGTTTAGATAAAAAATAAAATGAAAATTTGGCTCTTCTTAAATCAAATTCCATGTTTTGTAAGAAGTTCTCACTCCCACGAGCCTTAGATAAATTGAAATTCACTTCCTCCTTTCTTGATTTTATAAAGTGTCTGGATCTATGTGATGAAATTATGGAGTCTTTGGAGGAGGATCTTAAGACACTAGTTCTTGAGTCCAGCTTCAGTGGCTTAATTTGCACAACTTCGTGGTGTCGCCGGAACCAACATAAAGACAACACAAAATCAAGATATATACTCAGTATATGGTATCTTACTACCTTACTTGCAAATAGTTCACCCATAAATTTACCGACAAAAAGTACTATATTTTATGCATACTCAGACATGTTATACCCTATTTAAAATACTAGAAATTTGATCAAGTACGGTCAGCTTCCGAACAAGTTCCAGCGCATTTTGTCCCAATTTATGAATCGGATATTATGTTCCTTAATTGATGGAATGAAAATTAAATTCCTGGAGAAATATTGCTGCATAATACGTTATCATAAAATGTATTTCCTTACTGATTTAAACAAGAAACTTTACCTTGGCAGCCTTGATCAAGATACGGGTTACCCTCATAACCTTTGTCGCATTTACATCGATAACCACCCACGGCATTATCTACGTCATAGCACTGGCTATTCTCTTTGCATTCGGTAGGCTGATCACCAGTGCACTTTTGGTCGAGTCCGATAGCCCAATCGATCACAACTTGAACAGTCGCCTTGACCCTCTTCTCCAAGCCTGAAAGATACGATAAATCCTGGGCACCAAGAAACTTAAAATTGCTGACGTCACCAAGGAATGCATAGCCACAGTCATTGATGGACCAAATATCCCTGTGGTTCCTAAACGAGTTGAGTGTAACATTGTAATATTTGAGACCTTTTCTTATAGATGTCTGGCAACAGCCTTCCCCTGAACATCGCCCATCTAATACGTCCACTCGTCCACTGCATAATCCAATACAACCGCTGGAAAAGTTGTCGTCTTCTTCCCCTGTGATCAATGCATAGTCATCACACCCGATGACCGTGAACATATTCTTGGCAGAGAAAGTGAATGTCTTTAAGCTAGTCCACCAATCATAATCATAATTCACGGTTCCATTACGGTCGTAGCATCTCAAGGCAACTCCCGTTTCGATGCGCAACTCTGAATCCGAAATGTTGTATATTTCGATGTTGCTTGAACGGAGGAACAACTTGGGGGGATTATAGGAAGTGTTACAAGTAACGTAGAAGGAGACGTTGTCTAGGGAACAACCCGTTTCATTGCCAATACCAAAAGGGTAAGGAATTGTAACATCCCCACACTTGGTTTGACATTCGGGCTTTTTTCCTATGTTGCTCATACTAGTCGAGTTGGAACCTTGAAGAGATCCCAAACCTACTATTGTTGAAGGTAATGTTGTAAACACACACATGATAATTATGAAATGAAGAAGCATGTTTCAAGCTGCAGGGTTTTTTTTTCTTTTTTCGTGTGTGTGTTTTCGTTAGTAACAGTTGTCACATCAATTTATAGAGTGGCTGCAAGTAACTAAATCCACGGATTGATCCATTTATCATTTACCAGGAATTTGAATATAAAAGTTAGAAATACTTTTTATATGTGAGTTTTGTTATAGAACACGTAAAGTATTGTTACATTAATTGTTTTAATATTATTGAAAGAACGAAGGACTTTATATAACCAATATAAAATATATAAATAAGAAAACAATACCAAAGGGAAAAGATAAAATGAGTCCAGCTTATTTTGAGTCCATTGATTTTCTTCCATCTCCTCAAATTCCAACCACCTCCTACCACCACCACCATCATCTCCGACCACCACCGTGATTTTCCGGCGACGGCGACCACCGCCACCACGACTTACACAAGTTACATGAACCCTTTTTTGACTCAAATTAAACTGGACTCAATTTATCCCACCCCCAATACTAAATGTCTAAATCTAAGACATATTATAAATAAGATCTAATAACTTAACGGACAAGGAATATATTTAAATAGTCTCAATAATAGTAAGCGGATGAAGTTTTCATCAATCAAGTTCACTATTCGGGTAAGAAGAGTCATTAAACCCTTCCCATGATCACCGCTCAATTTGGTTGTCGAAAAATACTATTTCGAATACATAGGAAGATATATAATAATCAAGTTTATATGGGAGACTCTCGTTCAGATGACAGTCGGTATGATGTTAAAGTTGCCTAATTCTCGCTGAGACTCTTGTCGAATCCAATCCTAAGAATGTAGTGTGGTGGTTGCCTGGTTGGGCCTACCCATAGAGTAAGGACTTTATACAATTTTCTAAAAACTGATTTTTAATTGAACTAATCGGGTGCCAAGAAAACGATTCAACCGCTCGGTTATCGAATTGGCTAGTCAACCTATATTTTTGTAAAATTGCTAGTAAAACTGTTATATTCGAACAAAAATACAGTTAAAAACCACTTAAAAATATTACCAAATAGTTATACGTATAAATTTTAAACTCCACAAACAATCCAAATTACCATTATATATTATACAAATAATTATAACTAGATTTTAAGCCCGTGTACAATACACGGGCTTACGACGTTATCAATATTAAATTTATTTATTATGGTTCAAAATTTAGTTTATTATTTTTAGTAATAAAATTTTGTACTATATATTAAAACCTTGAGTTTTATATTGATATAAATTTTAAAAATATGTTTATCAAAGTTGTTTACTGTGACATGCTTAGCGATCTTTTATTATACTAAAACACAGTTGCTCAAATAATTAATCAACCAATCACAGGTCTCGGCTTTTTAATGTTGACTTTAGTTTTTAATTTTGACTTTAATTTATACTTTTTTGTTTTTCATTACAAATTTACATTTTTTACCCAATAAGATGGTTCAAACATCTGACGGTTTAAACAAAAAACCAAGCGAGGTTAAACTAGTCCACGGATTGGACACCAGTGTTCCTTTGATCTGTCATTAGTCGACATCATATTCTAGACATGTCTGTAAGTCTATTAAATTAGTTATATACTTATATTTATTATTTTACTTTCTCAATAGGAAGTGATATTCATACAACAGAATTTAGCCATCTACAATAAAAATACAAAATTTAATGCACAGAGTATAACTGAATGATGCAGATATTGTTGTAGATGTCTAAATTTTGTTGTAGCAATATCATTTCTCTTTCTCAATAGTCCGCCATATAATTTCTTCTTTTTACTTTTCAAATTTTAATACTCCATCCATCTGAGATTTATTGGCCACGTTTCATTTTTGGTATGCTCCAAAATTACTATGTATATGTAAATTCCATCAAACAAAAAAAAGTTAAAAGTGATAAAATTAACACCCATGATTAAACAATAAAAAAGAGATAAAAAATGGTAAAAATCTAACATTATTGCTGAAAATAATTATGAGGTGGATAGAGTATTGAGCATATATGTTACTTATCATTTGATTAAACAGATAAATCAATATCCATTGGATATTAAAAATAACTTGTTGATAACAATCTTTTTTTCAAATGAAGTAAATAATAGTTATTTACAAATAAGAATATGGCAAATTGCATATAATAGCAAATAAGAATATGCAAATTATTTAATACAAATAAGAATATGCAAATTATATAATACAAATAAGAATATGGCAAATTGCATATAATAGCAAATAAGAATATGGCAAATTGCATATAATACAAATAAGAATATCACCAAATATTTTATTGACAAAGAGACATGTTAATTTATTTATTATTTATAAGAGGTATTAGATGTGAGTCTTACTTTGGACATATTTGAGGATAATCACTTATATTTAATTTTTACTTATGGTGGGTCTGAATGAGTTTTCCTTTTAGTTTTCTGCATGATAAGGACTTATGATAAATCAATATCCATTGGATATTAAAAATAACTTGTTGATAACAATCTTTTTTTCAAATGAAGTAAATAATAGTTATTTACAAATAAGAATATGGCAAATTGCATATAATAGCAAATAAGAATATGCAAATATTTATTAAAAATAGTTAAAATGTAATTTATCGATGACAAAACGGCATCTAAATTGATTTTCAATTTCATTATGATTTAGGTCCCGTTCTTTTTTTTTAGTCATTAAGTGCTGAATGTATAAATAATGTATGTATGTATTAAGTAAAAAATAGGTAATTGACGGTTATTTTTGTTTATTAAATCAAAAAAGAACATGAAATTTGACTGGATGCATTAAGTTATTAATTATTAAGTCTATTAATTACTTCATCTGTCCCATTTTAATTGTCCTATTTGACTGGTCAAGTCTTTTTCTTCCGAATTTGACCGTAAATATCTTTTTGTGTGTTATATATTAGTAAATGAAAGTTATATCAATTAAAATCACATTTGAAACTCAATCAATTCATATATATTATGTCAAGTTTTATATAACACAAATAAAAATATTTACGATCAAAGTTGAAATAAAAAGACCCAAAAAGTCAAATTAGGACACTTAATATGGGACGGAGGGACACTTGGTCTTAGATCAAGTGGCCACCTGGCGCCCTCTTTGGGGTTCTAGGGGAGGGGATGTTGGCTGGGAGACCAGGGATCGAATCTCAATTCCCCATGGTCTCGGGCATTTACCTCTTCGGACGCGTGCGGGCCGTGTTATCGCACCTTGGTCTCCAGGGGTGCCTTCGGATTCCAACTGCTAGCATACTGCCCGCTTGGATGTCACTGCTATGGTTTGAACCACTAACTAACTTACACGCCGTTCTAAAAAAAGAAAAAAAAAGAGAAAGACTCTTAAGGGCAAGGGTGTAGTGCCACAAATTGACTCTTTGGCAAGTTTTTGGCAAAATTCTAGCCAATGATAGCTTGACACATGTCCTTGCCAATTTGAAGCCAAAACTTGCCAATTCTTGCCAAAAACCATGGTGTAGTGCCAAAACTTCAATTTTTCCTAAAAAAAGAAAAAAAAAGAGAAAGACTCTTAAGGGCAAGGGTGTAGTGCCACAAATTGACTCTTTGGCAAGTTTTTGGCAAAATTCTAGCCAATGATAGCTTGACACATGTCCTTGCCAATTTGAAGCCAAAACTTGTCAATTCTTGCCAAAAACCATGGTGTAGTGCCACAAATTGACTCTTTGGCAAGTTTTTGGCAAAATTCTAGCCAATGATAGCTTGACACATGTCCTTGCCAATTTAAGCCAAAAAACTCACACACGCTCCAACGTTCACTTTTCCTGCCAAAATGGCTACGTGGCACTTGAGAAAAATGTTTTGAAATCGGTTTCCATTTAGATTTAGTCAACTGGGATTTGGCTTGAGAAAGATGTTCAGAATTATCCTCGAATGATAGAAAATAGACAAAAGTAGTTGTTCCATCAAAATTTGATGTTTTAGCGTACTTCTTACCCTTTTGTAAGGAGTAATTAGTAAACTGAGAGATCTTTCTTTCAAAAGGTTTTGAAGATTTACCCGTGTAAACCCTCTTTGGAACATCAACTTTTGGTTTGTATGAATCAGATTTTGAAAAACATTTAGACACCTCAGTCTTTGGAATCGTAGAATTACTCAATTGTTTCATAATTTATAATTCTAACAAAATCTTTATTCATTTCCATATATGTTTAACGGACACTTTGTATTGAAAGCATCATGTCTTGAATTATTTCAATAAAACTCTCAAATTATTTCTCTCGTCAAACACTAAGATCATTCAAAATATTTCGTCAAACCAGTGTTTTAATTTGTTTTTGCTCACGCAGTCACGGTTTTATAACGACCTTTAGGCATTATTTGGATTGGTGGTTTTGGTTTTCTAGTAGGAAGTATTATTGGTCGTCGTGTGGGTCTTGTGGTTTAGATTATAAAATACGCTCCGTACTTGGCATATTGTTAATTAGAATTTCCATGAAAATCCCATTACTAAGTACAGTACAAAATTGAAAACTCAATATTCCAAGGGGGAAAATGACCGGCCGGATTCATGGTAGCTAGCTATACACTTGGGAGTTGGGACCTATATATATGGTTAATTCTCTTTTGTTGTTCAATTCTGTCCCCCACAATCTCGGAGTCTTCTCTAGCTACATGACAAAGTCAACCAAAATCCTTACAAAAAGTAGTCTCTTTCCATAGTCAATTAGTCATCATCGAACCATACAATAAGTTACCAAAACGAGTACCACTACTTATTATGGAAACATGCATGAATTGTTACTTTAGCTTACTTATAAAATATTTAATCGTTAATAAATACTCGTATGTTAAATCAACGTTTATAAATAACAAAATAAAAGAAAGAAATTGCTCAGTATCGCATTTTGCGGGTTTTGAGCCCCAATACCTCGACGGTGTATGAGAGATATTAAGATGTAGGCAGACGTTACCTGAACGAACTCAAAGATCAACCAAAAACAACAATTATTATTAACGATTGTTTTATTATTAAGTAATTAATCAGTCGGCTGTATAATCCGACTTATAGAGTTCGATTATTACAAAGAAATATGATCAAGATGATCAAACAAACGATTGATCAAGATAAATCAATCGAATTACAAAGAGAATTCTTCGAATATATTTGAGAGAAAAATATAAACGAAAAATATATAAAAAATGATGATAAACGATCTGAAACCCTAAACGGGTTATAACGATGTATTTATACTCCAAGAAAGGTTGCACTTCTCCTCCCTCCTCTTTTCCCTTTGTGCACAACAAGTCCTTCCAGAATCAGTAATAACAAACCTACACAAAAGCTTAACCCTGAAGTTAGCAATAGTTACAAATATAACCCTAAGTTTATATTAGTTATTTTTAACACCCTCCCTTAATATAAACTTAGGCTGCAAACAAATCAATCATATTCATTTTACTTAACAGAAACTCATGTTGCCTTATACAAAGACTCTTTGTGAAAATGTCAGCAGTTTGATCATTAGAGTCAACTTTAATGAGATTAAGCAATCCAGAATTAACCTTTTCTCTTACAATGTGAATATCAATCTCTATATGCTTTGTTCTTTCATGAAGAACTGGATTTGTTGCAATCAAAACAGCAGACTTGTTATCACAAAATAAAGTGACAGGCAACAAATCCTTAACTTTTAAATCATTTAAAACATTCAAGATCCAAATAATCTCACATGTCACAGTGGCCATAGCCCTATATTCAGCTTCAGAGGAAGACCTGGACACTGTGCTCTGCTTTTTACTTTTCCAGGAAATTAAAGACTCACCCAAGAAAATACAAAACCCAGTAACTGACCTTCTTGAGGTCACACATTTACCCCAATCTGAATCTACATAAGCAGATAAAGAAAGAGACTGACCTTTAATAATATGAATACCTTTACCTGGGTTTTTCTTTAAATACCTTAAAATCCTGAAAGCAAGTCTCAAATGTGAAGCTTTAGGAGCATGCATATACTGACTCAAACATTGCACAGGATAGCTAATGTCTGGTCTAGTAATTGTAAGGTATATCAATTTACCAATTATCTTTTGATACAAGGTAATATTTTCAATAAAAGGATCTGACTCATCTTCTCTGTCAGATATCACAAGATTCATATCCATGGGAGTTTTCATAGGTTTAGCACCTAACATCCCATACTCAAACAATAAGTCCATACAATACTTTCTTTGAGTTAAACAAACTCCCTTTGAAGTATCAATAACCTCAATTCCCAAAAAATACTTTAATTTTCCCAAATCTTTTATCAAAAACTTGGTTTTCAAAATTTTTTTAACTTTTTCAACTTCTGAAATATCATTTCCAGTAATCACAATATCATCAACATATATAAGCAAACCAATAAACAACCCAGAACCTGTCTTAGTAAAAAGTGAATAATCACTTTTACTTTGATCAAATCCATACTCTAAAAGAGCAGTAGTAAGCTTATAATTCCATTGTCTAGGAGCTTGCTTTAGTCCATAAGGAGATTTTCCTTTTAACACAGAAGAAGGAGTCCTATTAATTAAATAAACAGCAGTGTAAACACACTCAGGCCACATGTATAGAGGAATCCCTCCCTGAAAGAGAAGAGCCCTAGCCACATTCAACAAATGTCTATGCTTTCTTTCAGCCACCCCATTTTGTTGGGGTGTATAAGCACAAGTAGTTTGATGTATAATACCAAATTGTTTAAACATTTTATCCATGTTCCAGTTAACAAACTCAGTCCCATTGTCAGACCTAATTATTTTAACATTCTTTCCAAATTGTGTGTTAATCATCCTTATAAAAGAATTTATGTTTTCAAATACTTCAGTTTTATTTTTCAACATGTAAACCCAAACTGCTCTTGAAAAATCATCAACAATAGTTAAAAAATACTTGTATCCTTCTTTACTAGGTTTCCTATAAGGACCCCACACATCAAGATGTATTAAATCACCTACACTTAATGACTTGTGATCACTTAGAGGAAAATGTTGTCTAGTTTGTTTAGCTTTATGACAAGTATCACATGGCAGAGAATCATCAATCATACCAAGTTTAAGTTTAGATTTTAACACATGCAGAACATTATAAGATGGATGACCTAATCTTGAATGCCACAAATCAGCAGACACATTGCAATTTGATACAGAATTAACATTAACATTATTAGCACAAACCTTACCAAGATTTAACAAATATAGACCACCATGAACTCTACCAGTCCCCAAACTTCTCATTGTTCTCAAATCCTGTATATAGCATGCATATTCAGAGAAACCAAAGAACAGTTTACTGTCTCTATTTGCTTTGTGAACAGATAGAAGATTTACATTATATTCAGGTACAACAAGAACATCAAACAATGTAATATGATCTGTGATTCTTAAATCTCCAATTTTAGTAATTTGAGCAGATGTACCATTAGGATGATTCACAGTAAGATTTAAAGCAGATACATCAATCACATTGATCATGTCTTTATCAGAAGCACACATGTGTTGGTTTGCACCAGAATCAATGATCCAATTAATTAAACTAATCAAAGTATCAAACTGAACATTTGAATTAAAATAAGTTGAAGACATAAAGGCATTAAAAATAGCACCTGCCATATTAGCTTGTGTCTTTCCTTTAGAATCCTGATTCTCATTTAACAAACTCATAAGCTTTGCAAGTTGTTCATTAGTGAAAGGTAAACCAGAATTAGTCACAGAAGAAGAATTAGAACCATTTTCAGAACTAGACAAGTTATTTTTATCACACCAATTACTGGTTTTATCATTCACAACATTATGACTTGTATAGTTTCTGTTTTGATTTTGAAAATTAGATTTCTTCTTATAAACATCTGGATAACAAACAAGTTTATAGCATTTGTCAATAGTATGACCTTTTAAACCACATGCAGGATTAGCACAAACAAGATTATCATTTCTAACAAACTTCTTTTTATGATCATTAAACTTTGACACAAAAGCAGAATTAGAAGGTTTAGCATGATTCAAAGAACTTGTATTTCTATGTGATTCTTCTCTAGATATCAAAGCATAAGCAGATTTCACATCAGGCAAAGGATCCCTTGTAAGAATAGTACTTCTAACAGACATATACATTTCATCAAGACCCATAAGAAACTGCATTAACCTTATTAAATCATGATGTGTTTTAAATTCTTTAGTAGCTTTACAAGTACACACAGGCAATTTAACCATAGCATCAAACTGTTTCCAGAATGTATTTAACTTGTGATAATACTCTGACAAAGAAGAACCATTTTGACACAATGTGTTAATTTTATGATGTAAATTGAACATAACAGAACCATCAACCTTGTCATAAGTTTCTTTTAAATCATTCCAAACTTCACTAGCAACTTTAGAAAATATCTGTCCCATATACAATTCTTGACTAACAGATCCTAAAATCCAAGAAAGAACCACAGAGTTGCACCTATCCCATTGTTTAGCAAGAACAGAATCATCTTCATTTTTTTCACATGTACCATCTATAAAACCTACTTTATTTTTAGTTTCCAAAGCAAGTAACATAGCACATGACCACACATTATAATTTTCAGTTCCAGTTAATTTGAAAGATAGAATAGGAGCACCACTAGTATCAGTCGGATGCAAATATAAAGGATCACCAAAATCTAGATTACTAACAGTAGTAGGTTTAGAACCACTACCAGCATCAGGAGCCATTAATAATCAGATAACAAGTAAACAATTAACACCAAATATACTCAACAAAACAGATAATCAAGTAGATCACCAAACACTTAATAAGCAATCAATAAACACATGAAACAAAACAATCAAAAAACAAATACGAACATGAATATTTAAAACAAATATATATATAATTTTGAGAAAATAATTCTAATCCCTCAAAAGTGTCAGTGACAGGATTCCAAGCCTCTCAAAGGAGACCGGTCAAGTATTAACACAATTGATTTTGTGAGAATAGAATAAAAAATTTTAAAAGAAAATATTTAAAGAGATTTAGAAGAAGAAGATCAACAATACAGTGCTTTCGGCTGGAAAAATAAGGAACCCTAATTTTCTTCTTGATTCACTTAGTCAAGAAGAACAATCAGGATCTGAATATGAAGAAACCCTAACTTCTTTCTTGATTCACTTAGTCAAGAAGAACAATCAGGATCTGAATATGAAGAAACCCTAACTTCTTTCTTGATTCACTTAGTCAAGAAGAACAATCAGGATCTGAATATGAAGAAACCCTAACTTCTTTCTTGATTCACTTAGTCAAGAAGAACAATCAGGATCTGAATATGAAGAAACCCTAACTTCTTTCTTGATTCACTTAGTCAAGAAGAACAATCAGGATCTGAATATGAAGAAACCCTAACTTCTTTCTTGATTCACTTAGTCAAGAAGAACAATCAGGATCTGAATATGAAGAAACCCTAACTTCTTTCTTGATTCACTTAGTCAAGAAGAAGTCAGATCTGAAACAATAAGCAGCGGAATCAACAAGATCGTAAACCAGAAAACCCTAAAAATTAGGGTTTCTTAGATCTAGGGTTTCGAAACCGAAATACGCCCTAAATCCAGAAAACCTTAATCAAAAATCACCAATAAGAGGAACCTGACTCTGATACCATGAACGAACTCAAAGATCAACCAAAAACAACAATTATTATTAACGATTGTTTTATTATTAAGTAATTAATCAGTCGGCTGTATAATCCGACTTATAGAGTTCGATTATTACAAAGAAATATGATCAAGATGATCAAACAAACGATTGATCAAGATAAATCAATCGAATTACAAAGAGAATTCTTCGAATATATTTGAGAGAAAAATATAAACGAAAAATATATAAAAAATGATGATAAACGATCTGAAACCCTAAACGGGTTATAACGATGTATTTATACTCCAAGAAAGGTTGCACTTCTCCTCCCTCCTCTTTTCCCTTTGTGCACAACAAGTCCTTCCAGAATCAGTAATAACAAACCTACACAAAAGCTTAACCCTGAAGTTAGCAATAGTTACAAATATAACCCTAAGTTTATATTAGTTATTTTTAACATTACCTCTACCTAAGTAGAGCCCTCTAACCTTTGCATTGGATGAGGATCGAACTCATGACCTCTGTCTCCAGAAGGCAGGGTGTTTACCACTTATCCAACTATGTTGCTTTAAATAACAAAATAAAGAAGCTAATAAACCTATATTTCGGTGTCATATATGTTGGGCGGATAATTTTCTAGTTTACTATTATAAAAATAAAAATAAAAACCTACTGTATTTTTTATGTAAGAGAGAACCATTTTGAGACTAATGGTCTTATTCTTAATTATAAGTTTAGTTTAATTAGAGTCTACTCTATCATGCAGTCAACAGGCATACCTTTTGGCAGCAAGCCAGCTGCCCCTTATAAATTGCAATGCTAATTGATTTTTTTTTTGGGTAAAAGATGAATTTATAACAACCCAAAAACATATAAGTACAAGTAATGTGACTGAATGTCACATTAGTTCAGGAATGTGGCAGGAACCACATTAGTTCGTATGCAACATGCTGCATATCGAGCTTACATAATACACGCAATAACGCACAGCCTATGTCCTATATCCTACATTACAATCAGCGACATAATGCAAGATAAATAGAAATATATAACAACTAGATTCTGTTCGCCATGGGAAGACGCCAAGAGTCCAGCAAATGCACATCTCGAGCTGACCTCTTAAATTGAAGGGAAGCCAACTTCAATCTTACTGTATCCACTATAACATTTGCAAGCTGACTAAAACTTCGTTTCTTGCTAGAAAACAACCTGTCGTTGCGCTCTTGCCAAATAAAGTAAGCTGCAGCAGCCACTAGAAGTCGTCCAATCACACTCTTGATTGTTTTCGATTTTGCCAAAGGAGTAAGCCAATTAATTATGTCGTTCCAGGTAGCTGCAACTTGGTGCATTCCTGCCAAAGGTTTAATGATAGACCAGACCTGATGAGCATATATGCATTCAAAGAAGAGATGGTCATGCGAGTCCGGACCGTGTTGACATAAAGAGCAGCACATAAGGTTGAAATTTGTGGCACCACCCACTTCCCAAGGTCGAAGTCTATCTTGAGTTTTCAGCTTCCTTTTCAAAATCAACCATAGATTAAAAGCATGTCTAGGAATACATTGGGAGAACCAAACCAAGTTTACCCATTGAACCGATTCACTATGATTGCGAATTGTATTCCATACAACACTAGTAGAAAACTTTACTTCATTACCGTTGCCATCAATCCAAGCTAATTCATCCGCTTTATCCAGGAGTATGGGAGGTGGTGGAATATTAATAAGAACTGGAAATAAATCATACCAGGCAATCAGCCACTTCCAAGCTCCATTTGCAGTCAAATCTTTAACTGAAGTTTGTAATGAGAAACCACTCGATGCAATAGTCCTTGGAGAGATATAACGACTCAATGGGCATTGATCATGCCACATATCGTACCAGGCTGAAGTGTTCTCCCCATTTCCGATTTTCGACCAAATATGGGGGCGGATAATACCCCTAATCTGGAGTAGTTTCCTCCATCCCCAACTCATTGAGCCTTGTGGTTGAACATCCCAGAAACTGCGACCTCTCAACTTATAAGCATGTATCCAATCAACCCAAAGAGTGTTTCTTTTGTGCAAAATACACCAAATGTGGGTAGACATAAGAGAAATGTTCATATCCTCAATTTTCCTAATACCAAGACCGCCTTCATGTTTGGGAAGGCAAACTGATTTCCAGGCAACACGAGCTTTCCCCTTAGACATGGGGCCTTGCGACCATAGGAAATTACGCATTTTCCTTTCCAATTCTTTGATAATACGAACTGGTAGGATGAAAACAGAGGCCCAGTAAATGTGCATAGAAGAGACAACAAACCTTATTAGTTGTATGTGTCCCGCTAGAGAGAGGGACTTGTTCTTCCAATCATCAATACGATTTTCTAATCTTTCAACTAAAACCTGGCAATCCTGGTAGATAAGACGAGTGGATATGAGCGGAACCCCAAGGTATCTAATCGGCAGTTGACCCTCTTCAAAAGGCATAATTCCCAAAATAGCAGTTTTGACATGAGTGGCCACATTGCAAAAGAACACAGTACTCTTGGCAAGGCTGGGGACAAGACCTGACACCTCTTTAAAGGCATTAAGATTGTCCATAATAAGTTGTATAGATATAACATCGCCCCTGGAAAAAAGAAACAAGTCGTCTGCAAAGCACAAATTAACAAGTTGCTGCTTTTCACATCTAGTGTGAAAACGAAAACCAAGAGAAGCACGGATCATGAGCTGTAATTTTAAAGTAAGAACCTCCATAACAAGTGTAAATAAATAGGGAGACATAGGATCGCCCTGCCGGAGACCCCGCTTCCCCTTAAAATATCCATGAAGGTTTCCATTTACACAAATCGAGAATGAAGTACTAGAGATACAAGCCATGATCCACGTAACCATCTTCGAGGGAAACCCAAACCCATGCAAAATAGAATTCAGAAAGTCCCAGTCTACAGTGTCGTAAGCCTTCTGAATATCAACCTTGAATGCACACCGTGGTGGACCAACATCTCTATGATAGTTATGCGTTAGCTCCTGAGTTAACAGAATATTATCCGCAATGCGTCTCCCCGGGACAAAAGCAGATTGATTAGTACTAACAATATCATCCAAGCCAATCTTAATCCTGTTAGTAATGATTTTACTAATGCATTTATAAATAACGTTGCAGCATGAAATAGGGCGATAATCGTTAATACCATTGGGTGTCGTGACCTTAGGTACTAGTGCAATAATAGTGTGATTAATTTCCTGCAGCAACTGACCATTTGAGAAGAAATCCTCAATAGCTAAGCACGCATCTTGCCCTACAACATCCCAAGCTTTCTTAAAAAACATTGATGAGAACCCATCCGGACCAGGAGCCTTATTGTCCCCTATCGCAAACATGGCAGCCCTGATTTCCTCGTGTGAGACAGCTCTAATCATAGCATCAGCTTTTTGGGAGCCAACAGATTTCAGAAATAACCCATCATGCACCAGTTGACTAGTGTCACCACGGGTCCCAAGGAATTTCTCATAGTGTAAAACCAAAGCTAAGGCAGCCGCATTCCCCTCACGAGTCATCTCATTCATATCTCTAATTCTTTCAACACGGCTCCTGTGGTTCTTACTTTTAACAAGGTTATGGAAGTACTTTGAATTAGTATCTCCACATTTTAACCAGTCCACTTTTGATTTTTGCTTCAGGAAACACTGTTCATCATAAGATGCGTCGTTAAATGCTTTAAGGATCACCCCTTCTTTCTCTCGTAGTACCTCATTGGTAGGGTCCAGATCGATCTCCCGCTGAACATTATCCAAGTCAGATCTCAATTGGTCAACACGAGCATGGAGATTACCTTGATCAAATAACATCTTACGCAAAGGTAATTTCAGCGACCTAAGTTTCCTCACAACACGAAACATATTATAACCAGCAATCTGTACTTGCCACGCATCCCTAATCAAGTCTTTAAACCCCTCCTTTTCAGCTAGAAAATTAGGAAATTTAAAGGGCTTCGGCTGATTTCTTGCAATTGAGGAAATTTTTAAGATACATGGCGAGTGATCAGAGATCCTGTACGGCTGAAATATAGCATGGGAACCAGGAAATTCAGAAGTAAATGCCACGTTGCCAAGTATTCTATCAATCTTCTTCAATAACCCCACACCTTTTTTCGGCTTTTGAGTCCAAGTATAGTGGATACCCGAACTATTTATATCAAATACCTCAACTTGTTGAAGACACTCTTTGAACTCCCGCATGCCAATGCTAATATTGGAAGACCTGTTAGGTCCAGATTTAGTCCAGACTTACTGGACTGGCTCCAGACTGGACTACTGGAACCTTATTTAGGTTTGTTAAGAAACTTGTTTTGCTGGTCTTGCTCCAGACCCGACTATTGGAGCTCACTGAAGATCTGACCAGAAAACATATTCTACTGGACCTACTCCAGACTTGGAATCTGGAGTCCCTCTAAAGATTTGTCCAGAAATAATTGAAGACTAGTGAGCATTTACTTGTACAGGTAATCTGGAGCATTCTCCAGATTAGCTCACTGAAGACTTCACCCCAGTCCAGATCTACTCTACTGAAGTCAAAGACTGAAGTCTGAAGGAAGAAGACTTAACAAATGGCGGAGTCCACTGGAAAGTCTTACCAGATCTGCACACTGGAGGATTGTTAGTGTTCTAGATCCTGCAAGTCTGAACACTAATATCGAGGATTGACTTTTGCCTTTAACACACTTTCCAAAGAACAATCCACTTGTTCTTTAACAAAGTATACGTGTGTTAAGGTGGTTGGATAAAAGGATACACTTGCACTTGATGTGACTTTATCCTTATTCCTTATCCAATACATTTAATGTTCTTGTCGGATCATTAAATGTATGCCAACCATATTTGTACGGCACAAATTCACTGGTGAATTTGTTGCCTATAAATACAAAGTCATTTCCTTGACAAAAATACTTTTTAAGCATTCCTTTTGCATTTAAGTGAATTTGTCCAAATACTCTCGATCTTAAACAGGGATACTTCACAACTTTAAGTATCTCGATCCTAAAGAGTTATTTGACAAATATAGATCATATTGTAACTCATAGGTTGTTAGGATACTCACTTAATTGTGTTATCTTGATTCCGCAACAACCTTGTATTTTATTTAAACATCAATAAATGAAATACCCATGAAACATACATAATGGTCCACTTTATTTGTTTATTGCTTTAAGTCTTGTATTACTTTGTTTATATATCTTGCATCTTTATTTACAAGTAATACTAGTCCAATCTAGTGATTATTAGACTTGTTGTATTTTACACTTTCTATTGGTTAACCATCTCGTTAATTAAGGGACTCACATTTGGTATTAGAGCAGAAGGCTAATCATTGCCTAGATCTGTTCTTGATGGCTAACCAAGAAAATACACAAGGTTTTAGTCTTGGTCCCGATCCTAATGTAAATATTCATGATCAAAATGAACCACAAAACGTTAATAACACTAATCCTCCACCTCCTCCTCCTACTCCTGCTTCTCCACACGTGCATGTGCACTACTCGAATAATCCTGTTCCTAAATTCAGTGGGAACAGTGATGAATTTGGTACATGGAAGGCTAGGATGGTTTTGCATGTCACTGGTATTGAGAGGAACATGATGAAGATCTTAAACGAAGGTCCTTATGTACCTACATCACCTCTCAATCCACTTCTTGATCCTTCTGGATCTAGAAGGGGAAGGGAAAAGAGGGAGGAACATTGGTCAGAAGAGGAGAGGAGATTGGTGAATCTTGACACCCTCCTTAAAAACATGATCCTCGGGGCCGTTCCAGAAACCCTAATTCCCACACTAGTTCTTTTTCCTAGTGCCAAAACCATGTGGGATGAGCTTCTTAACCAACATGAAGAAGGAGATGACACCATTGTCACCAGAAAGGTCTCCTTAAACAAGAGGTATGAGTCATTTTTTGCTCAACCTAACGAGTCTCTCACTGGTACTTACACCAGATTTATGAGTATCATAAACCAATTGAGAGGTCTTGGGGTTGAGAAGGACAAGGATATACTTCTGGAGAAATTTTGTGACATTCTATTCACCAAATGGTCTCACATGATACTTGTTTTACGACAAGGTAAAACTCTGCACACACACACTCTCTCAACTCTATATGGAGCCTTCAGGTACACTGAAGAAAATCAAGCTCAGAGAGTGGTTGCAGAACAAGATGCTTTTAACCATGCCTCCAGTACTCCTAAAGTGGTTAGTTATTCTGAACCACCAAGTACAGCACTGATATCTTCTGAGAATGTATTTTCTATGAAGAAGATGGTGTCTGAACTTATGGATTCTGGAGAGTCCAGTCAAGTCTCTCCAGACTGTTGTGATGAAACTGAAGATGATGACCTTATTGCAATGATTGCTAAAACGTTTAACCGTTTCAAAGCAAGAGCAAATAAGCCATCTGGACAATTTGCATCCAGTTCTTCCACTGACAAGACCAATTTGACATGCTTTAAGTGTGGCAAAAAGGGTCATTTCATGAAAGAGTGCAGGTCCAACCAGTTTGCATCCAAGCCTGGTCCATTCTCTTCTAATAATAAGCCTGATGATAGCTATAAATTGAAATATAAAAAGCTTAAGGCCCAAATTGCTCTCATGGCACAACAAATGGAAACAAATAATAAGTGCATGATTGCTACAACTGAAGAGAAGTGGGTTCCTTCTGATGACTCATCTATTGATGAAGAAGAAGAAAGAGATTGCTGTTACATGGCTCTGGAAGTTGATGAGCACCTGGTGAAGGAAGATGTCACATCTGGACGATGGGTGGACATAGTTATTAAAAAGGTTAGTGATTATGATAATGCAACTGACCAAGAACTAAAATTGGACATTGCTGAAGCTTTAAATTCTGATTTGATTTTTGTAGAAACTGTTAGATCTGATTGTGTAAATGGTCTAGAAACAGATTCTTCTGAAATAAATGCTTTAAAATCAAAATTAAAAGAGCTTCAAGACATTGAACTGGCATTTCAAGCCCAGGTTCTGGTAACTGAACAATTGATTCAAGAAAAGCAAGATCTTGAGATCATTCTAGAGAAAGAAAAACTGGTAATAAAGTCATGGCTAGAAACTAAAAAGCCATATGATGCTTCAGTTAAACAATTTCCTGCTCAAAAACATGCATATTTAGATGGAAATACTAATGTTGCATCATTAATACCAGTAATCGATCGGTTACCAGAGGTGTTAAGGCCCACAACTGTTTATGATATGCCTGTAACACCCAAGACCAATTTAGACCAAGTTCAATCCCCAGAGGTTAAGACTGGAGCTGTCCAGATGACTGCTCCAGTTAAAAAGGTGAAGCAGAATAGACCTTTACCTCAGACCAATCCCTTACCAAAGCCTTTGACTGGAAAGGCTAAGGTAACATCTGAAGAAAATATTTTGTCCAGGATAGAGAGCCAGATTCAAATTCTGACTCGTCAATCACAAAGTTTTAATGCAAGATTAAACTTTCTTGAGGGTACTTCATCTGGCCCTAGACAAAATACAAAACCTTTTTCAAAGAAAGACAAATTTATTTCTCCAGTTGAGAAAAATGAAAAGGTTTTAAAATCATCAACCCCAGTGGTCTTTTCTTCTAAGACCACTATTGAACAAAGTGAACTAGACCAGATTGCCCCAGGGACCTATAAGGGAGGGTCCAGTGAACCCATCAGTCGATGGGTTCCCAAATGTAACTGATAAATATCTGGTGTATGTGTAGGGCGATCGAAAGAAGCTTATCTGGTATCTTGACAGTGCAGCTGGCAGGACGATGACCGGATGTAAGACCCTACTGGAGGAGTTCACCATTTCTGATGGACCCTCTATCACGTTTGGAAATGATGGTTGTGGGAAGACTAAGGGATATGGTGTTCTGAACAATGGACAAGTCAAGTTCAGACGAGTTGCATTTGTGAATGGTTTGAAATATAACTTGATCAGTGTAAGTCAACTGTGTGACGATGGCTATCAAGTCTTATTCAATGTTGCTCAGGGCATCGTATTCAACAAGGACTGGAAGGTAGTGTTGATTGCTCCCAGAAAAGGGAATGTGTACGTGATGGATATGGAAAGCTCTCCTTCAGAGCAGTGTTTCTATACTCAAGCTAATGAAGACACAAACTGGTTATGGCATAAAAGGTTATCCCATTTAAACTTCAAAAACATTAACAAGTTGTCCAGAAAACAACTTGCAGATGGGATACCTTCAGTCTCCTTCAAAAAGGAAAGACCATGTCCAGGATGTGAGATGGGTAAGCAAAAGCGTACCAGTTTCAAGACCAGACAGAATTTCAGCATTACTGAACCTCTTCACATGCTTCATATGGACCTTTTTGGTCCAGTGAACGTTCAGACTCGTGCTGGTAAAAGATACACCCTGGTGATCATAGATGAGTACTCCAGATATTGTTGGGTGATCTTTCTGAGGTCCAAAAGAGAAGCTGCTACTGAAATCATCAGTCTTATCAAGCAAATTGAGCTCAAGTACAGTCGAAAAGTGTGTCAGTTAAGAAGTGACAATGGAACAGAATTCCAGAATGCAACTCTGGAGTCATTCTGTACTGACACTGGTATCTCCCAGAACTTCTCTTCAGCCCGCTCTCCAGAGCAAAATGGAGTTGTGGAAAGGAAAAATAGAACGCTGATAGAAGCTGCCAGGAGTATGCTTGCTGAATCTGGACTGTCTACCAGTTTCTGGGCAGAAGCAATTGTAACTGCTTGCCACACCCAGAATCGATCAGTGTACATCAAAAGACACAAAAAGACAGCCTATGAAGTCTTAAGAAATAGAAAACCAAATATTGGTTATTTTCACGTTTTTGGATGTCCAGTTTACATCCTGAACGACTCCAGTCAGCTAGGCAAATTTGATGCCAAAGCTGATGAAGGGTATTTCTTAGGCTATTCAGCCATTCGCAAGGCCTTCAGAGTCTACAACAAGAGACTGGAGAAGGTCCATGAGTCAATTCATGTAACATTTGATGAATCAAATGCCTCAATCAACAAGAAGCCAGTCCCTGACACTCCCCCAGTAACACCAATTGTCTTTTGTGAATCTGATCCTATAAACGACAAATTTGAAGATTCACCAGACACAGTTTCCAGTCATCCTGATCTGGAACCTGTTCAGAAAAAGAAACTCTCCAGTAGTACTCCATTCTATCCCTCTATTATTTTCAAACTACCCTCTGAAATTAATATTGGTTCAGATGTGCGTACTACTCCCCCAGTAACACCAATTGTCTTTTGTGAATCTGATCCTATAAACGACAAATTTGAAGATTCACCAGACACAGTTTCCAGTCATCCTGATCTGGAACCTGTTCAGAAAAAGAAACTCTCCAGTAGTACTCCATTCTATCCCTCTATTATTTTCAAACTACCCTCTGAAATTAATATTGGTTCAGATGTGCGTACTACTCCCCCAGTATCAGTGTCAGTTGAGAATTTACCAGAAATGTCTTCTGGTGAAGAATTTTATACTGAACCAGTACTCCAGGAAATGCCTTCAAATGAAGAATTTCATGATGCAAATCGTGATTTAAATGACTCAGATGAAGATATGAAGTAATTTGGCAAGACCCTCCTCCAGAATCAACTCCAGAGGAGACTCAACTGAATTCTTGCACTGATATTGTTGTCAGTAACAATCCTGGTCAGTACTCCAGATGGACAAAAGCTCACCCTATTGATCAGATCTTAGGTGACTCCAGTCGTGGTGTTCAGACCAGAAGAGCCTCCAGTAATCAATGCTTATACGTCAGTTTTCTATCTTTGATAGAACCTAAAAAGATTGACGAGGCTCTGGAAGATCCAAACTGGGTGACTGCTATGCAAGAAGAGCTTCACCAGTTTGAAAGGAACAAAGTATGGTATCTGGTTCCTTTCCCAGTTGGAAAGAAAGAACCAATTGGAACAAGATGGGTCTTCAGAAACAAAGTAGATGAAGATGGCCACGTAATAAGAAACAAGGCCAGACTGGTAGCACAAGGCTACTGCCAGTCAGATGTCGACTTTGATGAATCTTTTGCTCCAGTGGCTAGACTTGAAGCGATCAGAATTTTCTTAGCATTCGCTGCTAATCATCAGTTCAAGGTCTACCAGATGGACGTAAAGAGTGCTTTCTTGAATGGGAAGCTTGAAGAAGAAGTTTACGTCAGACAACCTCCAGGTTTCGTTGATGATGAAAGTGTCGGGGACCGATCGATTCGCGATTCCTACGATTATGTAAGTGCGGAATCCAAACATAATCGTTATTGAGGCAATTGAATGAATCACATATATATGAACACGAAATCAATATGAACAGGAGATATAAATCTGATTCCTTTATCATCAGTCGAATGATTACAATGAATAAATCCGTTTACAATACATCTACGATGATTACGGATTACAATCAACGAGACGACTCTTGATAATCGAATAATATGGTGGACTTACGGACTGAGGTTTACGCATACCTCAGCCTGCCGTGAATGAAATCTGTTGCAACTCCAATCATCACCTAAAACCGAAACCTAAGAACACAATATATAGGCTAGAAATGGGCTGGGCTTCAAACTCGTGGGCTTCCAAACGCGTGGACCAAACTCGTTTTACTGTTCACACGAGTTTGTCCAAACTCGTGTTACTGTTCACATGAGTTTGTCCAAACTCGTGTTACTGTTCACACGAGTTTGTCCAAACTCGTGTTACTGTTCACACGAGTTTGTCCTGTTGTCTGGATAATCTCTGTAAAGTAACAGCCCTTTAATTGAGATGCATCGGACACAAATTGTGCACCAAAACGTGCACTTACAGATGACAAGCATCCACATTGGGTATATCGTCTGGACAAAGCGCTATATGGCCTCAGACAAGCCCCACGAGCCTGGTATGATACTCTGACTAAACATTTGTTGAAAAATGGTTTTAAACGAGGTGCAATTGACAATACCTTGTTCATTCTTCATGAGAAAGGTAATCTGTTAATGGTACAAATTTATGTTGATGATATAATTTTTGGGTCTACTGATGAAAACATGTGCAAGAAATTTTCTAAAATCATGTCCACTGAATATGAAATGAGTTTGATGGGTGAATTAACATATTTTCTTGGACTCCAGATTAAACAAAACAAAGATGGAATTTTTATTAATCAGGAAAAATATGTTAGAGATCTTTTAAAGAAATTCGATATGAATTCTTCACCATCTAAACCAACTCCAATTTCTGCACCACTGACACTGGACTCGGATCCAGATGGCAAACCAGTGAACACCACTGTCTATAGAGGCATGGTTGGTTCACTGATGTATTTAACGGCCAGTAGACCAGATATTATGTTTTCAACATGTTTATGTGCCAGATATCAGTCTAATCCAAAGGAATCTCATATGCTTGCTGTAAAACGCATACTGAAGTACCTTAAAGGTGTCCCCAGTTTGGGTCTTTGGTATCCCAAAGGCTCAGGCATGGATCTAATGGGTTATTCAGATTCAGATCATGCAGGTTGTAAGATAGATAGGAAATCCACAACTGGTGGATGTCATTTCCTAGGTGGCAAACTGGTCAGCTGGACCAGTAAGAAGCAAACTTCAGTTTCATTATCCACTGCTGAAGCTGAATACGTGTCTGCAGCCAGTTGTTGTGCTCAGATACTCTGGATGAAGAACCAGTTGCTTGATTATGGTATTAAATATTCAAAAACTCCAATCTTTTGTGATAATACCAGTGCCATCGCTATCTCCAACAATCCAGTCATGCACTCAAGAACCAAACACATCGATCTAAGGTACCATTTCATTCGCGATCATATTATGAAAAATAACATTGAACTCCATTTTATTCCCACTGACAAACAACTCGCTGACATTTTTACTAAACCACTGGATGTAAAAACTTTTGAATATCTTGTTGGTGAGTTGGGAATGTTAAACCCTTAAATCTGGAACCTTTGATTTAAAGATTCAAAAATTTATTTGATAATTTCAAATTAATCGTTTGAGTTCCACATTCTCAATCCTATATATACCCACTTTCACTTTCAATTTCATTTACTTCGAACATTTACTCCCAAATCTAAAATTCCTTCATTCAATTTCTTAAATTCTTCATCATTACTCCTAATCATCAATTCATTAAATTCTTCATCATAACTCCTATATTAACTACAATTCATTAAATTCTTCATCATAAACCCTAAAATCATTCAATTTCATCTTCATTTATAATTCCAATGGCTCCTAGACAATCAAACTCACCAAGAAATCTTCTATCTGCTGAATATGCTCCGCTGCAGATGTCGTTAAAGCACCTCATATCACCCTTGAAGCAAAGGCTATAAGGATGAATATGAAATGAGTTTGATGGGTGAATTAACATATTTTCTTGGACTCCAGATTAAACAAAACAAAGATGGAATTTTTATTAATCAGGAAAAATATGTTAGAGATCTTTTAAAGAAATTCGATATGAATTCTTCACCATCTAAACCAACTCCAATTTCTGCACCACTGACACTGGACTCGGATCCAGATGGCAAACCAGTGAACACCACTGTCTATAGAGGCATGGTTGGTTCACTGATGTATTTAACGGCCAGTAGACCAGATATTATGTTTTCAACATGTTTATGTGCCAGATATCAGTCTAATCCAAAGGAATCTCATATGCTTGCTGTAAAACGCATACTGAAGTACCTTAAAGGTGTCCCCAGTTTGGGTCTTTGGTATCCCAAAGGCTCAGGCATGGATCTAATGGGTTATTCAGATTCAGATCATGCAGGTTGTAAGATAGATAGGAAATCCACAACTGGTGGATGTCATTTCCTAGGTGGCAAACTGGTCAGCTGGACCAGTAAGAAGCAAACTTCAGTTTCATTATCCACTGCTGAAGCTGAATACGTGTCTGCAGCCAGTTGTTGTGCTCAGATACTCTGGATGAAGAACCAGTTGCTTGATTATGGTATTAAATATTCAAAAACTCAAGTTGTTACTGTTTGTGGGCTGTAAACCGTCATGCATTTATGTGTGATGTGATGTAATTAATGCGGATCTCAGAACACAATCAAAAATTATATTTGATAATTTCAAATTAATCGTTTGAGTTCCACATTCTCAATCCTATATATACCCACTTTCACTTTCAATTTCATTTACTTCGAACATTTACTCCCAAATCTAAAATTCCTTCATTCAATTTCTTAAATTCTTCATTCATTTTCCAATCATATAACTCCTATATTAACTGCAATTCATTAAATTCTTCATCATAAACCCTAAAATCATTCAATTTCATCTTCATTTATAATTCCAATGGCTCCTAGACAATCAAACTCACCAAGAAATCTTCTATCTGCTGAATATGCTCCGGCTGCAGATGTCGTTAAAGCACCTCATATCACCCTTGAAGCAAAGGCTATAAGAATGAATATGAATAACTGGATGGCAAAACTCTCGCTATCCAGTGTCCATGATCCACAATCAATAATTGGGAGATTAAATACCTTTTTTCTCTCATGTCCTCTATATGGTGCTTTAACAATAAATCCAGAAAAGATGTATCACGATTATTTGTGTGAATTCTGGTACACAGCCGAATATAATGAAACAAATTCATCTATTGAATATTCTCTCGAGCAAGGGACCAGACCCTTGGCTTTTACAGTAGATTCTCTCAGAGCAGCTCTTCAATTAGGCTATCTGGATGAGAATGAGATGGCAATACCACTCCCTACTGGTATCAACTTCAGAGAGGTATGCAGATTGATGGGGCATACAGAAATAGTGGATGAGCATGGTCAGTTGCTAAGGAAGGGAACAATATATATGAGCAGACTGACTGATTCGTGGAGATATTTCTTCACACACATTGTCGAGTGCCTTGGAGGTAGTTCTGGAGGGTTAGACCAGATCAATCAAACCCACCTCCAGATTGCCTACTGTTTGTGGTTTGGGCTAAGGGTTGATTTTGCCCAGATATTATTTGACGATCTGGTAGAACGTTTAAAGGTAAAAGGTAGAAAGCCCTTTGTACCATACATTCGCTTTCTTTCAATCATATTTAAGAACGTTCTTGGAGACCAGTACGACTTTGAAACCACTCATTTTTCTATGAGTGAGTACATGAGAGATCTGACCAACTTAAGGTCCAGAGATGGTGAGGTGGATATTCCTCAATCAATGTTGTCACTTCAAAGAATAGAAGAGAATGTGGCACTAGGCAGGGTCCAGGTTGTTGAAGTACCTGCTGGTAGCGAAGATATTGAAATTGTTGAAATGGTTCAACCTATTCAACAAGTGGCTCCAGCTGGTGGACCAGAAACTGTTGAGCTCTCCAGACGACCAAGATCACATAGGCGTCTGATGAGGAGAGGAGTCCAGGTAAATCCATCAACTCATCCTGGTGATACAATGAATATAGATGGGTCTCCTATTTTTGAAGAGGAGAATATTGATTCTACTGTACAATCTGAACAGAGAGTGGACACTGAAGTCCAGGCTGTTGTACAGGATGTGGCTCAAGCTGGTGAGCAAGTTGTTCAGACTGAAGAACAAGCATCTGGCGAACAAGTAGCCCAGATTGATCTTAATGTTGATGTTGGTGAACAAGTTGATATTGCTGGTGCATCATTTTGGGATGAGGCTGACTCTCCTATGTCTGGAGGTCAGAATTTTGACGTAAATATGGACTTTTTGGGTGAAGAAAATGTACAGATTGAAATTTCACCAGAAATGCCACCACCTCCCCCAGAAACCGAAATACCAACACCTTCTCCAGAAATACCAACTCCTACACCAGATATGCCACCACCACCTCCACCATCAATTCCTCAATCAACTCCATACTTCACACCATTCATTCAACCAACACAAACTCAATCACCACCAGTAAACCCAACCGACCAAAGTGTGCCAGTCTCACATGTTGAAACTGAAGAGGACTGGACACAAGTACCTATGATGACCAGATTGACTTCTCATCTGGAACAACCCTCTGGTCTCTCCACTTCCTCTTCAACCGAGGTCCAAGGCCTTCTTAGTAAGGTGGCGGACCTGGAGAGATCACTCCAGTCATCTTCCCAGGTTATTTCTGACTTCAAATCAATACTGTCAAACAATTTAGCGTCAAAAATGAACCTTTTTGCTGGGAATGAAAAGTTAGTTTTTGATAAACTGGATGAGTTGGTACTGGCCACAAATCTCAATTCTCAAAATATAAGGGTGGCAGTACAAGGGTTGGAAGAGAAGATTGTTAGTTCTGTTGAGACTGCAGTGGAAAGTAAGGTTGTCCAACCACTGGCAGGTCTTAAAGATGAGATGGAGAAACTGGTTACAAGAGTTGGTACACTGGAGAACAGGCCAACAGTTGATCAGAATGATCTGGTTAACACCCTGAGTGATGAAGTTGTTAGAAAGATTAGGGGTGATATGCTGAAAGAGATCACTGAAGAAATATCTGGATCTATCCTTAGATCATTTCAGGATGTTATGTTGCCAGAAGTTGTGAAGATGATTGAAGTTGAGCTGCCAAAGGACTTGCCAGAAGCAATTGATAATATTAAAAGGGAAGTCCAGGCACTCAAGACTGGTATGACTGCTTCCTTGCCAGAACAAGGAAGAACCTTTGGTTCACTGGACAGGCACATGATGGAAGAGTTATGGAATGATCTGAAGTCAAGGACTAGAGATCAATCCAAGGGGGAAAAATTATCAATTCCATCATCTGGTGTCCAAGAAAGTTTAAGGAAGAAAAGAGAGGTTGTAAGGGCAGTCGCTACTGAAAGCGTTGTTCAGAGAAGGCAAGTGACTGGTACTGATGCCAGTGCACGTATGGCCCAGAGAGCACTTGGCACTGAAGCCATTGTGCAGACTGAAGAAGAGGCTACTGGTACTGATGCCAGTGAGCCCCAATTTGAAAGCTTCCCAGACATTCCTACTACATTGAAATCTATTAAAGGAAAAGAAAAGGTTGTGCCTGGTGAAGAGGAAGAGCAATTTGAAGATGTTGACAATGAAACATCAAGGAAATTGCAACAACAGTGCATAATGATCGAAATCTTCAAGAATAATCAAAGAGATGAACTGCTGGCCCATCATAGGGATATGGCAACAATGGGTACTCTGGACTCCTACAACGCTGGCAGGTTAGGCGTAAATATTGAAGTTTTCAAGAGGATGAAAGAGGATCCAAGAGTTCATCAGTGTCTTGATGCACTGAATGATGTTCATATACGCTCGTTCTATGCTGAAGAAGAACAGGTATATGACTCATTAATTTATGGTGTGTCCATTCCAGAGTTGATCAAACAAAGAAAGGAGGAGCTGGTAAGCCTCCAGAAGAAAATTAGAAGAAATGCTGGTGCTCTGGAGTTGGAATACAGAAAGAGAATGACTGGTCTACCTAAACTTACTGCCAAGCAACTGAAAGCAATAAAAGATGGTGATGTTAGCACCTTTATTCCTCTGGATACCACTCTGAAGATCAATAGACAAGAACACCAGTCCACTGAAGGACAACAGAGTGGTGTATCCAGGGATACTGAAGAAATGGTACAGTTGGCTAAGCAGAGGGCTAAATATGATGAAATGATGAATTTCAGGGCCAATGCAAGAAAGATTATAAATGTTGAAATCAAACTGGCTGAAAATCATCAAGGGATGACCAGGTTTAATGTGAAGTTGACCAGAGAAGGTAACTTTACTGATGAAAGGAAGGATACGTCAGTCCAAGCTTTTGGGTGGACTGAACTAAAGGAGATTGGATTGACATTCAAAGGTAAAACTGATCTCTCTCCAGATGTGAAGGCTTTTATGAAAAGAATTGAGAAAGTCTGGAAGAGAATTCAATAAATGGAAGCTGTGTTGGGTCTGAGACCACCAGTGTCTGTTCCATCATCTCCATCTCCTAAGAGGAAGGCTACTGAAGATGCTCCAGAAAGGACGTCGAGAAGAAGGGCCTGAACTCTTACCATTGTACTTGTTGTAATTATTTGTTTATGAAAGTTGTAATTATTTTCCTTTTTGATGAAAGTAATAATAGTTGCAAGTTTTTATTTTTACAAGTAAAATGACCAGATTTAGTCTAAGTTAGAACTTAAAAGATGAAACTGAAAACACTCATGATCTATAAAGTGTTTTACAGTAACTTAGATTTTTTAGACTTAAATCGACCAAGTGTTTTCCAGACATACAAATTTGTATATCTATAAGTCTGAAAACACTTGCATTATTTCTAAACAAATAGGGGGAATTTGTTAGGTCCAGATTTAGTCCAGACTTACTGGACTGGCTCCAGACTGGACTACTGGAACCTTATTTAGGTTTGTTAAGAAACTTGTTTTGCTGGTCTCGCTCCAGACCCGACTACTGGAGCTCACTGAAGATCTGACCAGAAACATATTCTACTGGACCTACTCCAGACTTGGAATCTGGAGTCCCTCTAAAGATTTGTCCAGAAATAATTGAAGACTAGTGAGCATTTACTTGTACAGGTAATCTGGAGCATTCTCCAGATTAGCTCACTGAAGACTTCACCCCAGTCCAGATCTACTCTACTGAAGACATTCTGACTGAAGTCAAAGACTGAAGTCTGAAGGAAGAAGACTTAACAAATGGCGGAGTCCACTGGAAAGTCTTACCAGATCTACACACTGGAGGATTGTTAGTGTTCTAGATCCTGCAAGTCTGAACACTAATATCGAGGATTGACTTTTGCCTTTAACACACTTTCCAAAGAACAATCCACTTGTTCTTTAACAAAGTATACGTGTGTTAAGGTGGTTGGATAAAAGGATACACTTGCACTTGATGTGACTTTATCCTTATTCCTTATCCAATACATTTAATGTTCTTGTCGGATCATTAAATGTATGCCAACCATATTTGTACGGCACAAATTCACTGGTGAATTTGTTGCCTATAAATACAAAGTCATTTCCTTGACAAAAATACTTTTTAAGCATTCCTTTTGCATTTAAGTGAATTTGTCCAAATACTCTCGATCTTAAACAGGGATACTTCACAACTTTAAGTATCTCAATCCTAAAGAGTTATTTGACAAATATAGATCATATTGTAACTCATAGGTTGTTAGGATACTCACTTAATTGTGTTATCTTGATTCCGCAACAACCTTGTATTTTATTTAAACATCAATAAATGAAATACCCATGAAACATACATAATGGTCCACTTTATTTGTTTATTGCTTTAAGTCTTGTATTACTTTGTTTATATATCTTGCATCTTTATTTACAAGTAATACTAGTCCAATCTAGTGATTATTAGACTTGTTGTATTTTACACTTTCTATTGGTTAACCATCTCGTTAATTAAGGGACTCACAAGACCCAAAAAGCTTATCCTCCAAGTATAGTGATGAATTAAAATCACCTAGTAACACCCATGGCTTATCTTTCACAAAAAGCTTATGCACTTGGATATCGTGCCATAACTTCCTGCGATTTTTGTAGTAGTTATCTGCGTAAACAAACGAACAGAAAAGGGATTTCATATCAGCTTTAAAAATAACCTGCACATGAACAACTTGGTTAGTTTGAGATAGTAGCATCACATCGACCACTTCAGTGTTCCATCCCAAAATAATTCTAGTTCCTTTGTCACACAAGCTTCCATTCGACAACCAATCCCAAGACTTGCAAACTTTCTTGCATACCTCATAGACTTTGGCTTCATCCACATGCGACTCTAAAATCGCACACACATTGAGCTGATGTTCCTTCACCACGTGACGAACCTCTTGTTGTTTCAGGGGACGGTTCAAGCCCCTAATATTCCAAGAGGCCACACTACCCATTTGAACCGCCTACTTCAGGAGTGCTTGCCCCTGTTTTTGCTTCTTTTGGGTTGATATCCGATGTCATAAACTCAGAAGTTTCATTATAGACTTCGATAACCTCATCCCCATCCGAGTCCACAGTTTCCCTATAGAAATTATTCGGAATTTTCTCAATTGGCTCACTTTCATCCGTTCCCAAAATATCAAAGGAGTTACTAACCTTGATGGGAGCTTTAGACGAACTTGCACCCGGGGGATTACTTTTGGCAGTGTTCGAACTTGAGTTAGCAAAATTAGGACCCGTCCCCATGGCTGAATTTTCTTTTTGAGGCTTCATGGTTTCGGCCTATATTCAAATTTTGCCTGTTGTTTCTTGGTTTGCACCACAGGCTTTTTTCCTTTCCGTTTCACCAATTGAAAACCCTCAGAATCAGCAACCTGCTTGTCCGTGACAGCCTTTGGGCAGCGTGCATTATCATGACCAAACGTGCAACAAGTAGAACACCTTGGCGGCTTCCACTCATATTCTACACGAATTGTTACAGTAGAATGCCCATCCCCATTGAATTTTGGAATAGCAACAATCAGATCCTCTTTCAACTCATTCTCCGCATAAACTTCTATTAGTGCACGCGCATAACTGTTCCGACCCCAAGAATCAAGGCACATGTTGCTGGTATACGCGTCCAACATAATAGGCTTACCTAATTTTGACGCTAGCATGCTGAGTCCGTCATCCGTGTATGCAACTAATGGCACATTATGAAGTTTCACCCATGCTGAGTCCGTCATCCGTGTATGCAATGCTAATGGCACATTATGAAGTTTCACCCATGCTGAGTCCTCTCCTTATGCAATGCTAATTGATATGGCAGTATTGAAACATATACGATAATTAAAGTTGTCATACCACATAACAGAATAGAGACACAAACATGATTTTTCACTACATCCTAATTTGTCTACTATTTTCATTAATTACTCTTGCAAGGGCCAACGGAGGAACTAATTTTACTGGTGTTATAAAGCCCGGATGTCAAACGCATTGTGGCAATATAACAGTTCCATTCCCTTTCGGTATTGCCAAGGGTAACGACACAAGTTGTTCTCTAAACGACAAGTTCTTCTTGACATGCAACACTTCTTCTGATGGAACGGCCCCAAAGTTGTTTCTAAGAGACGGGAACATCGAAATACGCAACATTTCAGATTCAGAGTTACGAGTCAGCAGTTTTGTAGCTTTTACATGCTACTACCAGAATGGAAGTGTATCTCAAGATCTAAATTGGTGGTTTGTTTTAGACAAAGATCAATACACTATCTCTGGAAAGAATAAGTTTACGGTCATTGGATGTGATGACTATTCATTGATCAAAGGCATAACAAAAAAAGCAAAAACAGACGAATTAGACTTTTCTAGTGGCTGTATTGGATCATGTATGAAAGTACCAGATGTAGCTGATGATGGGCAGTGCTTAGGACAAGGCTGTTGTCAGACATCTATTGCAAGCAGCCTCCGATATTACGAGATTAAAACAAGAACCTTTCAGAACCACACAGATGTTTGGTCCTTCAGCCAATGTGGTCTTGCATTTCTTGGTGAGGAAGGTAGTTTTGAGTTTCGCGGAGCTAGTGATTTAAAAGATGTTACGTACCTTTGGGACAGGTTAATGGCCACTGTCCCTGTTGTGGTAGATTGGGTAATTAGTGCACCCAACAAAAGCTGCTCAGAGGCTACGGAATGCAAAGGAAACAGCCACTGCTATGATGTAGATGGTGGTGGGTATCGTTGTAGATGTAACGAAGGCTACGAGGGTAACCCATATCTTGATTTAGGCTGTCACGGTGCGTTTCCTTTTGCATATATCATCATCATGTATACTACTTTCGTGTTTTTTTGGTTTTATTATTGCACATCTAATTTTGTTATGTTTTCCTAGACATTGACGAGTGTGCGGATCCAAGAAACAAAACTTGCTATGGTGATTGCATAGATACCAGTGGGAGCTATAATTGTACCTGTCCGTCAGGATATTCTGGAGACGCCAAAACACAAAATGGCTGTAAACGAAATACTAAAGATTCAATTTTTTCTGATACAACCATATTGACTATAGGTAATTCTTTCATCCATGTTTAGATAATTACTCTGTTTGGTCACTAATCTTCACCTTCCGTCCCATTTTACTTTGTCTGCATGATTATTTTAGTTTAAAATCTCCTAAGTTTTGATTAACTGAGTTTCCTTTTGCATATATCATCATCATGTATACTACTTTCGTGTTTTTTTGGTTTTATTATTGCACATCTAATTTTGTTATGTTTTCCTAGACATTGACGAGTGTGCGGATCCAAGAAACAAAACTTGCTATGGTGATTGCATAGATACCAGCGGGAGCTATAATTGTACCTGTCCGTCAGGATATTCTGGAGACGCCAAAACACAAAATGGCTGTAAACGAAATACTAAAGATTCAATTTTTTCTGATACAACCATATTGACTATAGGTAATTCTTTCATCCATGTTTAGATAATTACTCTGTTTGGTCACTAATCTTCACCTTCCGTCCCATTTTACTTTGTCTGCATGATTATTTTAGTTTAAAATCTCCTAAGTTTTGATTAACTGAGTTTCCTTTTTTGGCCCTTTTTATATATTTGTGCATAATGCATTGCTAAGTACGTGTGATCTTAAATTACGAGGACATGATGGGTAATGTGTATGTTTGTCACCAATATGACATGGTGGTTAAATGTATTAACATACATGATTATTTGTTACCTTTTGATAGTATCATAGCCTTCGTTACAACACAATGTGATCGAATTAATCATCCTCCTGTTGTTGACTAAATTTTGGCAATCCTGAAGGATCCCGTTTTCATTTGAGCTCGTTTTCTAGGTTCGTTCATACCCTATGTTCTAGACATG
Organism: Erigeron breviscapus; assembly: GCA_034093135.1. Taxonomy (NCBI): domain Eukaryota; kingdom Viridiplantae; phylum Streptophyta; class Magnoliopsida; order Asterales; family Asteraceae; genus Erigeron; species Erigeron breviscapus. The sequence continues at coordinate 1,277,835 of CM067173.1, forward strand.
TAGTTCTAGCACTTGAGCGTTACGTTTTTCATTTGGAGTTTTGGGCAATGCACAGAAATCAGTCGAAATTGTTGTTGTTTACCATTTGTCTGCACAGCTGTGAGAAAATTAATCTAATGCATTTGTTAATCATAGGATTTTCATGCTTTTAGGAAAGTATCTTCTAGACAGATAGATGTACAGTCTGACTGAAGGGATTTGTGATCCGATGGTTCTAACGAGAGATATAGTTGCAACACTTTTTCACTATAAACTCCTCTTACCCAGTATAGTTACAACTTTACAAGCTCACTTCCGCTAGACGCTAGTTAATTTGGCCAAACATACTCGATATTCTATCAAAACTCTTCATTAATACATATCTTTTTATTTTCTTTTTTTTTTCATTAATACAAATCTTGAACTGAAAACATTTGTTAATAATGAGAATGGGAAATTTGTTGGTATTATACTAATCAAATTTTCATGAATGTCTCTATAAATTCACATGTAGTTTTGGTGCTGGGAATGTTGGCATTATTTTGTGGAATAGCGGGCATTTGCTTCGGCATAAGGAGAAGGAAGCTAACAAGGCTACGGGAAAGGTTCTTTGAGCAAAATGGGGGCGCTCTGCTTAAACAGAAGATGAATTCACAAGTAGGATCTCAAGCGGCTATGACTTTGTTTAGCACTGAACAACTCCGAAAGGCAACTGCTAATTTTTCCCAGGAGCACATAATTGGACGAGGTGCATATGGTGTAGTATACAAGGGACTTTTGCCTGACAAACGTGTAGTTGCAATAAAGAAGTCTAGACTAGTAGACAGGTCTCAAGCAGAGCAATTCATCAATGAAATTATGATAGTTACACAAGTCATCCATCGAAATGTAGTAAAGCTTTTAGGCTGCTGTTTGGAAGAGGAAGTTCCTGTACTAGTTTATGAATTCATCTCAAACAACACTCTTTTCCATCACATTCATCATAAAGCGGGAGGAATGAGTTGGTTGTCATGGGACAATCGGTTAAGAGTAGCAGCTGAAGCGGCGAGTGCCCTTGGGTACCTTCATTCAGAAACTACTATGCCAATCATACACAGAGATGTCAAGTCGAGTAACATATTATTAGATGATAACTACACCGCAAAGATTTCAGATTTTGGTGCTTCAAGGTTAGTCCCACTAGATCACGAGCAAGTAACAACTCTCATTCAGGGGACGTTAGGGTATTTGGATCCAGAATACTTTCATACAAGCCAGCTTACAGAAAAAAGTGATGTATATAGCTTCGGAGTGGTCCTTGCAGAACTAATAACAGGGAAAAAACCTATTGGCGGTGATAGAAGTAACGAAGTAAAGAATTTAGCAACCTTCTTTATCAAGTCAATGAAAGAAAACCGCTTGTTTGAAATTGTAGAACCACGACTATTACGTGAAGGGACTCTTGAGAAGTTACAAGCGGTAGCTGAACTGGTGAAGAGATGTCTTAGTTCACAAGGTTGTGATAGACCAGCAATGAAAGAAGTGGCGATTGAGTTGGAGAGCTTGAGGAAGTTCACAACTCACCCATGGGTTCATCAACAAACAACTGATGATGATACTAGAAGCTTAATCCTTGAAGTTGAGCAATCCGATCTTTATGAGGTTCCATTAGTCTCATACAGTACTCACGAATGGGAATCATACTCGGGCAGTACTAGTGATATGGGATTTCAAGAAAACCAACCGCGTTAACAGGTTTTATGCTTGTTGCAATACATATTGTTAGCTTGTTTGAAGTTCAAAACATGTAATGCATAAAATTAAATAAGACTGTGTATGTTTTTCGATGAAGTGTTTGGGTGGACGTGCAAATACAATTATTATGAACATATATATTTGTCATTCTTAATTACGAGACCAATGTTTATTGATATGATGGCTAGCTAAAAGCATATTCTTAAACAGATATATAAACAAAAGTATAAGCAGGTTCCATCATGAGAACTTTATAGTTTGAATTTTGAACATAAACAAGAACCAAATAATGGTTTCATAAGCAAGAAATTAAATCATAAGGCTGTCAAAACTGAAAAGGCAAAGAAGCAAATCTGGTAAACAAAACCTATGGTACTGCTAGCTAGCTGGGGGGGAATAGCGACGTCTTGCGGATGTTGTCAAGACCACAGAAGAGCATCACAACCCGTTCCAATCCAGCTCCAAACCCACCATGCGGCATTACACCATACCCGATGGAATCCAAATATGTTGCTATCACTTTTGATTTCACATCCATCCCACATTCTTTTGCACGCGAATCCAGAGGTCCAATTTCGTGCAAACGCTGAGATCCCGAAATAATCTCTTCTCCTCTCATGAAAACATCAAACGAGTTGCTATAAGCCTTGTTGTCTGGACAAGGCATTGTGTAGAAAGGCCGAACTGCCAATGGGTAGCGGTGCAGCATATAGAAGTCGGTCCCATACTTGTCTGATACAAGCTTTCCTAATGTCCTTTCACTTTCCGTGTTCAGGTCCCCTAGCGGATCAACCTCAACGCCTGCTTCCTTTAGCATCTGGATACCTTCTTCAAATGTAAGTCGTGGGGTCTTCCGCAAGTATCTCAACGGCCTGAAGGGATATTGCTTCCCAATAGCCTCTAGCTGTTTGTGGCATGTTTCATTCAATTTGTCAAACATGTCAACAAAAAGGCGGTCAACGACATCCATCACCTCGGAATAATGCTCATAAATTTTCATTTCCACATCAAGACCAGTGAACTCAGACAAATGTCTATGGGTATAGGATTTTTCAGCTCTGTAGACGGCGCCAATCTCAAAAACACGTCCAAAACCACCACAGATTGCCATCTGCTTATAAAGCTGAGGAGATTGGGCGAGAAAACGAGGTGTTTCGCCTTCCACTTTAAAAGCAGCAGCACCACCTTCACTAGTTCCTTCAATTAACTTGGGAGTGAAAATTTGGACAAAATCTTCATTCAGCAGAAACTGCGCAAACAAATTTGCCACACGACTTTCAAGGCAGAAAATCGCTTGATTCGCAGGTGTACGCAAGTCGACACTCCTATGATTCAAACGAGTATCCTGATTCACCCGAACGAGTTGTTCTCCTGCCTCTAGAGCCTTCTGGATTTCAACCTCGCTTCTAGAAGCATCCACGACATTAATAGGAAGCACATTAGGTGCCCTGAATACAACATACATCTTCCTCACTTGTATCTCAACATGCTGAGTTGCACCTTTAATAGGCTTTGTCGGAACCGATACGATCCCTTCGATCGACTCCTTAGTAACACCAGTAGCAAACTTAACCATTTGAGAGCTAACTAAATCCTTAGCAACATTCAACACACACTGAACAGTACACCCTATAGTTAAAAACGCCAAATTCTTACCAACGGCACGAATTGTCTGAGCGTAGCCACGGATTAACACGGTTTTGTCTTTCAATTCGTCGGTGAGTCTACTGACGGTGGTCCAAACACGACCGGAGATTGTTTTTGGGGACTCAATAATGTCACCATAGTTTTCGGCAAGAGGATCAGGGCTGTGGACTGTGACGGTTGATACGATGGCAGCAGCAGATTCTGGCTCCATTGTGTGCGGCCGTGCGGGTTAGGATTTTTAACTAAAACCTTTATGGGTTGCGTATCTTTCAGCTGGGTTTTAAAATAATTGAATAAAAGGTTAGATGGGGTGGGTATTTATAATAGCAAAGCTTAACTTGATCATCAAGCAATTCTATAAAACCTTAACCCACACATCATCGGACCTAAAGCCTTTCTCACAAATGGGTTTTTCATTAGTAATTAGGAAAGTAAACCTGCCATTAAAAATAATTGTGATTAAACCTTCTAGCTATTTTGTAGATGGTAAAACCTTGTAAAGTTTTTTTTAAACCAAATTAGCTTATCAACCCGGTTGATACCCGGGTATTATTATGATAATTTTTTATAGGCTTTTAAATAAATAATCATTGCTACTGTTAATTGATTGGAAAAATGATAAGCTAATTGTCAAAAATATTAGATGATATAATAACTAAATTAAGTCTCCAAATTATATATATATTTAATATTTTGTATAGCAAACGTATCAATCTACGATTACTATTAATCCTAGAAATTACGCTCATGATATATTTTCATTTTAATTTTTTAAGTCACAATGGATTTGAAATAGAACTTAGAGACACCATTAAGTAAAAGTTAAAAACCTGTAAAAATAAATGATGTCATACTATTATTTTTATATGGAAAGTGTCAACGGTAAAGAGAGCCATGTTGTGCCACATAGAAATTTTTTAAAAAGATGACTTCATAACAATTTTCTTTTATTTATATATAAGCTATCGTAATGACTTTTTAGGTAAAAAGTTCATAAATTATAAATAAAGTTATGGAACTATTACGCAAGAGTTTTTTTTATATAATGTATTATTGTTATTAGTTTTTTAAGGTAATTCAAAAAGGGATTTACTAACTAATGCCCCTAGAGCACTGGTTAATGTATTATTGTTATTAGTTTTTTAAGGTAATTCAAAAAGGGATTTACTAACTAATGCCCCTAGAGCACTGGTTAATGTATTATTGTTATTATTTTTGAGATAAAATTGATGTTTTAAGGGAGACAATATTTCTGCTAAGTTTTGGTAGTTGTTAGTATATAATTTTGGATTATTTCTGGGTTATTAGTAGGTTTGTTAATTAGGCAGGGCATATGTAGCATTATTGTATTTGTGCCAAGTGTTGTTAACGGTTTATGAAAAAAGTTTATACATTTTTTTTGTCTAGTTATGTGTCATGCTTGACAAATACACATCCAAACAAATATATTATTTTAAAATTGTTTGTTTTTAGAGCTCGAGGCTTTTCTAGCTTTTAAAACCACCAAAAACCCCTTGACATCACATAAGTTATAAAAAGGGAAAGTAATAATAACCAATGTTCAAAAGAAAAAACGGAAATACATAACCCACGACCCATTATAAAACAAAACCCAAACCAAAGCCGACCCATTACAAGTTACAAACCCTAGCCCAATTCACACACTGACACACCCTCTATAATTCTTGGAAAATATTTCTCCATCCTTAAACCCTAACTCCATATTTCAGGTAACCCTTTTTCTCAAGTTCTTTTTTATTCGCAAAATCGTTACATTTGTTTATTAATTTGTAATAACTAGTTAAATAAAAATTTGCAGTTTGAAGAAAGAAAGAAGGAAAGATGTCAGATGATGAAAGAGGTGAAGAAAAGCAGTTGGATCTTTCATCTCCTGAAGTTGTTACCAAATACAAATCTGCTGCTGAAATTGTTAACAGTAATTCTTACCCCTTTTTTTTTAAAGTTATATATTTATATGTATATACATGTATGTTTTATGGGTTCTCATATTTTTTGTATATATTTATTCATTTTATGTTTATTGAACTTGATTTTATAATGGCATGATTTCAACGACCAGGGTTATTTTTTAAAAATATTGTTATTAGGGAAATTGATGTTTTAAGGGATACAATATTTCTGCTAAGTTTTGGTAGTTGTTAGTATATAATTTTGGATTATTTCTGGGTTATTAGTAGGTTTGTTAATTAGGCAGGGCATATGTAGCATTATTGTATTTGTGCCAAGTGTTGTTAACGGTTTATGAAAAAAGTTTATACATTTTTTTTGTCTAGTTATGTGTCATGCTTGACAAATACACATCCAAACAAATATATTATTTTAAAATTGTTTGTTTTTAGAGCTCGAGGCTTTTCTAGCTTTTAAAACCACCAAAAACCCCTTGACATCACATAAGTTATAAAAAGGGAAAGTAATAATAACCAATGTTCAAAAGAAAAAACGGAAATACATAACCCACGACCCATTATAAAACAAAACCCAAACCAAAGCCGACCCATTACAAGTTACAAACCCTAGCCCAATTCACACACTGACACACCCTCTATAATTCTTGGAAAATATTTCTCCATCCTTAAACCCTAACTCCATATTTCAGGTAACCCTTTTTCTCAAGTTCTTTTTTATTCGCAAAATCGTTACATTTGTTTATTAATTTGTAATAATTAGTTAAATAAAAATTTGCAGTTTGAAGAAAGAAAGAAGGAAAGATGTCAGATGATGAAAGAGGTGAAGAAAAGCAGTTGGATCTTTCATCTCCTGAAGTTGTTACCAAATACAAATCTGCTGCTGAAATTGTTAACAGTAATTCTTACCCCTTTTTTTTTAAAGTTATATATTTATATGTATATACATGTATGTTTTATGGGTTCTCATATTTTTTGTATATATTTATTCATTTTATGTTTATTGAACTTGATTTTATAATGGCATGATTTCAACGACCAGGGTTATTTTTTAAAAATATTGTTATTAGGGAAATTGATGTTTTAAGGGATACAATATTTCTGCTAAGTTTTGGTAGTTGTTAGTATATAATTTTGGATTATTTCTGGGTTATTAGTAGGTTTGTTAATTAGGCAGGGCATATGTAGCATTATTGTATTTGTGCCAAGTGTTGTTAACGGTTTATGAAAAAAGTTTATACATTTTTTTTGTCTAGTTATGTGTCATGCTTGACAAACTTTCCGTCTCACAACGGGTTTCAAATAGGGTTATTTGTACCATCAGTAACTAGTCATGATTGAGTCAATTTGGGCAGGGTACACTTTAGCACTATTTTGTTTGAGCTAATTGTTGGTCACTTGGTTGTAGTTTTTATCTATATTTGGACTATTTTATTTTCTTGTTGTGTCCCTGGTTTCTTTTTTTATAAAATTTTGGTCTTACATGAGTGAAGGAATATGGCTTGTTTTACTTTAGTAAGGTTGTTTATTTAAAGAGACGTACATGTGAATTGAATGGACAAGGCATCCTCTAGTAGTATGGCACTATTACATTTACATAAAAAATTTTTTTGTATGTTTTTTAGTCAGACGCATGTGCAGTTTGCTTTGTTTTAACATTGTAGCTTTTTTGACGAGGATATAATGTGATCAATTGTGCAGAGGCAATGCAGTTGGTATTGTCAGAATGCAAGCCTCATGCCAAGATTGTTGACATTTGTGAGAAAGGAGATTCATATATCAGAGAGTAAGCTTTTAGCTTGTTTGAACTGCAAAAAGTGACATTATAATCAAGTTTTATTGACTTAGCGGGTGTGATGGTGGTTATTGTAGGCAAACTGGTAGTATGTACAAGAATGTAAAGAAGAAGATTGAAAGGGGTGTTGCGTTTCCGACATGTTTGTCTGTGAACAACACAGTCTCTCATTTTTCGCCTCTTGCCAGTGATGAGACCATCTTAAAAGAAGGTGACATCTTGAAGATGTAAGTGGTGAACATGCTTATTTAGCTTTATTGACTCAAGCTCATAGTTTTTAGTTGTCAGTAAGAATGTGAGCAACTGAATGTTGTTGGTTGGTTGGTTTCAGTGATATGGGGTGTCATATAGACGGTTTCATAGCTTTGCTGGCGCACACACATGTTCTTCAGGAAGGTCCAGTGACAGGGAAAGCGGCTGATGTTATTGCTGCTGCAAATGCTGCTGCCGAGGTTGCCTTAAGGCTTGTAAGACCTGGAAAGAAGGTATATACTCTCTTATATATTGCTATCTTGCTCTATGAAAAGCTGAATGTTTTTACTGATTGCTAAAGGATGCTTTATTGGGCCTTTACCAAATGTGTTTGTTTGTCAAACTTGAATAGTCTCATTCTTTTTTCATTTTATGTACTGATTTGCTTAAACGTTTCATTCTAGGCAACTTTACCGAGTTGATCAGTCTTAATCTTGATTTCCTCTTTTTCCCTGTTGCCAATAATAACTTGTTTGATTGTGGGATATCATCATGTGCATCCATTCTAATGGTTGACCATGTCCCTTGTTGACCTACAGATTTCAGCTTTATTGTATTATTTTAAACGCTAATGCTTTTCATCTTTCAATGGTTCTTATATACTATGAATGTGGATAGCTTTTTTTTCACACTAAGAACTTATTTGATCATTTTATCGCATTTACACATTTACCTGGATGCACGTTTTGTTCTGCTATTTCCGATAAGGTAAAGATGTCTCTAAATGATGTAATTGTTTCCAGCTATGGAGTTTCTCCAGTGATGCATTTAATTGTCATAGTTACACTGATAGAGAATCATCTTTCATTCCACTGTTTTTAAGAAAGCTCCAACTTTCAGTAGTGTAGTTGATTCAGTTGTAGAAGATCTTATCTGTTTTGTTTAAAAAAAGAGTTATTTTTAAATGTATTTGACCTCTATAAGTTCTCTTATTGTGAACTTAGTGATGATTTCTCTAAATGATGTAAACAAGTATTGATAGGCTATGGAGTTACTCCCATGATGCTTCTAATGTCATAGTTACACTGATAGAGAATCATTTTCTTTTTTTTACTCTGTTTGAGCTTTGAATTGTTTTTCCTTTTTATTCTTTCAATCATTTTTTGACTTAAACTTTTTCCAGCTTTGAAAATCACTATGTATTTTTTCCTTCTTTATACATATTGTCGTGTATGTTGACTTTTATTAGGCCTAATGTGGTAAACTAGCGACATGATATCTCTAAATGAATAATGGGTTATGGAGTTATTCCTATGATGCTTTTAATTGTCATAGTTACATTCATAGTTACATAGTTACATAATGGGTTATGGAGTTGAACTTTTTGGGGTTCGGGCTCCTTATATTTCTATTGATGTTATCTACCTGGAATTTGTTTTTCTTTTTCCTGATACTAAACGTTCAATTTTTTTTCTTAAAAGTGATATTTCTTCTGTTTGGCTCATAGGTTACTTGAAGACACATAACAAAGTTCATTTTCTTGATCCTTTTCTAATTGCAGAACCAAGATGTGACGGAAGCCATTCAAAAGGTTGCTGCAGCATATGATTGCAATATTGTTGAAGGTGTTCTTAGTCATCAACTTAAGCAGTTTGTGATTGATGGAAACAAAGTTGTTTTGAGTGTCTCAAACCCCGACACCAGAGTTGATGATGCAGAGTTTGAGGAGAATGAAGTATATGCAATTGATATAGTCACTAGCACAGGAGACGGAAAGGTTCATACCTATTAAATAGGGTTTATGTTTGCTTAATTGTATTGCAATTGTAGCTTACTAATTTGGTGATGGTTTTGCAGCCTAAGTTGTTGGATGAGAAACAGACTACTGTCTATAAAAGAGCTGTGGACAAGAGCTATTACTTGAAAATGAAGGCATCCCGTTTCATTTTCAGTGAAATTAGTCAAAACTTCCCAATCATGCCTTTCTCTGCTAGGTTTGTTACTGTTTCTTATCCCTGTTTTGTGAACTATGGTCTTTGAATGTTTAAAAGTTTCTAATCATATATTTAATATATGTTAGTATTAGTATTTATAATCTATATTTTTTCAGATAAAATATCTTGGCAGGTCAACCAAACCAACCCTTTTAAATGTACAAATGTTTTACTCATTTGTCACCTTTAATTATATGAGTGGTGTTGGTTACAGGGCTCTGGAAGAAAAGCGTGCTCGGCTAGGATTGGTTGAATGTGTGAATCATGAGCTTTTGCAACCATACCCTGTTCTTCATGAAAAGCCTGGTAAGATGTGTAATAATTGATGAGCGTGCAAGTATATCTAACGCTCCTAATTTTGAGTTGATAACACAGGTTATTTTTGTTGCAGGTGATTTTGTGGCACATTTCAAATTCACAGTTCTTTTAATGCCAAATGGATCTGATCGTATTACATCACACTCCTTACAAGAGTTGCAGACAACTAAAACTGTTGATGACCCTGAAATCAAGGCTTGGTTGGCTTTACCTGTGAAGAGCAAGAAGAAAGGTGGCGGGAAGAAAAAGAAAGGTAGTTTTGTATGAATAGATTCACTAGTATGTAACACATTCCTTTTAAGAAGGAATGTTATATGAAAATCATATCTTTCTGCTTTTATCCAGGTAAGAAAGGCGAAAAGGCTGAAGGTGATGAAGCAGTGCCAATGGATGAAAGCACAAATGGTGGCGCCCAAGGGTGAGAACCAGATATCTATTGTGTAATTTTGACAATGCGAATCCATTTTGGTTCTTTGTTGCATCAGAGTTACTTGAATGTATGGGTGTTTCCTACAAGGATGTTTCAACAGAAGAGAGCATGTACACAGCTTTATTTGTGTGTTCTTTTCCTTGCCAGAAACAACCCAAAAACAAAGTCTTAATCGAAAAGTAACTCTTAAATTCGTGCATTACAATAACATATAGCCATGGTGTGTTCGAGAATCACTCTATGCAGTCAATTTGCATCGCCCCGGTTACTATTTTTGCCTTTTTATTTGGCTTGAAAGCCTTAGTTGTTCCGAGTGACCTGTTTTAGTCGCCTCACTGGACCAAATCTGCTTGGTATGTGGTCTTATTATGCTGATTGACCAGCCAACTGGGTTGGTTTGCCTATTCTTTTCTATTGAAAAGGAGTCAGTTGTCTGCACGAGTCATCTTTTTCTAGGCTCCGCTGCATTCTCGTTTTAATAAATAGTTGTCGGTCTTTCTTGTAAATAATTGCCATAGTTATTTTCTTTTTTTCTTTTTACGATAAAGTTTTTATATTTTTATTATTTCCAGCACCCTCGCCAAATAACCAATGCCGTCGAAGGTGAAAAATGAGATGCTCCGTAGTTATTATACCTTTACTTTAAAAAGAAAATAACTTTCAAAAGTTATTCAAGACATGAGAGACTCAATTGTATTTTATCAATATAAGAAAATTTTAGTTTATTTCTATTATTTATATTTCAATAATTCTAGTCCTAATTCTATTCTAATTTCTTATTAAAATTTAAGTATGCAACTATGGGATGTGAGGGAAAAATATTGTAGTTAGAATTAGTTAGCATGAAGTTCAGTTTTTGGTTTGATGCTGTAACAATGGTTAGTATATTATGGAGTTTATAACATCACCTCCATTTTTTCCAATACAACAGCAGCATCTTTCCAAACCTTACTATTCACTACACACAATCCAAACCTTAATATTTATTACACACTTATTAAACAGTATCAATTTGTAGAATCTGTGTTGTGTTTATTTTTTATCAATCTTAATTACAATTTCGTCGATTTTTTTACTAAAATTCAATAATCTACCGAAGTTCATATATCCAGGTTCACTTTTGTGTGTATATATTTATTTTTTAATCATTAATTATTTAAGTGTATACACATATAATCAGTTGATATTTTGGAAAATAAAACATGGCGTTTACGTGCTGCTTCACGACAGGTACTGATGCAAGACTTTTTTTACTTCGTATGATGAGCTTCATGATAAAATTTTCTAAGAGGCATCTATAAAAATGGTTAGTACATATTTTTTGTACTCTATAATTGTCCTGTAAATTATTTGGATGCTGTTGCTCAAATTAGCTGAATTTGGTATTTTGTTGGTTTTGAGAAGCCATTAACAATTCAGCAAAGGGGAGTTGTACCCTTCACTAACACTGTATTGTTTGAGATCTGCGATCCAACAGAATTTATGTGCAGATCCAAAAAACATCCACACATACATGATATATAGGCAAGATATCTTCGTCATCTCTGCTTCAAACACACCTAAATGTTACCTCATACAGTCAATACTTAGTCATCTTCGTAATCTTACTCCTTGGTATTGTTAGGGTGATCACACTATTGAAATTCAACATTTACTCTTTACTTTACTTTTTTTGAAATACAACATTTACTCTTTACTTTACTATCCCCATAACTTAACGTATTTAGGCTGGATTTTTCCTTGTGACGGATATGGAATTTGATTACGTTGTATTTGATTAAGATTTTTTATACATGTATATATAGTCCTACAATTAAAGTTACCAAGCTTGCAAACTTGATTATGTAGGTTTATCCATTTAATACCTGTGATGTAAAAAAGATGTACTTCAACAATAGTTACTGCACGCTGCGGCTGGTGAACATTTTCAAATTCGTAGTTTGTTGATGTGGATAGCGCTTATAAAAGTGTGATCATTAGGATGAAAAATTGTGAAAAAAAAGAGTAACATTTGAAGAAAAGTTATAAAACGGTCCGTGAAAAAAATTTAAACCTTGTTAAATTAAAAATGCATGCAATAAGATTTAAATAGTTCGCAGAATTTGAGACTTACAATATGTGTGAAGATTTATATGGCCGGTCCCAACCCACCCGTTCACACCTCATCCACCACCTCATCAACGAGGAAGAGGTTGGCAACAAGCTCATCAACGGGCTCATCGTTGAATGCCATCCATGGGTGGATGAGAGAGAGAGAGATGTAGTTTTTTCATTGCATGAGAGAGAAGATGTTTTATTTTAAATTGAGGAAGAGATGAGAAAAAAGTGAGGAAGAGGTAAGGTTGGTAGTAAGTGAGGAAGAGGTGATTTGGGAGAGAGAAAGCTGATGTGACAGTAAGAAAGAGGTGAGGGGGAGGTAAAGGGTTGGAAGAGGCCTAAGGCCTCTCCCAATGGCTCTTCATGAGCTCTTCCATAGCTCTTCGTGAGCTCTTCCGGGTTGGCAGCAAACTCGTCGAGGTCTTCATCATCGCGTGCCATCGACCGGACAAAGAATGTGGACGAGAAAAGAGAAGAGAGAGGTGGGGTCAGGTAAGGTTTTTGGGTGTTTTATGGAGAGAGAAAAGTTGAGGAAGAGATGAGGAAGATGTAAGGAAGAGATGCTATTAGTAGTGAGTGAGGAAGAGATGTTTTATGAGAGAGAGAAAAACTGATGTGGCAGTGAGAAAGATGTGAGGATGAGGCTATGGTTAGGAAAGTCCTAAGTCTTACTATTGTAAAGGATTCATAAGTCTTACGTCTAAAATTCACATGGTTTTTCCAACACTTATGTTAATTGGGAATCTTTTAAATTCCTTACTTTTATAAAAATTATCCAAAATAACCTCTTCCTCAAAAATAGTAATTTACATTTAATATTCATCCTGGAAGTTTTTAATAAAGATGGTGGCAATGGAAGACGATAAAGATGGTGGCAATGGAAGACGACATGGCTTAGGCATGGCCCATGCCTGGCAAACACCATGGCTAACGTTAAGGCATATGGGAGCTAGGTTGTGGAATTTGGCATGGATTGCCTGCTAGGCATGGAGGAGTAAGAGAAAGTGTTGGGAGGGGATAGGAAAGAGAGTGTGTAGATTGGAGGAATATAGTGAGGTATTATGAGGTATGAGAGAGACATGGTTGTCATGGGTTAAACATGACTAGGCATAGGAGAGACATGAAATGATGTGACATAAAATAATTGGTGGATGGCTAGGAATGAGATAAGCATTCAGACATGACTGACGCCCTTAAAAATATAACAATCATTTTATATGATAAAAAAAATGATCATAGATGAAAATTCTTCAAACATCATATTTTGTTCAGCAGTATTCATCAAGGATATATCAATCGGGTGGATATCAAATATGGTTCAATGATTTTTACCCATTATCGTATATGGTCCATAATACTAATCATTATTTCATTAGGACCTTAGATTTGTGTGTATTGAAGAGTGAAGACAAATTGTGTTAGTTTTTGACTGAGATTTTAAAAACAATATATATGTGGAAAAAGACCAGTGTAAGCAATGACATGTTCACAAAAGTTAGACGAGTTGGATTTGAGTTCAATTTCTAAACATAATTATTAAATGAGTGGAGTTAATTTATAGCCTCTTGAATAACTAAACTACTCCTTTTTACATCAATTACTTTACATTAATATATTACACCGTTATTGCCGCCGCCGCCACTACTAAACTGCGCGTCACGCGGACATATTACTAGTATTTATTAAATAACTTTGGATCAATGGTTACTGGTTAGAGTCCTTGCATCTAGATACAGAGGTCATGAGTTCGATCCTCATGCCCAACAAGAGTGGATGTCCTTTTCTACCTTTGGTAGAACCTGAAAGCAGACAATATTGGTACTCAAAACCCGTAGAAGACGTCATTGGGAGTTACCTTTTGAATTCATCACTAACACTAGCTAATACACATTAATCCAAAATTAGTTGGATCCCAATACGGTTTTGATTAAGATTTTGTACCTTGACATATTTTGTACTGGTTTTATATTATCTACCAATAAACTAAAACAGGATTAAGATGTTTTTGAAACGATACGTGGCGTAATCCTTGATCGACACGTGTCATTTTAAGTTATCTAATTTATTAAATTAGCTTTTTTAATTGTATATAAATTCAATTTCCTTATTAGACTTAGAATTAAACTGTAACTCTTAGCTTATAGATACAAAACACATTATAACCTTATTTGATTGATCGTTTTCTCATTAATAAAGTTGTCTTTTTTTATTTCTCAATTCTTCAACTTATATTACTTATAACGAGAGAAAGTATCCGCGCGTTGCGGCAGTGAGATGGTGGGGGTGATAAGTCATAGAGTGTGATAGGAGGTGATAGGTTATAGAGTGTGATAGCCAAATGCCTTAGCCCTACGGGCTCCGCCCTCAGGTTTAAAAATTCGTCGAAAGTATATCGAATGACATCCTTAATGAAAGAGCATGAAATTTTAAGAACACCCATATAATTTTTATAATTTATCGATGTACAGTTTTTGAGATAAATGATTTTGAATGAATTAGAGGAATAAAATGATTTATGGATGAGGGAGAAAAAAACGAGTGGTTGAGATTTGAGGAGAGAAATGAAAATGAAAGTTGATAGTTGAAAGTTGTGGGGCATTGATGTATGGTACATAATGCATTATCATGTGTACATTGTTGAAATTGAAAGTTGAAAGTTGAAACCTTATTTGCTTTATAATATAGTATAGATATAGTATAGATATAGATAAGTTAATAACATGAAGACTTCAAAAGATTGAGTTTACAATCCGAAATCACAAGGCTATTTGCCGTCATCCTCTATGCTTACAATTTCCGATTTTGATGTGATTTCCAAAACTTTAACTAAACATATATTATATTTATCATTACTGTTTATTATAACTTAGCTTCGATCATCGGTTTACTTTAACCACAATTTATTTCATACTCACAAATCATGTATGAGGCATATTCGGATTTCTTTATGATACAATCTATATAGTTGTCGTACATCGTACGGGTATTAAGACTAGTATGTTATATATTGTAATAATAACTATAAGGATATGTTATTCTTAACTTTAAGGTTATGGATAAGAAGTATTAAAGTGTTGCATAGACACTTTTAAAATTACGTTTAAGAAAAAAGTTATTATTTTTATGTATAAAAATTTACGATGTATTGTTTATAGCATTTAGAGCTATGAATATCAACAACCTAAATACATCTACTGTTTTAGACGTTTTTGTTTTCATATTTACTAATTATTTTACTCCCAGTTGGTTGACAGTGTTACCTGGTGTGCACATGAATTCTTGATTTTATAGTCCATATACCGTTGAATGGTTTACGATGGTATATTCCACCGATTTTTTGGACTCAAAAAGGTTTTGTCTCCTTTTATGCTTTTCGTAAAATATAATATTAGGAAGTTGCATCGCATCACGGCTTTTTAATTAATACGGAGTAATATCTATGAAATTTGTGCATATATATATAAGGTATAACTAGACGCATGATGGCTGGCGGTGACAAGAGGCGGCGGTGACAATGATAGTGACGACAACGTGTGGTGGTGACAGTGGAATCGACGGGTGGTGACAATGATGAATGTAAAAGTTATTGATATTAAAAGGGCAGTTTATAGTTATTTTAAAAGTTGAAATATATATATAGAGTAAAGTTATTGTGAGAACTAAAAAATTGTCGAGAACTACGAGAACTAATCATAGCCATTAGATTAAGTAAATCAAAGGTTAATAAGTATCAATGGCATTTTTGTAATTAAAATCACCCAATTAAACACATGAGACAATTAAAAGGGTACAAAAGGAATATGAACAATCAGATTATATATTTAAATTAAAAAAAGAAACGGTAACCCACCAAAAATCAAGGACCTATATTAACTTCTATTCCCATTTTTTTGCATTCGAGTTACCAGTATTATGGTTTACTAATTTTGAATATAATATGATGCTTACCATATTGTTTTTGTATTACGGAGTTTGAGCTTTTTAAATGATCTTTATACTAATTAATTGTCTCATTTCTATTTTTCAATTTAATGTGGACACATGTGTGGTTCGGTGTACACGTGTTTCTGTCTGTGTGCACATGTGTTTGTATACTTCATGTGTGATAATGGTATATGAACACATGTGTGGTTCGGTGTACACACTATACAGGTGTCTGTCAATTGTACGTATCACATGTATTTGTATGGTACAAATGTGTTATAATATAGTTTACGTAATAATATGAGATTAGTAATGAGATGAGTTATGAGGAATTCTGTTATCCGTGTAGGATTTCCAATAATATGAGATCAGAAGCGATGTGGACAAAATTGAATTTTTAAGCAATTACAAGTATAAGGGACATTAGCATATTTTGAACTTTAAATTTTAAAGCAACGGAGAGAGAAAAAAAGAAAATAAATGAAATAGAGATAACTAAATGAGCTATTTATGGGGTTTTTAATTTCAATTAATAACTAATTAAATTGTATTTATAAAATTACAATAATATCCCTACATATATTAATGAAATAGTAGTTCTCATGGTTCTCGACATTTTTTTAGTTCTCATTTTAACTTTTGACTATATATATATATATATATATTGTATGTCATTAATAATATTATAGGTATATTAGGTGGGAATATTTAAATTAGTGAATATTAATAATGATAATTTAGGTACTTCAAATCATCATTTGATAAAGGTTGAAGGGGTTGCTCTTTTTTATAGAGATAAAAATAATAAATAACTAGCACGGTATTGTGCAATGCGCGGTGCTCGTGGCGGCAACAATGTGGTGGTGGGGGAGGACTGTTGTGGTGGAGGCGGCGTTGGGTGATGTAGATAATTAATGTAAAAGTAACTGATGTAAATGGTTAATTGAGATATTTTAAAAGATAAACGACTGATAGTGTAATTTAATTATTAAGGGTATTTTAGACATTTCTCTCATGTAACTTTTAACATAGGGTTATTCTTTTTATAATATAGTATACATTACGCTTTCATCCTTATATCTATACTACTTAATAAAAGATCAATATCCCCCTCTAAAAAATGTCACCAATTACCTATATCATATATTCAATAATTTAAATTTTCTTCACTTAATTTACTTATAATATCTTTAATTAAATAATTACAACATATATCTCTTAATCCTTAAGATATTTTACAACATCCAAGAAACAATATGGTATGTTTTTTTTATTAATGTATACAAAATATTTTAAAGTTAATTATGTTAAATCACGGTTGTATATGCGTTACTACAAATCAAAAAATAATTTGAATGAATCATAAACTTGTATTAACGTATATAACAAATATTAAAGATAACTTAAGTTAAATAATGCATTAAGCATGGTATTAAAACTTTTTTTTATATAAAAGTAGCATGGTATTAAAACTAGTAATTAGAATACTATACAGAATTGGTAAGCATGGTCTTTAATTTATGTTTTTTCTGCTTTTTATATATATAAATAAAAAAAAAGACTTAAGATAAATACAAATTCGAATATTTTCTTTTCAAACAAACTAATTACCTAAATGCATTAATTTTTTTCTTGTAAAACAAGATGCATATCAATTACTCCGTATAAATTTAGGGTAAATATTATGAATTTACAGCTAATTATGATTTAAATTATAAAATAAAACCGACTTTATCCCAAGTAAATTTAATACTAATACCCTTTTTACCAAAAGTATAAATCCTAAATAAAAGTAACCATGATATACTTTTATAATATTTTCCCATAATAATCAAAAACCATCCCCCTGTTTCTTTTTTCAACTAACAAACAATTAAATTAAATATTAATTATAATTAAACCGCCCCTTGTATTCCTTGTCTCTCTCACCCATCAACAAACACAACACTATATATAGAGTTTCCAACCATTACATATCTCCTCACACTAAAATATTCACATTATATATCATCAAAGCCTTTTCATTAATTCTCTTTTAAAAAAATATTATTATTATTATGGATACAAAAATTTCTGTCTTGGAAGTTGCTGCTCCTACTTCCAATGGCGACCTTGGTTGCCCTGCCAAAACCAACAATGCTTGTTGCATACAATCTTCAAACGCACCAACCTCCTCCGGTGAAGCCACACTCGGCCGCCACCTTGCTCGTCGCCTCGTCGAAGTTGGCGTCTCCGACGTCTTTTCTGTCCCCGGTAAACTTTTTTCTTTCATTAACGATAAAAATAAATTAAACATGTATAAGTACTTGTATATAACACGTTCATATGTTGTTTTGGCCTGTTTGTAGGCCACCTTGGTTCATATGTTATTTTTATTACTCATATGTTTACCCATTTTTCGGTCTAATTAATGTTTGTTTTTTCTTTTCGTACGTTCCAGGTGACTTTAACTTGACTTTACTAGATCATCTGATCGCGGAGCCAGGGCTTAACCTGGTTGGGTGTTGCAATGAGCTGAATGCTGGATATGCGGCCGATGGCTATGCTAGAGTTCGTGGAGTTGGAGCGTGTGTTGTTACGTTTACTGTTGGTGGTTTGAGTGTGCTTAATGCTATTGCGGGTGCATACAGTGAGAATCTTCCGCTTATTTGTATTGTTGGCGGACCGAATTCAAATGATTATGGAACGAACAGAGTTCTTCATCATACTATTGGATTGCCCGATTTTAGCCAGGAGCTTCGCTGTTTTCAGACTGTTACTTGCTTTCAGGTATCTATAAGATTCTGCTCATTTGTTATTCGAAATATCTATACTATGTTATAAAGCAGATTACCCATGTCTAACATTTTAAGTTTCAACATTTACTTCCCAAAATGCCCCTTCTATCAATTCTATATTTACCAAACACCCTTTCTCTCTCCTCAAATCTCAACCAATCATCTTTTTTCTCTCTCATCCATAAATCATTTATTCCTCCAATTCATTCAAAATCTTTTATCTCAAAAACCGTACATCGATAAATTATAAAAATTATATGGGTGTTCTTAAAATTTCATGCTCTTTCATTAGAGATGTCATTCGATATACTTTCGACGAATTTTTAAATCCGAGGGCGGAGCCCGTACGGCTAAGGGCGGAGCCCGTCAGGTAGATCACCCCATCTCCGCCTCCGCCATTACATCACCACCCCGCCATCACCTCCATCACCGCGTTGCGTTCTCGTAATTGTTAACAAAGATTGAATTAATTATGATAAACAAAAACTGATTCAATAGTACTTATTGTAACTTTTTTGTGAATATGTATATGTATATGCTCAATGCAATTATACAAAGTTTTATATAATTGCTACAAAATTAGTGAATCAATATGCATTTTTGTATTTGATTAGTTGAAGTCTTGAAGATGTATTTAGTTAACCTTATGCTTTAGAATTATATAAAGTGTTGATCTTACTTTTTTGTGGCAAAAAATTATTAGATTTTCTAAACTAGTTAATGTTTATAATGTAGGCTGTGGTGAATAACTTGGAAGATGCACATGATTTGATTGATACTGCGATTTCTACCGCTTTGAAAGAAAGCAAGCCTGTTTATATCAGCATCAGCTGCAACTTACCTGCTATTCCTCATCCTACTTTTAGCCGAGATCCCGTTCCATTTTCTTTAGCCCCAAAGTATGTTCCACATTTAACCTTTAAATTTTATTATAAATCTCACTTATATACTTTGAATTTATGATTTATTTGTTTGATGGTGTAGGGCGAGTAATCAGATGGGTTTGGAAGCAGCGGTTGAGGCTGCAGCCGAGTTTTTGAACAAGGCGGTAAAGCCTGTTATGGTGGGTGGGCCTAAATTGCGTGTTGCAAACGCATCGCAGGCTTTTGTTGAGTTAGCAGACGCTTCTGGATACGCTCTTGCTGTAATGCCATCAGGAAAAGGTCTTGTTCCGGAGCACCATCCCCACTTCATTGGGACATATTGGGGCGCTGTAAGCACTGCCTTTTGTGCAGAAATCGTTGAATCAGCTGATGCATATGTATTCGCTGGTCCTATATTCAACGATTACAGCTCTGTTGGTTACTCTCTCCTTCTCAAGAAAGAGAAGGCTCTTATCGTGCAACCTGACCGTGTTGTGATTGGAAATGGACCAACTTTCGGTTGCATTCTGATGAAGGATTTCTTGCAAGCTCTTGCAAAAAGGGTCAAGAAGAATACCACTGCTTATGAGAATTATCATCGGATTTTCGTCCCAGAAGGGCACCCTCTAAAATCTGTTCCTAAGGAGCCATTGAGGGTTAATGTTCTCTTTGAGCATATTCAGAAGATGTTGTCGAATGAAACAGCTGTTATCGCTGAAACTGGTGATTCTTGGTTCAATTGCCAGAAACTGAAATTGCCACAAGGTTGCGGGTAAGCTTCATATATGGTGTCCTTTCATTTTACACATGTTTTATAATTTTATATGGTTTTTGAATATCGAAAATGGCTCTGTTGTAGATATGAATTCCAGATGCAATACGGGTCGATTGGTTGGTCAGTGGGCGCTACACTTGGGTACGCACAGGCTGCAACTGATAAACGAGTCATTGCTTGCATTGGTGATGGTAGCTTCCAGGTACATATGATCCCAAAATAAATATCCATTTTTCTGTTTTTTTTAAAATAAAATCGATCTTTTGTAAGATGATTCTTTTAAATACAGGTTACAGCTCAAGATGTGTCGACAATGCTGCGTTGTGGACAGAACTCCATTATCTTTCTGATTAACAATGGTGGTTACACTATTGAAGTAGAGATTCATGACGGGCCTTACAACGTGATCAAGAATTGGAACTATACTGGTTTGGTTGATGCGATCCACAATGGTCAGGGCAAGTGCTGGACTACAAAGGTATGCGACTTCAGTCTAACACTCTAGAACATTGTCAAAATATTCGGGTTGGGTAAATGGGTACATTTTGTTAGTTTTATTTCAAACAGTTTATATGATATATAAAAAAAAGTTAGCTAAAAGGAAGAAGATATGTCCATTGTGTCAACCCGAACTGACATGTAATATTGAAACGTTCTAAAAATGGCCCTTTCAATTAAGAGTTGTTTTGACCCATTACCCAACCCGTCCAGCTTTCACTTGTATCAATACAAGAGAGACTTATTCACTATGAAACTCAAATTTATGTAGGTGTTTTGTGAAGAGGATCTTATTGAAGCCATTGAGACAGCAACAGGAGATAAAAAGGATTGCTTGTGCTTCATTGAAGTGATTGCTCACAAGGACGATACAAGCAAAGAGCTGCTCGAGTGGGGTTCAAGAGTCTCTGCAGCTAACAGCCGTCCTCCAAACCCTCAGTAAAAGCTTTTTCTCCTAATATGGCAGGCATTCGATCGTCTAGCAATAAACTTGGAGTCGTTACTTCAAGTATCTATTTTTCAAATTTACTGCTATAGTCTTCCCTTTTGGGACTATTATTATTTGTGAATATATGAGAGAATTTGATTAATGCAAGTCATTAATCATACTTATTACTATTATTAATATAATCTTTTCTCCATTTTTATTTGTTAATTAACTCCATATAGTATTATCCTATCTAATTGATTATAAATGTTAAACATATAGTCAAGGGTAAACGAACGAGATTTTCTTAATCGTTTTTAGCTTAGATATTCATTTTTGAGATAAGATTAGAGTAAAGGTACTCTTCTTTGTAAAAGTTGCATTACATACAAATGATTCATTGTTTTGAAAAATAAAAAAGTAAAAGCATAGATGACTAATATAGTGTAAATAAAAAAAAAAAAAAAAAAAAAAAAAAAAAAAAAAAAAAAAAAAAAAAAAAAAAAAAAAAAAAAAAAAAAAAAAAAAAAAAAAAAAAAAAAAAAAAAAAAAAAAAAAAAAAAAAAAAAAAAAAAAAAAAAAAAAAAAAAAAAAAAAAAAAAAAAAAAAAAAAAAAAAAAAAAAAAAAAAAAAAAAAAAAAAAAAAAAAAAAAAAAAAAAAAAAAAAAAAAAAAAAAAAAAAAAAAAAAAAAAAAAAAAAAAAAAAAAAAAAAAAAAAAAAAAAAAAAAAAAAAAAAAAAAAAAAAAAAAAAAAAAAAAAAAAAAAAAAAAAAAAAAAAAAAAAAAAAAAAAAAAAAAAAAAAAAAAAAAAAAAAAAAAAAAAAAAAAAAAAAAAAAAAAAAAAAAAAAAAAAAAAAAAAAAAAAAAAAAAAAAAAAAAAAAAAAAAAAAAAAAAAAAAAAAAAAAAAAAAAAAAAAAAAAAAAAAAAAAAAAAAAAAAAAAAAAAAAAAAAAAAAAAAAAAAAAAAAAAAAAAAAAAAAAAAAAAAAAAAAAAAAAAAAAAAAAAAAAAAAAAAAAAAAAAAAAAAAAAAAAAAAAAAAAAAAAAAAAAAAAAAAAAAAAAAAAAAAAAAAAAAAAAAAAAAAAAAAAAAAAAAAAAAAAAAAAAAAAAAAAAAAAAAAAAAAAAAAAAAAAAAAAAAAAAAAAAAAAAAAAAAAAAAAAAAAAAAAAAAAAAAAAAAAAAAAAAAAAAAAAAAAAAAAAAAAAAAAAAAAAAAAAAAAAAAAAAAAAAAAAAAAAAAAAAAAAAAAAAAAAAAAAAAAAAAAAAAAAAAAAAAAAAAAAAAAAAAAAAAAAAAAAAAAAAAAAAAAAAAAAAAAAAAAAAAAAAAAAAAAAAAAAAAAAAAAAAAAAAAAAAAAAAAAAAAAAAAAAAAAAAAAAAAAAAAAAAAAAAAAAAAAAAAAAAAAAAAAAATATCATAAATAAGTTTCAAACTACCAAGTTCATGTAGCAAAGTGATCCTAAATTGCCTGGGTCTCATATTGGACATCTTTTTTCTTTGGCTTGCATAGATCAAGTTTTGTCGTGTTGATATCACGACAAGTTCCTTAAGTTGACGATTGAATTCAATTAATATACTCGGCAAAGATAACGTTAAACATGGGATTAATTAGCTAGCTAGTGTACAGATCCATGACAATAAAAGCAATATATTGTTTCGCTTAATTCGTCAAATGTTACAAACTTTACAAGATAAAGGTAGAGATAAAGATACGGATGTGATATATAAAAGGGGAATGGCCAAAAAAGAGGGTTTAAGAGAAGAAGCCGAAGGTGTCAAGGATAGTGGTGTGAAGTGGGTCGCTCAAATGGGTAACCCAGTTGTTAAGTGGGCCCTTTCCTGTGGCCGCTGCTTGGACAGCAAAACCGAGGAATGCCACCATGGCAAGACGGGCGTGTTTGATCTCTGCCAATTGAAGGGTGGCTTTCTTCTCGGGGTCGCTGGCCAAGTTTAATGGATCAAATGGACCACCTGGGTAGAGCCTCTTTTCGGGTTCAAGCTCAGCATTTCTTTGGAACTCGATGAACCCAATGACCAAAACCTCGATCCATATCAGAGTAGTGATGGAGAACGGAAGTGGTTGGCCAAAATACGATGATCCGTCAATTAGTTCCACCTAAGAACAAACAAACCGAAAAAAGTTACTATTAATTAACTTTACTTGATTTAAAAACCCATCCATATATATCTATCAATTTAAATTAACTTCTTTGTTACAGCAAAACTTCCATCTTATAATATGTAATTTGTTATTAGCATAATGGTGGTAAATTGCGGACATAAAAATTTCGGACAATAATGTACAGTTTCGGATAGGATATGAAGAAATTACCTTGATATATATATGTACAAGTCATAATATACTATACAAATATAAATATGAGAGGTAGTTATGATACATTTGAAGCAAGTGAATAAGGTGAATCAAAGTGTGAGAAGTAAATTTCGATCAAATTGTCCTTAAAAAAAAGTAAGTAGATCAAGTGCATCGAAATGTAGAAATTGAGTACATCATATTTGATTTTCTACATACTTTAAAGATCCCTCACCACCTGAAACCTCACCTTATATCTAAAGAGGCTGCTAAGGGTAATGTTGTTTGTTACACTTTTGTTGGCAATATTGCCTTAAATGTATTATCATGGATCTGTAAGTTTTTAATCGATATGACCTCAATTTAAAGTCAATTAAACTATCATCATAAATCATATTAAGGACTTTCAACTTATTTGAACCGATTTTAGTTTCAAGTTGTAACCGATAGTGATCCTAAACATATAAAGGACATCAATTAAACTATCATAAATCATCCTAACGAATATAATGCCCTAATCTACCAATATATATTAACTAAAAAACCAATACAAATGTATTAGTAGTATATATGTAAATTATCATGCATCATGCATGTATGATATATAGTAGAAATAATAATATATGTATACGTATATATATACCTTTCCTGCATCTTGCCATGTAACACCAGTGACAGACTCAACTGTAAGAGCACCAAGTGTAGCCAACATAGCCCACCTTCCATGGATAAGCTCACACTCCCTAAACCTTTGCAGCCCAAAAACCTCATCATAAGGCTGGAAAGGAGTCGATTTCACATCGGCACTCTCGAACCTAGTTCCAATAACATCCCCAGCCAAATTCTTGGCCAAGTTTTGGTCCAATGAGTCCAAATCAAACTGCAAGTATTCTGCGGGTTTGCCCAGACCAAAAGGGTCAAACCCGTAGTCACCAACCAGACTGCCATCTAGGTACTCTGGCGCTTTTGCGCCAGGGTACCATAATGGACGGTCAGATGTGACAGTTTTTGATACTTTTTTAGCAGGGGCGGCTTTTTTCTTTCCAAACCCGAACCGGGCTGTAACTCGGCCCGAGTTCGAATGTAGGTCAGGAAGACGGGTTCCGATGAAGGACGATGCGGCGGCGGCAGTGGTGGTGGACGATGCCATTGTTTGGTTTGTGTTATGTGTTTGTGCAATGGGTGAGTGATGAGAAAATTTTGTGGTGATTTGTATGTATAGAGTTTAATGGGTGTGAAAGGATGAGATAACTTAGGGAGTTTTGGCCGTTGGATCAAGAGAGTGAATCCATCTGATGGTTGAGATAGTATAGGCCCTTATCTACGTCTTATCTGGTTGTGAAGAATATTTGGTTTTCATTGGTGGAGTACATGGTTTGGTGGTTTGTGGCTTGCATTCTACTTGAAACTTCATTTACAATTGGCACAAAATGTTGTGACACCAACTTGTGTAGTAACTCTAATTCAACGGGTCTGTTAAAAAGAAGTAAAATAAATGGGAAGTGATACAGTTGTACACTGGATAATAAATTTTATAACTTTGTTGTAAATGGCAAAAATTTGTTATATAAATATCACTCCCCAAAATAAATTGCTATTCAGGAAATGTTGAGTTTTGACTCTTACTTACATTCTTTAACTTTTATTTTTGTGATCATTTTCTGAATTTTTATATTAACTATCTCAAATCTAATGGGATTCAAACTAGTTTTTTTTATGAAACCTATATCTTATAATTAGTAGGTCATTTTGAAAATTATTGGTAAGATGAAAAGAAATGGGTTTATTAAAAACATGTTAATTATGCAAAGTGTCATATTTGACCAAGTTACCTATCTAAAACCAGGCTTTAAAATTGTTTTGGAATGATTAAACATAGATCAAGGAAACTTCCAAACCACAACCACTAGTTTCCCTCTTGGGTTTTTTCCCTATTATTATTGTTTAGAAATGTAATTACAAGAAGTTAATTTTGCTATATCAATATATAAATGTATAGTTATGCAACAAAAGCTTGAAAAGTTAGCCAATAAAAGAGAATAATAGTATGATAACCAATAAAAAATAATCCACTAGTATAGTTTTTGAGAGTACTTAATAATCTAATCTAATTAATACTACTAGAGATTTATCCCGCGGAAAACCGCGGCTAGATTTACAAATTTGTTTTTTTTTAAAGTGAAAAAGAGGTATTATATATTTGTTGTTTTTTGTAAAGATCATTATAGAAGTTTTGGAAAAAAGGTATTATATATTTGTTGTTTTCCGGTAATAAAAATTAGACAAAAGTTTTCTAAAAGAGGTATTATATATTATGTAAATTTTTTATATATTGTATGTATTTCATGGTGTTTATACTATGTTACGTATAAAGTAGTTTATGTTATAATATAATTGTGGTGTTTACACTAATAAGAAATTTGAAAATACATTTAATATATATTTTTAAATTTATTAATTATTATAATTAAATAACTATTATACAAATTCAGGAAATTAAAAAAAAACATTTAATCCAATAAAAAAGGATTTAACAGATTTTTTAGCCCAACGTATTTAGCCCAAGTTGTTTAAATACTTCTTTGGCCCAATAAATTGTCTATTGGTATTTAGCCCAAGTTTCTTTTTCTTTCCATTAATTATATATACATTAATCTTAAAAATAATAAAAATCAACACATACTTTTCACCGTACTCCAATAATTAGTCAAAAATCTTACTCCTTTTTTTTACTGGTTCCATACACAAACTTTTTGATCGGTCGTGTCTCTCCAATCTTCTTTACCTTTTGTTAGTAACGTTTTCTCCGGATTATTATCTTGTTGAAGAATAAGATTATCAATGGCATTGGACAAACAGGTATTTTTCTGTGTTTATTTATCGTTTCAATAAATTTTTGTACAATTTTTTAGGTTTTTTTTATGATTATGGATTAGGGTTTGATTAGAAAGTTATATATTTTATTCACGAATCTTGTTAGTGCATATGCCTTATTTTAATCGTTTGGTATAATTTAGGTATTTTAGGGTTTGGGGGTTTGGGGATAAGTGTAGTACTAATTTTTTAGCATTCATTTCGTGTTTTGTGTATTTTAAATGTTTTTTATATGTATTTTATGTTTCAGAATTAAATTTTTTTTTATATTTCTAAATTAGACAGGGGACCAGGTCATATACATTTTTTTTGTTTCAAAGTGTGTTTCGTCATTTTGGGAACTTTTCAGGTTGTTTTGATTGGGACCATTTCATGTCTTTATCTATGATTGTTATTTAAAATCATTGTTGCTATTATTGACATTAAGTATATAGGGGACCATATATATTTTATGCTTTTTAAAGATATGTTTCATCTTTTAGGGAAATTTTTAGGATGTATATTGTGCAACATTTGCTTATTTTATTTTGTCTTTGTTGTTTACGATTATTCATTTACATTATTTTGTCTTTTACTTTAGATTATTCATTTACATTATTTTGTCTTTGTTGTTTACGATTATTCATTTACATTATTTTGTCTTTGTTGTTTCGATTATTCATTTACATTATTTTGTCTTTGTTGTTTACGATTATTCATTTACATTATTTTGTCTTTGTTGTTTACGATTATTCATTTACATTATTTTGTCTTTGTTGTTTACGATTATTCATTTACATTATTTTGTCTTTGTTGTTTACGATTATTCATTTACATTATTTTGTCTTTGTTGTTTACGATTATTCATTTACATTATTTTGTCTTTGTTGTTTCGATTATTCATTTACATTATTTTGTCTTTGTTGTTTACGATTATTCATTTACATTATTTTGTCTTTGTTGTTTACGATTATTCATTTACATTATTTTGTCTTTGTTGTTTACGATTATTCATTTACATTATTTTGTCTTTGTTGTTTACGATTATTCATTTACATTATTTTGTCTTTGTTGTTTACGATTATTCATTTACATTATTTTGTCTTTGTTGTTTACGATTATTCATTTACATTATTTTGTCTTTGTTGTTTCGATTATTCATTTACATTATTTTGTCTTTGTTGTTTACGATTATTCATTTACATTATTTTGTCTTTGTTGTTTACGATTATTCATTTACATTATTTTGTCTTTGTTGTTTACGATTATTCATTTATTTTATTTTGTCTTTGTTGTTTACGATTATTCATTTACATTATTTTGTCTTTTACTTTTGTTGAAGATAGTTAAGTATATTTGTTGTTTATTTATAGGTTGTTTTCAAGTTTGTAATGAAATTGAAAATGAATGGAAGCTTGAACAGTGTATGGTAATATTTAATTTAAATTCTCTGTTGTGTATATTTGAATTTGGATTTAACTTTAGATCTTATATATTGTTTATATGTTGATTACGATAATAGGTTTTACCTCGTATCTTCAAATATAAATTGCCGGAAGATTGCAACTCTTTGACTGTAATTGATTCAATGGGACGTCAATATCCAAGCCGTGTGTTGCTGGCCGAGTTTGGTCATATTAAGCTTGCTTCTGGTAGTTGGCCTGCCTTTGTAGTTGAAATATCACTGGCAATAAGTCTATCACACAGTTGTTGTTCTACTTTGACAGTCCACAATTTGCACACTTATGTTTGTTTTATCTAGACAAGAAAGTAAAGAACATGAACAAGAATAAGTTCAAATGCAAATATCTAAGCAAGTCTAATCATATGTATCATTGATTTAAACGATGAATACATGGTCGATATTACAACTTGTCTTACAAGAATACAAATGAACTAAATAATTGCTAAGTCTAGACACTCTATAAACTTAAGCAATTACAAGAGAGAAAATAAAGTGACACACACTTTGTGGTGACAAACACATTATAAATGATGCGGCTGTGTTGCTTTATATAGGGGAGGAATTAGGGCAACACAGCCTTACCATGATAGTGATAGAATGGTGGTTGTCGACTTCTCATAGGCTCGTTGTACTTGGATCCAGGAGCCTTTGTCTTCTTTACCAAAACGGGTATGAAAGAGAAAACCCTTGTTTTGGTCCCAACTGTACCTTTGCCATATAAGGTAATGTTCAGTTGGAGGAACCACCATGTGACTTCTTGTCTTCTTATGGTTTGAAAACTTCCCGCCTTGACACACAACTTGGAAAGTAAACCACCCGCTGACAAGAGTCATTGACTCGCTGATGACTTGCTGACGACTCACGTCAGCGACCAAGTCTGGTCAGCGAATCCTTGACTCAACAATCTCCCCCTATTCGCTGAGAAGACTTGCTGAGTAGACTAGACTTGATAAGAATAAGGAATGATGAAAAGATGTCTTATATATCATCTTAAAATATTTACAAGCTGATACATATAGTTTTTCATTTTAAGACATCTATAAGTTGGCAGCTTCAAATTCCCAAGCTTCCTCTTGCTTGGCCATTCTGATCGCTGGGTCATCCCTTCTATGAGGCTTTATCAATTCTTCATCCAGCTTGCTGATGAACCATCTGTTGTTGGATGTTTCAGCACACCTTCTTCTTATGCTTAAGATGAACCCAGTGGAAGCTTTTTCAAGTTCATCCAAGCGAAAGAACAGTTGATTGTTCTGGAAGTTTGTGAAGAAGATGCCAGCAGGACTTTCTATCACTCTCCCTTCCTCAAATAAGCTTCTGGGAGGAAGTCTGGTGTTCAGCGAGGCATCACCAGTGATAGGAGGAAGATCCATTTTCAAGGTTCGGTGCTCTGCCTTCCTTTTTCTTTGAACCCTTCTTCCTGCTGACGAGGAGACAGCTGCTGGAGTCCCAAACACTTGCCTCAGCATGGGCAAGTCTGCTTTAAACTTTGTTTCATACTCCCTGGCTTTTTCGAAATAATCCTTGAGCATTTTTAGCAGTGGTTCATAGCTGGCAGCCTTCTTATCCTTCACCAGCAAGTAAACTTCAACCCATTCGGAAGCACCCAAGGTGGTTGGTTTAACCCCTTCCAGTTTGATAGGCTTGTCAGCACCTTGTCTTAGAATTTTTAAGTTCGTCTTGAGGCCCATGTCAGCTTTAAAGGCTTCAGCAACAATTATTCTTTGAGGCCTTTTCCTGTCCTCCATAAGCTTTAACCACTTGGCTTTTTCTTCATCAAACTTCTTTCTTTTCTCACTGAGCTGTTGCTCAACTTCAGCATGTTTCTGTCTATACAATGCTTCAGCACCGCCAGTTTTGAACAGCATCTGCTGTTCAGCATCTAATTCACCTTTTTCTAGAAGAGGCAGCTGTTTGATGAATTCCAAGTTCTTTCTTTCGTTTTCTTGGTTCTCTTTTAACCTATCCAGCTCCTTGATTGCTTCTTCTTGAGTTTTTCCGTCAGCAGTTTGTGCCAAGATATCAATAAGTTCATGCTTATGACCTGCTGAGGATTGGATAGATTGCTGAGCAGCGGAAGATTTTTTGAAGAACCCAGACTCGGTGAGCTGTCTTCTCCGTTCATCAGAGAGTGGGGTAATTTCAGCACTTGCCAGATATCTTCTATGAAAGACTGGCAACATTTCACTTGACCTATCCCTGGCCATTTCCTCAGCAAACCCAGCTTCCCATGAAGCTTTGACAGTTTCAGGGTCAAACTGTTCTTCCAAATCACCAAAAGCTTCAATGTGACCCTCAACAGCAGCAGGGGGTGCATTGAACCTAACAATTTGTTGCTCCCCCTCAATACCAGCTGGGGGAGCTTCATCATTTCCATCTTTTTCAATCTCCCCCTCAACACCAGCAGGGGGAATTTCAACATTTGCCTCTTTTTCAGTCTCCCCTTCAACACCAGCAGGGGGAACATCATCAGCCTTGGTTGTGTCATCCATTTCTAGTATCTCTTCAGCAGAGTCTTCATAGATTTGGGCAACTGCCTTGTTCACTGCTTCATTTACCATATCTAAAACAGCAGCATCAACTTTCTCCCCCTTGGAAGTTGTAGTGTTAATGACAACTTCCATAGTCGCTGGCTGTTTAGATTGTTGTTTAACAAGCTGGGCCAACAAATTCTTGATTTCATCAACCTCCTTCTCCAGCTTAACTTGCCGCTGGCGATCCTCCTCAGTGAAAGAAGTTTGAGGAATGGGAAGATCATCCACTTGTTTTTCTAAGGCATGAATTGCCTTAGTGTTATTTTCTACTTGAGTAGTCAGTGGGTAGATGAGATTACTCAACTTCTTTACATCAGCAGCAGCAGACTTGCTGGTAGAGGCTGCCTTCTTCGCTGAGTAGCTGGTAGAATTTGCGCATTTGATCAGCGATATGGCACCAGATTTAATGATCTGCTGATCACGTTTGATAATAGAAGTTTGGGCACTAATTTTGCTTTGAGCAGCAGCGATGGAGCTTGTGTTAACCTTCAGTGAGTCAATAGCTTCGCTGTTCTCATTCTGCTTGTTGTACCAACTGGTCAATGTGGACACCAGCCTGTCAGACTCTATATCTTTCAATTTAATTGCAAGATTGGCAGCCTTGGTGAGATCATTTAACTGATGCTCTACCTTTTCCAACCTATCAGCAGAGTAGGTGGAGTAAGAAATACCCAAATCTTTAGCTGTTTGAGGTTCAATTTCAGGGGGAACTGAGGATGAGCAGCCAGGAATACTTAAGAAGGAAGAAGGCATGCCAAGAGACAACATGGTGTTCACTGGTCGCATAGGAGGAGTTTTGGGTCTTGCAGTAAGAGTGTAAGTCCCAACTCAATAGATGGTACTACTGAAGATACCTCTATGTCGATGGTGGAGTTACTTTGCAATATATGCACTGAACTGGAGACGACCAGTTGCAGTGAGTATATACCAAGTTCTAGATAGATTACTTATTTA
Source organism: Erigeron breviscapus (assembly GCA_034093135.1). Taxonomy (NCBI): domain Eukaryota; kingdom Viridiplantae; phylum Streptophyta; class Magnoliopsida; order Asterales; family Asteraceae; genus Erigeron; species Erigeron breviscapus. The sequence continues at coordinate 1,309,325 of CM067173.1, forward strand.
AATGACAATAAGTAAAGAACAATGCAATAATACAAATAACTTGTAAGATAAATTGATGAGACAATATGTAATTTTCAATGTGTAATTTATTTATTGATGTTAAATAAATTACAAGGTTGTTGCGGAACCAAGATAATACAAGAATGTAAATATCCTAACAACCTATGAAATACAATTGATCTACACTCGGAATTTCTCAAGACAATCGAAACACTTAAAGTTGTGAAATGTTCCTTTTAGCGATTGAGAGAATATTGCACAAGTTCACCAAGAATATTGCAGGTATGCAAAGTGTGAATTCTATCGAAGTGTATTCGAAGAAGTAGTTCGAGAGAACTTGTTCGATAGAAGTGATATTCTTGTTGTGCAATGACTTGTATTTATAGGCAAAGTTAACATTGGGATGTTAACTTTTAGCCGTACAAATGTGGTTGAGATCATTTAAGGAATAGCATTTAATTCCTTAAAAGGCAGTGTAAAGTCGCATGTTAAAGCAACTTTACTCAACCACCTTTATGTACCTTTTATTACTTAAATAATAAGATAAGGCTTATTATCCGGGTAAAGGTACATAAAGCATAAAAGTCAATTCCTCGTAATCAGTGTAAAGCTTTGTAAGAGCTTTCCACTGATGGTCTCCAGTTTGTAACTGACTAGAATGTCAACTGGGCTTCGCTGCCATTGCCATTCTCTATCTTCCATTTGTTGTCTTCGACTTCAACTGGAATGATTCTTCAACTTGGTCAGTTCTCAACTGGAGGAAGTCTTCAGTTGCGTTGACTGTACGGTGCAACTGGACTTCAATATATTTCTCGACAAATCATCTAGGTCTCCAGTTTCACTGGACAGTTTCACTGGGTCTCCAGATGCAACTGGAGACTGGCCAGTTTACCAGGTGAACTGGTCCTAACAAATTCCCCCTATTTGTCTAGAAATATTGCCAAGTCTTTTTCTAGTTCTTGTATCTATACAAGTGTGAACTGAAGAGACTTGTTCGATTTAAATCTATCTAAGTTTTCTAAGGCATTTTTATAGATCAATAAATGCCTTAGGTTTTTCGTTTTAGTTTTGTTAGATTTTAATCTATTATCTACCTTGTGGTTACAAACTGGTAACTTCATTTATACAAGGAAATGAAATTTATACAAGTTACAGAATGTAAAACAAAATACAAGTTAGATAACTGAAAAGAAAGAACTTAAAGAGATGGCCCTTCGCCAGTTCTTCTTCTCTTGGTCACCAAAGAAATAGGTTGTGAGTCTTCAGGGTCAATATTCAGCTTTTGCTCCAGGTTTTCTTTATGTTGAATCTTGCCCCTTAAGAAGTTCACCCAAGCTTTCTCAAACCTATTCTTTTGTGCCTTCGCATCCAACACATTCACCATTTCCACCCATTCGCTGAACCCATATTGCATAGCACCAGGATTGTCAGTTTTAACCAGTGGCCCTCTGGTGTAACTAACTTCAACTTGAAAAACTTTGGTGCCTGGCTTGATTGTTACATTGACACCATTGATAGTACCACTATGTCTTCTGGTTGTCATGATCTGGGAGTAATAGCTTCTTGCTTCAGATTCATTTGTTATTTTTATACTCCCAGCACCAGCAGCCAGTACAACGGACTTGATGTCTTCATTGGATACCTCGCCAGTTGGTTCAACAAATGTGCTAAGGTCAGCATCTCTTGTCAGTGGTCTTCTTGGTTGTGGAATCCTTCTTGGTGGATTCAATACCTTCTTCACAACCTTCTTAACATTTGCAATTCTTTTAAGAATCCCACTGGCCCTAATCTCCTTAGCCTTCTCCACTGAAATGTTCAAGCTTCTGGCATCAAATTCAGCTTCATCCTCAGGATAGTGTCTGTCCAGTTCTACATCAAGCATTTCATTCAACTGGTCAACTATCCTGGGATCATTCTTGATCCTGACATACTCCTCCTTAGTGATACCCAAAGATTGGCATCACTCATATCAAGCAACTTGATTTGTGCAAGATGTGCCCTGGCTTCAACTTGGTTTCTTTGTTTCATCTTCTTTCTTTCCTTAATATTATTGCCAAGTCTAGCCAGTCTTCTGCTATCACTATCTGAAACTGGAGGAAGTATATCAGCATTGCCAGTTTCTAACATTACATCAGTGGCCGGCTGGGCATCAATAGCTAAACCTTTTCCCTTATCCAACACATTCCCCCTATCACCTTGCTCACCAGCTTCAGTACTGGTAGCTACAACCATTTCTCTTCCAGGTGAAACTGGTGCAAGGACTCTTTGGACTCTTTCCCCCTTGGCAGCATCTAGACCTGCCCTAATTCCTTCCCATTCAGAGGGGTGAGATGGCAACCGGTCAAGAGGCTGCCATGTTTGCATGTCCTTGCACTCTTTGAAGATTCCACACATCATCCTAAAGGACCTCCAAAGGTGGTTGGTCTCCTTTGACTGGGTCAAGACATTTGCAGTAACCTGTTCTTGACCAGTTTTCAATTCATTTAAGATCTTAGAATCTTCATCTAGACCAGAAACCACCTTGTCCTTTATTTCATCATCCTTCTTCTTCAGATTCTCTACTTCAGTTGTCAGTTTTTCTAAAGATTGAGCATGTAGAGATACCTGGGTGTTCAAATTCTCTATGCTGCCTTTCAACTGGTTGATCTCACTGGTGAGTGGGGCCAGATCAACCTGAGGAGTGGCCAGCTTGGTGATCTCAGACATCACCCTTTCAATCAATTGTGCTTCTCTAGCACCCAGCGTATCCTCTATCTTCTGACCAACTGAAGTCATCAACTGCTGTCCAAGTTCAGTTACATCTAGGCCAGGTTTTTCAATCAACTCCTTCACCTGCCTTTCAATCTCCCTCAAATCTACTTCAGTTGTTCTTACAGTATTGCCAAGCAGATTAGAGATTGAGGTTGTAACCTTGGACTGAGTAAGGTCAAAGGCTTCTTTCAAAGTACCAGCCAGATTGTTGCAGCCAGTGACCAACTCATTTAACTTTTTGAACACCAAGTCTTCATTTGATGAAAACTTATTAATCCCCAGATCAACCACCTTAATATTTGTCAAGTGATCTTTGTGGTATCTGGAGAAAGACTTGGTGTTTTTGTCAAGTGTCTTCTGAATCTCCTCCACCCTGGTTAGAAGGTTTTGGAGATCGGCTTGAATTGAGACAACTTGACTGTCCAGTGACGAAGGAGAAGGTGTCACTGGACCAGCAACAGTTACTACTGGAGCAACTGGAGGAGGCAAACTTAAGGAAGTCTCCCCAATTGTCATGCCAGCAGTTGAAGATATAATAGGAGTGGTGGATGAAGAAAGGACTGGAAAATCAATGTGTTGTTCATGCTGAGAATGCTCAGGTGTGAACAACGACGTCGGTGGGGGTGGCATTTCTCGAGCAAATGAGAATTGCCCAGTTGGTGAAGGAGCGGTATAAGTTTGGAAAGATATATCAGTAGGCACATTTTCTTGGGAGGGTGAAAGTGAAATTGATGCGTCTGGAAGGGAGACTGGAGATGAAGGGTTTTGAGCTTGTACAGAAGCCTCAAAAATCTCCAAGTCTGTTTCAGTACCTTCAGAATCCGAAGATTCTATAAGGATTTCCTCGTCATTAACATTCATGTCCAGATCCATGAATGTAACTGAGGGCTGACCAGAAGGGTCAGTCTCCAGATGACCTTCCCCAGTTTCCTGGATGGGTGCATCTGTTGGTGGATCAGATACCGAAGTATCTTCACCAGGGATAGATGTGATTGGGGTGCTTCAGTTATGGTTGCTCTATCCTCAACCATAACATTAGACGAACTGGAGGGTCCCTCATTATTTTGAGGCCCGCCCAGTTGCCTTTCTGACTCACCTTCAATAGGTGCATCAGTTGAAGCGAATGCCAGTTGCATTCGTTCTGGAATCTCGACCTCTCCAGCTTCAGATACCAGAGAGTCTAAATTCCTTAACATATCTGGAGCAGTGTACGGTGAATCTGTACTTAAATATGCTTCTCTGCCCATAATATGTTTAAAACAGAGAGAGAGGAACCTTGAAAAGGGGATACACACACCCCTGGTGCCCTTCAGCTTTTGAACTAGGCTTCTAAACGGAATATCTGCAAAGTCCACTCTCAATCCATTCCACAAGCAGTAAGCCATTTCTGCTTGTGAGGAGTTGATCTGGTCAAGTCCACCAGAACTCCCACCCACACTCTCCACCAGGTGGATGAAAAAATACCTCCATGAAGGTGTAAGACCCTTCATGGTCATCGCACCCTTCGTCTTCAACAGACCATTCTCCAAGCACTCTTTGTGTCCCATTTCAAGAAGTACTTGGCGAAAATTTATATTTGGGGGCAAGACGACTGGAGATTCACCCTCTCTCCAGTAATTGAGGCGTAAGGCATCCCTCAATACATCGGCTGACAAGGTACACTGGATTGTTCCATCCTTTAATGTGAAACTGATGGAGGAACAATCGAAGAAAGAACGGCAGTGTACCAAAACTCACACAAGTAGTTGTGAAACAACTTGCGTGGGTTTAGAGAGAATGAGGGTCCTATTGGAGAATCCTTCAAAAACTTTTGGATTCTACCAATAAGGGTATTGGACCCTTGAGATCCTTGTAAGCTTGCCATCGGATTATTTGGATTTAGTTTGATGACAGAAGCATTACTAGGAGCACCAGATGCCGGTTTGACATCTGGTGAAGGAGCATATGGAACAGTCAAGAGATTTACATCTCTTGAACGGGATGATCTAGGAGCCATTTGAGAATGAAATTGAAATTTGGGAATTAGGGTTCTTGATTTGTGAAGCAGAGAGAGAAATGAAGCAATTTTGATGATTGGAAGTAAATGAAAGAATGTAGAAGAGAAGTAAATGAGTTCGGAGTAAATAAGGGTATTTATAATGGATTCAAGATCCCAATGAAATACCCAAAACTATATTTTATTAAACAAAATCCTTTTTGTAGATATTTTTCACAAATTGAGTTTGAATTTTGAAATAAAATAATAATTTGCCATGTCAACATTTAATGCTACCATGTCAGCATTAAATGCTACGACGGCTTATCTTACCCACGCGCCCACTCACTTTTTATTTTCCCAACACAAACAGTTGTCAAGTACTAAAATAGCTTTAAACACGTCAGATCACGATATCAAGTGGTTTAAAACACTCGAGTACCATCACGTGTCACAAATATTGACCAAGTATTTCTAACGTTATAAAAATTAAGACAAGACTGAACCTGGTCACTGGAGGATCAGTCCAGTACCAGTTTCCAACTGAAGGGTTCTCCAGTTGCATTTTCAAACAAAAAACGAATTTTAGTCAGAAAATTATTTTGAGTCTTTCCCCCTAAAATGATGATCCAGAAATCGATTAGTGCCAAGATAGTATCACAACGGCGTTCGATAGCCTGGCGAGCAAAGATTATCTGGACCTCCTCAACTGGAGAACTTCATCAGTGTCACTGACGCGTTCAATAACAAAGAAAGCTCCAGTTTTAAGGATTTAACATTCCCAGTTCGCTGATGAGATGTTTAAAGGTTTTCTCATCGAGAGGTTTTGTAAAAACATCAGCTAACTATTTGTTAGTGGGGATGAAATGAATTTCAATGTCTCCTTGCATAA
>CM067173.1:1315942-1325942 GCA_034093135.1 Erigeron breviscapus
GTTGTTACAAAGTAGTTGGGAGTTATCTGCTGCAGCAACTCGATGTCAAACTATGTATATATAAAGATATTACATTTGAAATTTAGAAAATGATGGATGCAAAAGATTAAAGTGGATTGAACAGAATTTTGAGCCCAACATATTTAGCCCAACTTTTGTAAATTCTTCTTTAGCCCAGTTAGTGGATCTTGTTTTTTTTAGCCCAAAAAAATGATTAGCCCAATAATGGTAAATCCATTTAATTACTAATTTAATCTAAAAATATCTACCTTTATCATAAAAAAACCCGAAGTAGCAAATATTCCACTTATCAATGGCACTTGAAGATCAGGTTTTATACGTTTTATTTTCTTTTATTTTTTAAGTTTGTACCAATTTGACGATTAGGGTTTTATTGAAACATAATAAGTATTTTATGTTTCAAATCTCCCCCCTTTTTTGAAATATAATTTGAATTCAAATCTCCCTCTTCTCTCTCTATGAAATTGAAATTCAAATCTCCCCCCTTTTTTGAAATATAATTTGAATTCAAATCTCCCTCCCTGTAGACTTACACATTATGACTCGTAACCAAGAACATCTAACCAGCCCCCTTGGGCACCTCCATAATGAAGAATTAAGCTTAAATCGACTCCAGTTTTAACAGTTTTGAGAATTAGATTAACTTCAAACTCAGTTTGACCATATTCTTCACTCCTTCCCTATGATACATGATATTACAAAATAACTGGAACCCCAACCTTCACAAATTCTGAAAAATACATGATATTACAAAATAATTCCAAAATATTATAACTAATTAAATTATTTATAGCAATTCCAAAAGATTACAACTAATTATCAGCCTTCACAAATTATAGATATTGTTCAACTCATATATTGAAGAACTTCTTTGTAGACTACATTGGTGGTTGTGTTTCAAACTTTTGAATCTTCATCTTGTATTAGATCTTCAAACCGGTGTTGCTTTCGGCAAATTTTGACTGGGATCCTTTTATCCGATGGTGTCATTTTCAATCTTGAATTAAAGTATGAATACCTATATTTGTTTTGGTGATTATTTTTGCTTCAATGACATGCTTTCCTAATCTTAGAACTTGTAATCTTGTGCAATTGCACAAACCATTTTGCTGATCCACAGACTATCACCTGGTGCATTGATAAGAACAAACACCAGTATGCTGCTTCTGCTTCTTTTCTTTGTTTACACCAGTGCCGATGCCCAAATTTAAAAATATCAACTTTAAAACAAAAACAAACAATCAAAACATGAAAATAAACAGAAACCCACAATAAAAAAACATAAAAAATAAACACAACCCTTTTAAAATGTGCTGTGCACAAATCTTAGCAAATCCCCAGGAAAAGAAACAACATAAAGATTGCAACTTTAAGTATCTTAATACAAACAAACCATTTTTCTTCTAACTCTTTACATAGGGTCAGACATGTTGAAGTAAGAGTAATGGTTCAACATGGTTGCATCTCAAGTGCCATGCCAATGAACACATAACTTCCTACTTTCAATTGAATGTAAACACATCATCATAGCAAATGATTCTATTGGATGGTATAATTCATCGTATAATTAACTTACCAATACGTAGATGATAGATGATGAATACCGTTCCTTTTCTGTGTCATTTCCAAAATACAAATCTGTAAAACTCATATATGAAAATCCATTTCAAATATATCAGATCCGTGTATGTACAAATATCAAGAATAAAGACATTACCATCAACTTGAGCTGCTGTTGGTGATGGTGCTCTAGCCACCATTTTAGATCGACCTGAAAAACACACTACTTATATCATTACATAGATCCGTGTATGTATGTATATACAGAAAAAAGATCGAAGAGCATTATCATCATCCAGACATCCTCACCAATTCGACCATCCAATCTTCTGCCAGATATAAATCAAAAAAAATTAATCAACCCAAATCAAGATCACCGAACTTCCGTAACAATGCCCAAAAAATAACCTTCAAATTATCAGATCGAAATCAATACCTTCATAAAAGCAAAGAGAGAGAGAGAGAGATGGAGACTCTGAGATATGAGATATGTGATGTGTGTGATTTTTTTATTATTTATATAAATATAAAGACAAATCAATTACACCTAAAACAGGAAGTCACTTACAAATTAAAACAGGTTTATTTGAATCAATACTTGAATCTATATTTGAATCAAGATTTTCATAGTGGAAGATGTCGATGATGATGATGATGATGAATTTGTATCAGATTTCATTCTGATAGTGGAAGATGTCGATGATGATGATGATGATGATGATGAATTTGTATCAGATTTCATTTTGGGAGAGAGTATATAAATTTGAATTTTGGGGGAGAGTATATAAATTTGAATCTGATATATGTAATGATATAAGCTTCACAAGGAAGCTTTCTCTCCCACACACTAAACCCACTACCAAAAACACACCAATTTCATCACAAAAACATCACAAAAGTGACGTGGCTGCCTTAAATGGCTGACACCTCAGCTTTGTGACATAAGCTGGGTATCATCCTTTAGTATGATAAGGGAGATATTGAAATGCATTAATTTAGTATTTTATATTATAGCTAGCCTCGTTGGTGTTTGGTACAATGAAATGAAAAGGAGAGATAAAAAAATGGGAGACTTCTTTGTTTAGTTGTATCGGAGAATAAGATCGAGAATAAAGAAATGCGAATAATTTTTATTCTCTCTATTCTCTACAAATTGTAGAGAATGGGTGAGAATGGTATTGATTTCGATGTGATAATTTGTTAATTTTATTTGTTTTGATGATATTATGTGTTAATTTTAAATATTAATTAAAATTTTGTATTTCTCTTATACCCATTTTCTGCTTGTATCGAACGATAGAAATCAGTCTTTTTTCAAATAATCATTAACTTCTTAATTGTTTTCATTCTCTATTATATTTCATTTTCTTATGATTCTTTCCTATCAAACACCCCGATGTTGGTAATGATTAAAATAGAAATCTATGAATCCCTTTTTATTGGTGAAAAATAGAGCGAAAGATTTCTTTGACATCATAATAGATACATACATTTGGAGATGGATGAATAACATAATAAATCAGTATATATTTGAGTGGCTCTTTGATTTGATTTGATATTGTTAAGATGACAGTTTTGGAAACGCAATGTGCCACCACCACATGGGGAAGGAGAAGGAAACTTGTGGTCGGATGATCTATTAGAAGAAAACTAGTAGATAAACACATGGTTTTCAACTTGTAATTTTTGACTCGATTTGAAAACCTGATTTTTGACTCGTGACTCGACTCGTAACAGTCAGGACATTTTTATATATACTACATAACATTTTATTATTTATATGTGACGTATTTATATACAAAATATAAGTTGATTATCTTAAGACACATTACCAAAATATTACATATTCGATACTTTTAAGTCAGAAACTTAGAGTTTATCTTCAAATTCGTATTAAGAGGATCAAAAATACATATATCACATACAAAATAATGTAACCATAAATATGATATATAATATATAAACATATCATCAAATTACAATAATCATAAGTTTGCGACTCGCATTGACTCGTCCAAATTCACACCATGACTCGTAAGAGTCAGGAGAAAAAAAGTCACCCAGCGAGTCGCCTCGTTTTTGGTGTAAATCGACTCGACTCGTAAGAGTCGACTCGTTACTCATAAGAGTCTAACAACTACAGATAAACATATGATTATTATGAAAAATGCATTTCCTACAAATCTAACCAAATCAACGTAAAAATTTGTTTAACTATCTTAGTAGCATACAAATTAATGTGATTCCATTTGTAAGTCTATGCACATCTTGTATGTGCTAACTAACTTTAACATAAAATAATTTTAAAATCATCAAACTAATTAGATTAAACACTTAACAAAGATATAATATAAAATATTAAGTTTTAAATAAGTTAGAAACTAATTTAGTATTGTGGGGGTTATTTAGGAGAAATATTACCCTAAAGGGATACCTGTGCAATATAATGGTATGTCGTGAAAGAACTAGTTATTAATATGGTTGTGACACAAATAAAGGATAATGGCGGTGATGACGCAAATGGTTGGATTGGATGTGAAAGGGAAAAGCAGACTCTTTTTTAAATAAAATGGTTGAATTGAAACACAAAAGAAAAACCGGACTCTTTTTAAATAGTTAATTATAACAACATAACTGTAAAGATATATAACATATAACACTAATTAACAACATCGAGTCGGATACTACTAATATGGAGAACGAGACTAACGAAAGTCGGCCTTGACTAATGACGAAGTCAATGGCATGAAAAAATAGATTTAGGATGTTACAAACTTCTTGTTCTAGTTGCAAAAGGAGTTCATTTATGGCAAATAGTGGGTGTTCAATACTTTATTCAAACATTCTTGTTTTATGTCAATTTTTTATTTTTGAAAAGATGAAGAAATGTAAATGTTTTATAATCTATACTTAGTATATAATATAGAAGTATAAATATATCTCACTCCTTCTTATATTAAATGTCTAATTTTGACTTGTCAAGTTCTATGTTTTTAACTTGGATCGTAAAAGTTTTTTTTGTATTATATAATACTCACTTCATATAAAATATATGGACGGATTAAATTATTGATATAACTTTCATCAACTACTATATAACACAAATAAAGTTATTTATAGTCAAAGTTAAAAGAAAAAGACTTGAAATATATATATTTAATATGAGCGAAAAGGAGTATAAATTTTGAAGGTTGGTAATAATATACTAATAGCGATGAACATGCACATACAATTAGAGATCAAGAATTCAAATCATAGTTCGTGTTCTTTATATCAAAATGTTAATATTGAAAGGTTGATAATAAAATTTGGATAATTAATCAACACAGAAAATGATGGGAGACCAGAGGAAGCGAATACATGTGGGTTTAGATCTAAATATTGAATTGATTTGGATATATATTTAAAAAATATTTGTGGAATATGGTCTTCTTTTACACATAATGATTTCGTCCTTTTCATATTCAAAATATAATAATGACTTATATAACAATACATATGAAATAAATTTATCATGTAACACGATTCTAAGAATAAAGGAAGTAACGCAACTCTTTTAAGGACAAATTTCGCTACGTGTTGTAAAATCATCATCCAAAAAACTCTTTAAAACTTTTGGAGTTAAGCAACTCTTCTAGATGGGTTATTTCCGCCACGTGATACTACATAACTGTGCGAACAGCCCAACCCTTGGAACATACTACAGCCCCATGTGACGAACAACCGACATCGAGGTGCCAAACCTTCCTGTAGATGTGAGCTAAAATCGTTTCAAACATGTGTGTGGATGGCAAAAAAAAGGCTAACAAATTTGGCCGTGGAGAGAACAAATCCCAACCATATCGCAATTGTGGCGGTGTGGATGGCAACTCAGGGACGACTCATAGGTTGTATCATATTATTCTGTTCAATCATCAAAAACAACCACCAGTCGTAAAAATATATCTTAGAACAAATTACATTTAATTAAAAATCAACAAAATGCAAATAAAAACGTTATATATGTATTAAGTATGCACCTCTCTTCATAACGAAAACAAAATCAAAATCCCCAAAAATCAATACCAAATTCAATGTCATAATAATAAAACCTCAAACTAAAAACAAAAAATCATACACGATATAAACACAACACCAAGGGGTCCAAAAATCGCATAAAAACACCCGATTCTGATACCCACTCACTACCCATACTTAAATTCCTCTACGACTACTTTTGTCTGAAACCGGCTCTACCCGGTAAACCAATATTCTTTCTTCTTTATTTATTGCCACAATCATTTTATTATTATTTTAATAGAAAAAATCTTGAAGGAAGTCAACCGGCATGTCCGGTCACCTCCATATTCTTTCAATTTTCTGCTATACTTCAATTTTTCTCACTCTCTTTCACTTCACCGATCACAAATCACAATATCAATTTGCTTCATTGATTTTTAGGTATTTACTTATTTATTTTTCTTTCAGATCTTCTTTTCAATTATTTATTATTGCTATATATAATTTGTGTTTAATTCGTTTTTTATATATAATTATATATTTGTTGATTATTTAGTTGAATTGCTCTTTAATTTGAGTAATTTGTATTTAACTACTGTACTACACACTTCAAAACTGTTAAATTCTTGATTTTTTAAATAATTTTTGCTGATTTGATTAATATAGTTTTTTCTATTGATTTAATAAAATCATTGTTTTTTTATTTTTAAATTTATTTAGTTTTTAATAAAAATAGTTTTGTTGATTTAAGTTATAGTTTTTGTAGCTGATTTTTGCAAGTAATTTGATTTTTGTTTTTATTTTTATAATAATTATCATTACTGCGTTGACTTTTATGCTTTTCTTTTGGTTTTTTATTTTTTTTCTTGAATTAAAATTTTAAAGTGAAATAACTATAATTTCATTTATTTTATGCTTTTGTTTACATATTAATTATTTTTTTGATCATTAGATTGGAATTTATATGTGGAATGATGTGATATAAAGTCATTAAAGTTGATATAGTTTTGAAGCATCTTTTTGTTTTCTAATTATACGAGAGCAAGTACCCGTGCGTTGCGGCGGTAAAATAGTGAGGGTGATAGGTCATAGAGTGTGATATGTTATAGGAAGTGATACGTCATAGAGTGAGCCGTACGGGCTCCGCCCTCGGATTTAAAAATTCGTCGAAAGTATGTCGAATGACATCTCTAATGAAAAAGCATAAAATTTTAAGAACACCCATATAATTTTTATAATTTATCGATGTACGGTTTTTGAGATAAAAGATTTTGAATGAGTTAGATGAATAAAATGATTTATGGAGGAGAGAGAAAAATAAGTGGTTGAGATTTGAGGAGAGAAAAAAAAATGAGTGGTTGATATGAATGTTGAAAAGTTGAAAGTTGAAAAGTGAATTTGCTTTATAATATAGTATAGATAATATATAAAGTTTTGAGCTTTTTTTTATTTTTGAGCATTTTGTAGATATGAAGGGGGCTAAAGGTAAAGGAGCAGCTAAAAGGGATGCTTTGAAGCCTGTTGATGATAAGTTAAGATCGTTTTCGATTCCATGTTCTTTTTCGTTATTGTTATTTTAATTTAGGCGACGTAAATATGAAACAAGTATATATATGATATAATTGACAACGTTCATCTGCGATGAATACATATATTTTAGCTAAAGTTTGTGTGTTGGTTATATTGATCGGGACAAATTACGGGAAGTAGCAAGTAGTTTCATTAACTTGGATATTGTTGAAAGACGGCCTTTTTTTAAGTTTTGATGGTTCTTATGAATAAATTTGAAATTCAATGGGAAAGTTATAAATAATGTAGAAATGTGCTGCATTCATCATAGTTTACTCTATTGGTGGATATTAAAGATTCTCTCATATCAGTAATCATGTTTTTTCTTCTCTCTTGCTCATTTTCTACGTACATTACGGTGGCATGTGTGCTATATGTAATAGAACAAATGTATTTGGTCGAAAAGGGAGATGCTTAACATAATTAAGGAGCTTTTTCTATACCATTTACTATCTTTTTGGTTGAAGGGGTACTTATTGTGGATGTAAATGGTATGATATTGTTTGTTAATGTTATGTATCTTTTGTTATATTACAGAAAGGTAGGGAAGAGAAAGGCACCTGCTAAGGCTATTGGCAAAGGCAAGGCCAAGGGTGGGAAAGCAGCGAAAGATCCTAACAAGCCAAAGAGACCTCCCAGTGCTTTCTTTGTCTTCCTGTAAGTGTAATCGTATGTGTACTTTTTGGTGTTCTGACTACCTTATTGGATATTGCTGATGATCTGGGGCGTCTTATTGTAACAGTGAGGAGTTCAGGAAGACTTTTAAGAAAGAAAATCCAACTGTGAAGGCTGTTTCAGCTGTAAGGAGGCATACACTATCAGGATTACATGGCTATCTTCTGTTTTCATTTTTATTTTCTCATCTTACGTACTCTTCTGATCATACAGGTTGGAAAAGCTGGTGGGGAGAAGTGGAAATCCTTGACTCCAGATGTAAGTAATCCGATCCTCCATGGGGTTGGAATTTTAATTAGAAACCTTTGCCTATCTATTTTTTCTATGATCCCATCAAATACGTGTGCTTTACACGTATTAATTATTCTTTCCCATTATCTATGTGGACTCTATGCATTAGTTCTGGTAAGACTGGGCCATGCGCCGAGGAACCCATCTCTTTGAAAGTTTAGGAACCTTGATGTATCAGTATATCCCAGTGTTGGTTGTGGGTTCAAAAACTTGTTTCTGCTGTATTGTTGGGTCATAACCACTTGACCTCCTTCCTTTTCTTGTTATGTATTACTATATCATTTTTAGAATTTAAAAATAGACTCTAAATTCTATTAGTAGTTGTAATTCATCAAAGGTTTATCAGAGGTTAGTTATTCTATCTTCTCTTGGCAGGAAAAAGCACCATACGAAGCCAAAGCAGCAAAAAGGAAGTCTGACTATGAGAAAGTAATGAGTGCTTACAACAAGAAACAGGTAACCTTCATGCCTTATTCATTGCATCAATACAATAATCTGTTCACTTCTCGTTAATGTTGAGGTGGACCAAAACGCTTCTTTTTATAAATTGCTATTAAATGTTAAATATAACCATAGAAGCCATGCATTTACAACTATAGTATAATTTTTTGAATATAAAACCATTTAAAAGGTTGCATGCATCAATACACTTCAGGCGACTTCCGACCGGTTCACCTTTAAGAGTGTGTCGTTTATATCACTCATATTATTCGTTACAGATATAACATACATGAATCAACCTTATATAAATGAATGGATCAAAATTGTCTCCTCTAATTTATGTAAAACCATACAGGAAAGCATGGCTGAAGATGATGATGAATCCGAAAAGTCGAAGTCTGAAGTAGATGAGGAAAGTGGACAGGTATTCTTTTTTATTTTAAATATTCTTTTGATCTTCTTTCCCTATAACGGGCGTTTGAACCTCATGAGCAGTCTATTGCAAGAGCAATGCAATTGACTTTTGTATCCGTCGTGGTTGTGCTTGGTCCAAATTTAGAAAACCACTTGTAAGAAATACCTAAGTAACCCTTTACTTGAAGAAAGTAAACTACTTTGGACGGTTTTTAAACTTAGTAAATGTGTCTAACTCAAATAGATCAAGTAAGGATCAACTTTATAAAGCATACAACTATATTATATGGCCTTTTGTTTTATAATATTAATGTTCTTGTAATAAACCCCTAGAAGCAATCATATTTGTAAGTTGTACACGCTTTGAAATACCTAAAAACGCCATACTTGAATATTGTGGGAAAAAGTTATCGATATCTTTACAAAGACATTCTACCCGTTTTTTTCATTGTTGATCTAGAGTACCAAAAACTAGAGGCTGCAATTTCATATAAAAAGGGAACAGTCAACGGGGTTGAAAGTCGCACAAAGTGTATTATTTATCGTTATACAATATTTTGTTCTTATATCTAATGCATTAAATGTTTTTAATGAATACGGGTCTATCTGGCCTGTAGTAAAGTCTACCTATTTTGATGCTTTATTAAACCTCTCTGACCTGCCGAGTTTGGCACCTCAATACTCGGCACCTCAATCAAATATACATTCCATGTTGGTGCATGTGTGCTGGAATGATGTTTATGTTCATGACATGTGTGAGTATCATTACAGGATGGCGGTGATGACGAAGAAGATGAGGAGGATGACGACGATGAAGATGATGATGAATCCGAAAAGTCGAAGTCTGAAGTAGATGAGGAAAGTGGACAGGTATTCTTTTTTATTTTAAATATTCTTTTGATCTTCTTTCCCTATAACGGGCGTTTGAACCTCATGAGCAGTCTATTGCAAGAGCAATGCAATTGACTTTTGTATCCGTCGTGGTTGTGCTTGGTCCAAATTTAGAAAACCACTTGTAAGAAATACCTAA
>CM067173.1:1330942-1355860 GCA_034093135.1 Erigeron breviscapus
AATGAAGTCAAGACTTGTCATGTTAACCTATGAGAAAGAGTCTGCTTGTAAGGAATTGGAATGTCAGATTGTCAAGTTGGTGGAAGAAAATCAAGAATTGGTTTCCTCTCTCAAAGAATCTCAGATTCGAGAAGCTGAATGGAGTTCTCGATTTGAAAGTTTGGCTGCAGATTTGAACTCTTGCAAGCTCGACTTAGCTCGTAAAGAGGAGTCCGCACTCATGATGAAGGCAACGAAATCTGCAGCGGATGCAGATTTGAATTCTTGCAGACTCGAGTTACAAAGTAAAGAGGCCCGTTTGAAGGAGATCACAAGAGAATTGAATGACTATAATTCTCAGGTGTTACAACTAAGAAAGGAAAAAGAAGAATCTGCAGTCATGATGGTGGCATTGAAATCTACACTTATGGAAGCCAGATTTAATATTGATAAAGAGAAGCTTTTGTTGCATGAAGAGAATGAGAGTCACAAAAAGAAACTGCTGCAAACAGAGAGTGAGCTGATGCATGTACGTAATTTATTACAAAAGAAAAGCCAGCTTCTCTCTTTGCTCATGTGACCACGGAAGTGAACCTAAAAGAAGAAAACAACAGTCTTGATTGTACTTTGAAAGAAAGGGAGAAAACGATTACTGATCTTGAAGAAAAGATTACTGATCAATCATGAGTTCTCTGGAAAAAGAACTGGATCACTTGAGCGCTTGTTTTTCTTCTCATCTACAAATATGCTCTTGCTATGCTGAACAGGGCAGTGAAGTCGGAGGAACTGCTGACCATGAACATCTTGAAAGAAGACAAAGCAGTGAACCATCATCCACTGCCCGAACGGATGTCTTAAATAGATTGAGAGCTATAAATGTTGAAATAGATGCTGTTGCATGCACTGTTGAAGATGTGAAGAATTTTTCAAGAGCCGAAGATGATGATGATAATATACAGGGGGGTTTAGATGGAGAACAAAGTATTTTGCAGGCTTCTTCCAATGATCTAAAGCTTCAGCAAGCTCTAACAACTGACCGACTGGACTGGAAAGCCTGAAGAGGACAAAGGCTCAGCTTGAGAAACATATAGCGAGTTTGGGTGATGAACCCAAAAGTAATAAAGATGAAAAGATCTTGCGATCTATTGTCAAGGAAGAACCAAAACTCAAGAGAAAACAGAAAGAACTGCCGCCAACAAACAAGAAGTTGAAGAAGCGGCATAAAACAGTAGCCTTCAACGATGATGATGAATTTGATGCAGTTCTAAATGCTGCTTCTGCAGGATTCATTGAAACAGTGAGTTCTTCAAACTGTTATTGAATGTATAATTTGAAAAGGGATTTATAAAATAGTAAGTCCCCCCAAAACTGGCATGGATTTGGCAGTCAATTAACAATTTTAGGTTGTTTGTCTCAGGAAAGGGATGAGTTGGTTCGGAAAGGAATTCTAACTCCGTTCCACAACCTCAAAGGATACGAACGTCGTATTCAAGAACCAGGGCCCTCTAATACAATTGAAGAAGACGATGATCTTCCCTCTACCAGCATAGCAAGAGCTGTTAAATTAATGTCAGAGGCTGCACAAGCTCGTCCTACGTCAAAGCTGTTAGATTCAGATTCACTGCCAGGTCTTGATACACCAGCCCGTCCTTTCCAAAGGCTTAGAACCCCCTTTAAAACCCCCTTTAAACCAGCCCGTCCTTTCCAAAGGCTTAGAACCCCCTTTAAAACCCCCTTTAAAATTTATAGAGTGGAAGGGACATCTAAAGATTCAAGTAGGAAAAAGAAAAAGGCCTTTGCCCGAAAAGAGGTGGAGGAAGGCAGCATCTCGTGAGGATAATAATCTCCTGGAAGGAATTGGTATGTTATGAGCTTGAGGAAATTTCATTAGAGTGGGAAAATTTGACCCATTTACTTATAAATGAGGTCTGGCATTTTTTCTTTTCGTTTTTATCTATGATGAGTCATCTGGGTAAAATGGTTATCTAAGTCTCCTAAAGTAATGTACAAAACCTGCTAAATCGTTTTTTCCAAAAATTAGAATGCTAATGAAATAATTTACATTTTGTATCTTATTAGCACACTGATAATTCACTAGATTCAAAAGAGAATTGGACGTAACGTGTTTCGGGTCAATCAGACCCATGCAGGAAGATCATCTCTTCTTGATATAGCATATTCTTTGATTTTGTATTAAAAATAATAATCTTTGATTAAACTCCATAGCATATATATTGGTCGTTTTAGAAAATTTATCTTAATACAGGGGAAAATGCGTGTGATTTCAATCTTGCATCTTAGGGCCAATAGGCTAATTTGTTTTTTTACAATGTATACCCAATGATATATGATGGATCAAAATTAAAATTTCATATTTAGAAATAGATTTAATACATCATGGACTGGTCCCTTATGTACTATTAACAGATCAAAATATTAATTTTGTTGGTTATTGATGGTGGTTTTCTGAACTTGGAAGTCTTGTGTTGAAGAGTTTCGTCAAAAAATCACACAGTTAAATAAATTTTGTTATACTAATTGTTCTTGTTTATTATTCTTCTTTGTTCTGGAAGACCAAGGTGTACAACACAATCAGTCATCCTTAAGTAACAAAAGAGGGCCCATTGACGGTGGGAATGCGAATCTTCCACAACCATCTTTATCCATTGGAGTGCTGCAGGAAATTGGACAAAGATGCGGTTCTAAGGTATGCCAGTTTGTTCTAGTGGAAAAACAAGCTTTTCTTTCTGGTTATCATTATTGTGCTTAATGAATTCTTTATATTTATTTATAGGTTGAATACAGATCAATTTTGAGCTCCAGCAGGGATTGGCAGTTCTCTTATGAGGTGAGCGGAGTACGCCATTAGTATTTCTAGCCTACTTCTATTTGATGCTACAAAACAAATAATAAAAAAAAATACAAATAGGAGGACAAGTTATGTTTTGTAGCAGTTGTTTGCAAGTGTTCAAATAATTTGCTTAATGCCGTTTCCGCTATTTGAGTTTTATTGTTCCTATTATATGGTATATGGTATGTGCTGAATATGTCTTGACGATGCAGGTGATGTTTACGGGCGAGAAAATTGGTATTGGGATGGGTAAGACAAGAAAGGATGCGCAGCAACAGGCTGCTGAGAACGCCCTTCGCAGCTTGGCTGGTGAGAATATCCACATTCCTCTAATGCATGTGGTTTACCTGTTGATTTGAAATTTCCCCCTATCAAATTTGTTTTCTTGAAATAGAATTGTCACCTGATCAAATTCCATGTGTTCATTCTTCTCTTATTTCACCTTTCACTGGACAAATTCACTATGTAAAGCTTAGATTATAACATATGCTCTTTTCATTTTATTACAGAAAAATATGCAGCATATGCTCTTTTCGATTCCATGTTCTTTTTCGTTATTGTTATTTTAATTTAGGCGACGTAAACATGAAACAAGGGTATATATGATATAATTGACAACGTTCATCTGCGGTGAATACATATAATTTAGTTAAAGGTTGAGTGTTGGTTATATTGATCGGGATAAATTACGGGAAGTAGCAAATAGTTTCGTTAATCTGGATATTGTTAAAAGACGACTTTTTTTTTTGTCTAGTTTTGATGGTTCTTATAAAGATATTTGAAATTCAGTGGGAAAGTTATAAATAATGTAGAAATGTGCTACATTCATTGTAGTTTA
The DNA here is from genome assembly GCA_034093135.1 of Erigeron breviscapus. Lineage (NCBI taxonomy): Eukaryota > Viridiplantae > Streptophyta > Magnoliopsida > Asterales > Asteraceae > Erigeron > Erigeron breviscapus. The sequence goes on from CM067173.1 coordinate 1,334,611, forward strand.
CTCTATTGGTGGATATTAAAGATTCTCTCATATCAGTAATCATGTTTTTTCTTCTCTCTTGCTCATTTTCTACGTACATTGCGGTGGCATGTGTGCTATATGTAATAGAACAAATGTATTTGGTCGAAAAGGGAGATGCTTAACATAATTAAGGAGCTTTTTCTATACCATTTACTATCTTTTTGGTTGAAGGGGTACTTATTGTGGATGTAAATGGTATGATATTGTTTGTTAATATTATGTATCTTTTGTTATATTACAGAAAGGTAGGGAAGAGAAAGGCACCTGCTAAGGCTATTGGCAAAGGCAAGGCCAAGGGTGGGAAAGCAGCGAAAGATCCTAACAAGCCAAAGAGACCTCCCAGTGCTTTCTTTGTCTTCCTGTAAGTGTAATCGTATGTGTACTTTTTGGTGTTCTGACTACCTTATTGGATATTGCTGATGATCTGGGGCGTCTTATTGTAACAGTGAGGAGTTCAGGAAGACTTTTAAGAAAGAAAATCCAACTGTGAAGGCTGTTTCAGCTGTAAGGAGGCCTACACTATCAGGATGACATAGCTATCTTCTGTTTTCATTTTTATTTTCTTATCTTACGTGCTCGTTTGATCATACAGGTTGGAAAAGCTGGTGGGGAGAAGTGGAAATCCTTGACTCCAGAAGTAAGTAATCCGATCCTCCATGGGGTTGGAACTTTAATTAGAAACCTCTGCCCATCTATTTTTTCTATTATCCCATCAAGTACGTGTGTTTTAAGCGTATTAAATATTCTTTCCCCGTATCTGTGTGGACTCTATGCATTAGTTCTGGTAAGACTGGGCCATGCGCCGAGGAACCCATCTCTTTGAAAGTTTAGGAACCTTGATGTATCCCTATATCCCAGTGTTGGCTTTAAAAACTTGTTTCTGCTGTATCGTTGGGTCTTGAAAATAGACTATAAGTTCTATTCGTACTTGTAATTCATCAGAGTTTTATCAGAGCTTAGCTAATCCTATCTTCTCTTGGCAGGAAAAAGCACCATACGAAGCCAAAGCAGCAAAAAGGAAGTCTGACTATGAGAAAGTAATGAGTGCTTACAACAAGAAACAGGTAACCTTCATGCCTTATTCATTGCATCAATACAATAATCTGTTCACTTCATCGTTAATTTTGAGGTGGACCAAAACGCTTTTTTCTATAAATTGCGATTAAATGTTTAATATAATTATAGAAGCCATGCATTTATAACTATAGTATAATTTTTTGAATATAAAACCATTAAAAGGTTGCATGCATTAATACACTTCAGGCGACTTCCGATCGGTTCACTTTTAAGAGTGTGTCGTTTGTTTCACTCATATTCCTGTTACAGATATAACATGCATGAATCAACCTTATATAAATGAATGGATCAAAATCGCCACCTTTAATATATGTAAAACCATACAGGAAAGCATGGCTGAAGATGATGATGAATCTGAAAAGTCGAAGTCTGAAGTAGATGAGGAAAGTGGACAGGTATTCTTTTTTATTTTAAATGTCCTTTTGATCTTCTTTCCCTATAACGGGCGTTTGAACCTCATAAGCAGACTATTGCAAGAGCAATGCAATCGACTTTTGTGTCCGTCGTGGTTGTGCTTGGTCGAAATTTAGAAAACCACTTGTAAGAAATACCTAAATAACCCTTTACTTGAAGAAAGTAAACTACTTTGGACGGTTTTTAAACTGAGTTAATGTGTCTAACTCAAATAGATCAAGTCAGGATCAACTTTATTAAGCATATATATAACTATATTATACGGCCTTTTGTTTTATAGTATTAATGTTCTCGTAAAAAACCCCTAGAAGCAACCATATTTGTAAGTTGTACACGCTTTTGAAATACCTAAAACGCCATATTGAATATTGTGGGAAAAAGTTATCGATATCTTTACAAAGACATTCTACCCGTTTTTTTCATTGTTGATCTAAAGTACCAAATCTAGAGGCTGCAATTTCATATAAAAATGGAACGGTCAAAGGGGTTGAAAGTCGCACAAAGTGTGTTATTTATCGTTATACAATATTTTGTTCTTATATCTAATGCATTAAATGTTTTTAATGAATACGGGTCTATCTGGCCTATAGTAAAGTCTACCCATTTTGATGCTTTATTAATCCTCTCTGACCTGCCGAGTTTGGCACCTCAATCAAATATACATTCCATGTTGGTGCATGTGTGCTGGAATGATGTTTATGTTCATGACATGTGTGAGTATCATTACAGGATGACGAAGAAGATGATGATTGAAGTCAAGAGTTTTTCACTGGCAATATCTGTCTAATGCAGACCATCTTTGCCAAAACTTGGATGTTTATATTTCATAGTTTTACTTGATTATGCTCTTGCTTGTGTACCTGGCCGGAGCTTTGCATTTTCTCTTCAGTTCTTAAGCAGTAATTTAGGTTTACATAATGACCTTACTTATGTACCGTATGATTTCATTTAGTTTGAATTAAAGTGTTGCTTTTACCTTGTGTGAATATCGTTTTAAACAGAGCTGCACAATTTACAAGGACTGATCCAGTACCAACTAGAGCTAGACTTTAGAATCAACAATACTAACAAAAGAAAATGTTATTGCACTACTATAATCTTTCTTAAATTAAATTATGGATCTAACTTTTACCAGCAATATTTTAAATTTTATATCACCTTCAAACTTAATATATTTAAAACATAAAAACTTTACATGTATTCCGATTTGCTTCCTCAATATATCTTCCTCCTGGATTACAAACTACAAAGAACCCATATGAATAGCCTAATAAAAATATCATAACAATAATACCATTAGAACATGTAAAAGGATTCCTATTCAGGCAACCAATTATTCAGATAATGTTGTGCAGAATCAAAGTATATACATAAATAAATACTGTATATATTGAAATATGAAAGACATATAAAGAAAAAACTTGCAATTTTATTGAAAGCTGTTGCCATATCCATGATCTCATATTCGTTTCATCGTTCCCTTCCACAACAATAAAAAACAACAGTAAAACTACAAAATCAATTGATTAATTTGTTATACATATATTGCCTACGCATACATATAATAATTAGAATAGAGAAAACTAAAAAAAGAAGTAGATATAGATACATAGATATACCATAAGAAGATGCAAGAAAAAAATGGTGAGGCAGATAGATAAATGTAAGAGCAAGTTCTAGAAGAAAATAGATTGTGAGGCAGTAGATACATGATGAGGCGTTTTATTTCATATGCAAAAGCGATTTATATGTGCTGCATAAAGATTTGTACAAAGGAATTAAACTTGGTTTTTAAAATATACATGTATTTTTATCCGGGCGTTGCCCCGGGAGAAAAACAAAACTCTAGTGACAAAAGTTTAAAAACGTTAAGCCGAAAAACGAAATTTGCATGACAAAAGTTAAGAAAACAAAAGACAAAAGTAAAGAAAATGAAATTTTGGTAGCAAAATTTAGAAACCAAAAGTTATGTGGTAAAAAGCAAATAAAAGAAAACTTTCGGAGCGAGACTTAACGGAAAGAAATGGAATTGTGTCAACAGGCCCCTATTACGACGAAAAACAGCCCCTTTTCTTTTTGTTTAGCCTGTTCCTAAAAACACAAACTTATGTGGAAAAAATCACAAAAGTTAAGAAACTTAAACTTGAAAACAAAGTTTGTGTGGCGAAAGTTTAAAAAACAAAAGTTATTTGGCAAAAAGTAAAAGGGGAAATGTAAATAAAAAAAAGTTTTAGTGGCGAAAGTTTAAAAAGTAAAAGTTATGTGGTAAAAAATAAGAAAGAAATAAACTTTTGATGGGAAAAGCTTAAAAACCAAAAGTTATGTGGCAAAAAGTAACTAAAGCAAAACTTTGGTGGCAAAAGTTAGAAACAAACTCCGTTAAATACATTTTTGTAACTACCGTTAGTTAACCAAGCAACACTTAACGATCGTTAAGGCCGTTAATTATTTGGATATGCAAAAGCCACTTGTACCTTATGCATCTAGGGGTTGTACTTTTAGCTACAGTACAACCCCTCTCACAACCCAACTTTGCTTTTTAGTATATATATATAATATATAATTTGTTTTCTGTACTTGATAGAGGAAATTTTATGGGTTTTTTTTCCGCCTTACTAAATCAACCTTAACAATCAGAAAATGATGTTGGTCGCTAAGTTCAGGTACAACCCTTTTCAAATTTTTCATTCTTCTTCTTCAATTATTATTTTTTCATTATTTTCTAACACCACCAAAACAACAACGACGATACCCAATCCTGTTAGAACCGCAACATTTGGATTATATTCTACACACACATTTAAAAATAATAATAATAATAATAATGAAAACATTGACAAAGAACAACATGTGTTAGATCAGTTATCTGTTTTCTTACCAATCAGACATCAAAACAAACATTTAGTTTCAAAGGATAAAAATGATGATTTCATGTTGTTGTCGGATGAAGATAAGTTAAGAGGTATTTTTATTCAAAAATTAAAAGGTAAAAATGCTATTAAAAACGCCTTATCCGCGGTAAATGTCAATCTTACTTATGACTTAGTTAATAAGGTTTTTAACAAAAGGGGTACTAGCTGTTTAGATGCCGAGTCCATGGTTACGTTTTTCGAGTGGGCGGTTGAGACCGGGACTAAAAACGCATCATTTGTAGAAAATGTTGATAGTTATAATCTGGTTTTGAAAGCGTTAGGTAGACGGAAGTTTTTTGAGGGTATGATTAGTGTGTTGAGTAAGATGAGGGGGAAAGGGGTGGACCCGGATTACGAGACGTTGTTTGTTGTCATGGATGCTTATGTTAAGGCGGGGAGGGTTACGAAAGGTTTGGATATGTTTAAGAAGTTGGAGGAATTTTTCGGGATGGGAAGTGGTGATTTGGAGTGTTTGAAAGTTGTGCTTAGGTGTCTGTGTCGGCGTGGTTATGTGGCAAAAGCGAGTACCTTGTTGAGTAGAATGAAAGAGAAGATGGGGAAGTTTGATGGTGAGACGTATAATATTGTGATACGTGGGTGGTGTAAGCGTGGGAGGATTGATGAAATCGAGAGGGTTTTAAAGGAAATGGTGGAGGATGGGTTTGATCCGGACGGGGTGACGTTTAGTTATTTGCTTGAGGGGTTAGGGAGAGGTGGACGAGTTGATGATGCGGTTAAGATGTTTGAGAACATGAAAGAGGAGAACATGTGTGTTTTGGATGTTGGTGTTTATAATGCGATGATTATTAATTTTATTTCGGTTGGAGATATTGATGAGTGTTTGAGATATTATTCGGGGATGTTGAGTGACAAATGTGAACCGAATGAGGAAACTTTTGTGTCAATAATTAAGGCCTTTCTTAAGGCTCGAAGGGTTGCAGACGCTATTGAAATGTTTGATGAAATGTTGGGTAAAGGGATCGTGCCTGCCATAGGGACGGTAACCTCGTTTATTGAAACTCTCTGTGGTTATGGACCACCACATGCTGCTATGATGATTTATAGAAAAGCAAAAGATGCAAAATGTATGGTGTCAGTAAATGCTTACAAGATCTTGCTTATGAGACTTTCAAGATTCGGTAAATGTGGTATGCTTTATGAATTATGGGATGAGATGGAACAGAGTGGTTATGTTTCTGATGTAGAGGTTTACGAGCATATCATTAACGGGCTTTGCAACAATGGTCAACTTGAAAATGCTGCACTTGTCATGGAGGATTGTCTAAAGAAAGGGTTTTGCCCTAGTTCACTTATATGTGCTAAGTTGAATAACAAACTTATGGCGTCGAATAAGGTTGAGATGGCGTATAAATTATTTTTAAAGATTAAAAGAAGCCGTCTGGATGAAACTGCGCAGAAATACTGGAGAGCTAAAGGGTGGCACTTTTGACGTTTCACTGTTATAAGTTGTGGTTATGCAGTACTTAAGTGTTCACCTTGCTGGTGGACCTTCTTGCATATCTTTGCAACTTAGCCGGCGCCTAAGCATTTTCTCAGGTTCATAACCCTCTCTATATCTCAATTGTTGATTGTTTAATTATTTATTATTTATTATTTGAGTTAGCCTACTTACGAAGTACTGCCAAGTCACACCTGCTTATGGAAACAGAGAATGAGTAGCATAGAGTGCTAGGAAGTTGAGAAAAAGCAATATACGTTATACCGAGCTTTTTAAAGGCTTCACTTATAATTAAAATGCTGCTGACAGTTCAGAACATACTGATTAATAGATGTTTGGAGTTTGTAGTCGTAGAAACGATTTAGTTAATAAACTCTTGTGTCACTCAGCTTTAGAACTGTTAAGAATCGTCTTTATTAAAATAACTTTATCGATTTGTAGGACTTACAGTACTACAGTAGTAACGCTCTCCTAAAAAGGCTTGGATGACTATAGAGTGTAAGCTTCACCAACTTGCTTATCTTTAGCTCAAACTTGAATAAAAAAAGTAGAGCTGGAATTACAGTATGTGGAGGCTCCTCATGCTTTCATGTGCAGAGCCAAATTCAAGCCGTGGCTATGATGATTTAGACTTTGATGTGTGAGTCTGATGTTGTGCACCGAGTTTACCACACAAAGTACTAATTACAGTACACCTAAACTCTTACTAATATCAGACTAGAGTTTATGTTCTCATTAAACTCTTTCAGTATAGAATTAACCTTTACTTCTATGGTATAACAAATCCAATATTCAGATTCAGTGTGAGAATTCTCTGGTAAGTAGCATATATCATATTTTGTCATAGAGCACATACTAACACACTGTTAATCTTATTTATGTGCTAAAAGGCGAAGTTAGGACTTAGGAATGACCCTTCCTGCCTTCCTTATGTTATTATCACAATTTGACAATTTGAGAGAATATTTGGGATTTTATGAATTTGTATTGAAGTGATATGATAAACTGTTACATAAGTGTGTATATACAAACTATAGTTAACTACCTCTAACAAACTACTCCTAACCAACTCTTATAAGTTATATTTTCAGCCCTTTAGGTTACAATAATTACTAGCAAGCCCTTGTATCTTTCTTCTACACACTTCCACAATTTGTTAGGCACTTTTGCAGTAGGATTTGTGTTGTATGGAGAAACCTTGTTGGTTTTGGATCCTTGAATGTATTATGGACTTGATGTCGGCTGAGATCTTCTTGTATGATCTTTAGTTATAGTTATATATATTAATGTGTGCTTTGTATCCTTGTCCCTTTGGTGGAAATTAGTTGTAGTGGTTGGCTTGTTGAGTAGAATTGGTTTTCATATATCTTTCTTTTATAACAATAGAAACAGGATGTAAATTTAGTTTTACTTAAAGCACTGACTTTCTCTGGATGCCAAAGACTTGCACACCCGATATGCATTTGTCTCTGTTGAGTTTTGAATATATCTTGGTTATTGGGCCACCATGATACAGCTAGGCCTTCAGCCTGCTATTTTGAATTGAATTACCTATGTTCAAATAGTACAACTTAGACATAATGAAAGCTTACTAAGCCTTCAAATAAGAAAATACGATATAAAGTTAAGTAAAGTTTTGGAGGTTTAAAAAGGTTTTATGCCATTGAAGATTCCTTGAATCCAAGTCAAGTTATATCTTAACTGTTCATTCTGTTCCATAATGGAATGATAATCAGCAAAATTAATCCAAATGGTTTAATTCCTCTTAAAAAAATAAACAGCTTACCTTTTTTTCTTTTTCTTTCCATTGTAAACAACCAAGCCTTTACTTTCCTTATTATATCAACATCTACCTAAAATTCGTAAACATTAAACAAGGACACGTCAGAAAGCTGAATAGTATTCTTCTTGGAACTTGAACAGATGGATTAACTCACCGACCAATTGTGTCTTCACCAATCCGAGATTGACAACTCATAGTTGCGTATATCGTTAGCCAACTCAACAATCAATGCATACTGTGAGTTTATGATGCCTGACGTGTGTAATCTTATATGCACTATCATGATGATTCTGCTTTCAAGTGAGTGATATAGTATATATATAGACTACCTAAGCATACACAAAAACATAAAGGAGGTCGTCTCCTTAAAAGTTACTACTTCTCCAGGTAGATTTATATTTCCTAGTTTCTTAAATATTCCTATGATTCAGATCAAACTTGTTTGACTAGGATTTTTACCTTATATTTCTTTGTGTGAATGGTAATCATATAAATATCTATTTTGATGTTTTACTTTCTTTTTCTGGAAACGGAGACATAGCTTTGTGCTATCCTTGAGCCTTTGGTAAATTTTAAGTTTTATGAGAGCATTATAAGGAAATTCCTCTGTTAAACGCAAATTGTTGAGAGATCTAACTTCATATCTTAATGTCCCTCTTTTATTTAATGGTTTCTTTGCTCAATTAAATTTTAAATACGACATTCTGTGTCTTTCTTTATCTATTTGAGATTAAAATGATTGTTTCTAGTTAATGATGTTTTGTCATTTTTGTACAAAAGCAGGAAGATGAAGTCCTTGACAGACCTACCTATTGACCTTCTGAACATAATTTTCACGATATTAGCAGCATCTACTACTGGTTTTAGAGACTTGGCACTCATTTCAGCAACGTAAGTATACACTGCATGTTTGTTACTTATTTGCAAGTCTTCTTTTAGTGATTACTTCGCAAACGCTTTGCAGATGCAAGCAGTTTAAGCACCTTTCCGAACAACCACGTATCCTAAGGAAAATCAATTTTTGCATTGTGTGTATTGGCGGGGACGACACAAAGAAACATCACTCACTCCTGGCCGTCGGTGACCAAGATGAAAATCAAGCTACCATGTCTTGGGTTAAGGTGACCATTTTGCAGAACTCTTCCCAAATCATTGGGCCACTAATGCTATAATGTATCTAATGCAAAATAGGCAGGCAGAAGGGGTTACAGATCTGGGCTGGTCAAGTGGGTAAAATGCAGGGTGGGCTATAATGGGTTGGGTCAGGTTAGGACACATTGGGTTGACCCACCAACACTTCCTTTTTTATCTGTTTTGGAACTTCACAGACTGGCCATCTGTTTTGAAACTTCTAAAATATGCTTCCAAAAGCTATCACTAAAATAGTTATCCCATTTTTTTAATAAAAAAATTTATGAGGTTGTAGACACAGTATGGCAGTAATCATTTCCCATGTCTATGTGTGGATTTTGATATTGGGCCCAAAAAGGTGTGGTCATGCTGGATAACGGATCAAATGAGTACTATTTTAGGACAGATCAGGTAGTTTTGGGTGATCTATAATAATAAAATCTACTACAAAATAAATGATCCATTTTTTGTATAAACCAACTTAGGATTGACCTGTTGGTAATAAGATATGACCCAAATCCATTTTCATCAATGCTGATTGGATTTATCCCTTCTGAATAATAATTATAATTCAGTCTCGTCTGTATTTTGCAGGTGTTAGAGAATCTCAATGTACCACTGCGTGAGATTCTACATTCGCATACCCTTGTAAGATCATTTATCCGCCACGCTTGGTATATAGATATTGCCAAGGTGCAAAACGAATTGCTGGAATATGCAACCTTATTTATTGGACACGACGACGACGTAGGTTATGCATCTGCCATCCTTGGTTACATCGACTCTATATGTATCCAGTTGATGTTAGAAACTTATGTACATCGTCATCCTTGTTATCATTCTGATGACGTCGTTGTAAGTCACTATAATCGCCTGCGTGTGATTATCAATCGCTTGCTTGATGCGCGCAAAGAACTGATTGCCATATTCGATCAACTGCCTCCAAAACGTTTTATAAAGTTTGGGACTTTTATATGTGAAATATAAGTGAATGGTTTTATAAAGCAAAAAATGAGCAGTTGGAAAGATGTGTGGGCTGAATAACATGTTAAATTGAATAAAGTTTTAGTTGGGTTAGTTAATGTTTGATATGTTTCTTATTTTTTATATTCATAATTATATATATGATCTAAATTAAAGTATGTATCTACACTATTATAAAAATCATTTGGCATGTGTCTTATAATTAAAAAAAATTGTGGACACTTAAATATGATAAGTTACCAATTTAACATATCCAATTTAAATAACCTTTCAATGATAAAATAAAGATTTCTAGTCAAATTTAAAGTTAAACCTTCTCATTAATCATCGACAGTCAGCAGAGCTGGACTTCGTCACCCTTAATTTCGTTTTTATGTTGAAACTGTATAACTTTACGCATTGTGTGGGTATACTTCTAGTATGAGCAAATGTATGAATTTTTTTTTTTTTTCAATAAGGATTTATTTAAAAGAAACCTTTTACATAAAGTTGGATGGGAGTCTAGATACAAGTTGTGTTCCCACTCATTATTATTATTATTATTATTATATTATTATAAAACTAAATATTATTATTTTTATTATCATACTTTATATGTGCACTAGGTGTCAATTAATAGGTCCAACAAATATTTAATACCAAAGACAGTTGCGAATAGTATAACCACAAACTGACTTGTGTAAGCATAAGTTACCATAAATATTAGATAAAAATAAATAAATAACAAAACTTGGTATAAGAATATTCCTGAAATATTTCATTTTCCACACCAAAAGTGAAGTTTACTTTCTATGTGCGCATTCAAGGAAAGCAAACTAGTCCAAAAAAATAGTCTATAGTTAGATATCTTGTCAACTATCATATGATTTTATAAATTTTTTAAAAAGACATTAATTTCCTCTACAATTGTTTATTGTAAAACAATTTATAATTTATAATTCATATGCTATCACTACATCTATACGTAAAATTATATACATATAAAACTTTGTTTATTTGATAGTCATTAAAGTTCAAAAACAAAATAATCAAATCTAAAGAAAGGTTATATGTCTAATACACATGAAAGATGATCACATGTGAGAAATAACATATGTGTATATGTTTAATCTCATGTCGATTAATGTATAAACATGCGTTGATATACATGTATCCAATCACATGATTTAATCACATGTAAGTATTAACCATCTTAATTATCCAATTTTTCAATGGTATGCATTTTTCTGTCAAATAGACTAAAAAGGTTATCTATAAACGACACGTGTTAAAGAGTCACAAACTCAACTACACAAGACTTTCCCACTAGGTAATACACTACAAATTAATTAGATCAAAACAAACGAACCCCTTTGTAAATAATTGCATAAGATGTTCATTGTTTTTCACTTTATTTAGTAAATTAAAAATTATCTCGATATATCAAGTTACAAAATTAGGTTTGTTTGATGTTAGTTTGGTGATGAATACATGTAACATTAAAACAGAGATTAAAAGTTCAAATATCACACCCATGTTCTTTTAATCATAATATATCAACTTTTATATTGATCGTGGAACTGATTAAGAAAAGTTAGAAAAATCTAACATTTTTTCATACGAGAGCAAGTACCCGCGCGTTGCGGCGGTAAAATGATGAGTGTGATAGGTCATAGGAGGTTATATGTCATAGAGTGTCATAGCCAAATGCCTTAGTCGTACGGGCTCCGTTCTCGGATTTAAAAATTCGTCGAAAGTATATCGAATGACATCTCTAATGAAAGAGCATGAAATTTTAAGAACACCCATATAATTTTTATAATTTATCGATGTACGGTTTTTGAGATAAAATATTTTGAAAGAATTAGAGGAATAAAATGATTTATGGAGGAGAGAGAAAAAAATGATTGGTTGAGATTTGAAGAGAGAGAAATGGTAGTATAGTTATTTTAGATAAATATAGAATAAATAGGATGGGCATTTTGGGGAATTAAATGTTGAAAAGTTGAAAGTTCAAAAGTGAATTTGCTTTATAATATATATATTTCATATAATCTTGCACAATGCATATATTTTGAACTACCAGTTAGCAAAATCTATGAATTATTATCCTTAAAAAATTACAAACATACTACTTTACCGAAGTCACTAACTTTTCATTACATCTTTTAAGGCCTCTCCCTAAGCTAGAACACCCCACCCCTCTTCCACACCTCTTCCACACCTCTTCCACACTGCCACATCAGCTTTTCTCTCTCTTCATCCACCTCTTCCACACTTACTCCCAATAACCCCTCTTCCACACCTCTTCCACACCTCTTTCACAACTCACAAAAACCCACATCTGACCCCACCTCCTCTCTCTCTTTCTCGTCATTCTTCTTCGATGGAACGACATCAGCGGACGAAGACCCCCATCGACGAATTGCTACCAGTGGTGTCTTGGTCGAAGAGGGGTCGAAGAGGGGTCGACGACCCCCTTAGTGACCGGCCTAACAAGCTTTTTCGTCCAAAAATGATATAACGAACAATGATATTAATTAATCTTTACACAATGCGTTTATCTCTAAAATAAAACATTTCACTTATCGTAACATTTGACACCCAAAAAAGAAAAGAAACAGGTAACTCGAAAACAAACAACTCTTATAATACCAAAAAAATCGAAAGTCACAAAAACCAAAGGACTAAAAATTACAAATCACTAAATACGTATAAAAAGGAGAAAAGAAAAAGGGGTAAAACAGAGAGAGCATCGGTTGTTGTTGTTTCATATGAAGTGCGGCAAAATCATCATCGGCACCAAATCGAACAAACAAATTCATCGATTTTAAGGTAAACCCATCATTTATTTATTTATTTTCTCTAATCATCCTTTTTTATTATGTTTTATGATTATTTAATATAAATTACATATACATATATATAGATATAGATACAGAAGAAAAAAGGAAAAGGAATGGGAAGATTGTATGTAATAAGTCTTGAAGGAAGTATATACAGTTGTAAACATTGCAATACTCATCTGGGTCTCTCTGATGACATCATCTCTACATATACATACACACCTGTATGTATCTATATATATGTGGTTTTGTAATTGTTTGGATATTCATTTGTTTGGTTTGTTGTGCTATGTTTTAGGGTTCTTTGTAGTTAAAAATGTATTAGTGTATTGGTGATAAGTTGTATGTTCGTTTTTTTGGGGTTGATCGCGGTTGGATTGCTTCGAGTTAGCGATGAAAGGAGATAACGTATAGTTTTAGTCTCTTTGAGTCTTTAAGAGATGGTTTTGTGTCTCAATTTTGTCATTAAACAATGTTTATATTACCAAAGGTAATGGTTTTGAAAATGGGGGATTTGGGCACGAAACAATCTTTTAAATGCCCAGTGGGACGTTAAGTAGTATGTTATCCATTTGGGGTAGAAGCTTAGGTTCATTTGTTTTTCCGGTGTAAATATGAAAAGGAAACCCTTTATTTTACAAACAGTTGAGATCACCTCAAATAAAACTTGCTATCGTCAAGCTGTCAAAAGTATTTGGGATTAGACGTTTTCTGTCCCCTATCGCGTAGATAACAAAACAAGACAGAGGCTTATATAAGATACTTTACTTGGGCAGGACTTTGCAACATATTGATATTCTCCTTTGTTTTCATTTTTTGGGACGAATGATAACAAGGATCCATTCTTAACATAACAAGACAGGCTTATACAAGATAGCTTTGCATGATTATCAACATATGAAACACTTAAGGTGTTCTTTTCCTAAAGATGCAAGTTAAGTTTTGATTTACTTTTAGCAATTGGGATTTGCCATTTGGATGATCTACATTTTTATTTAGGATAGAACTGCTTTGGAGATTTTCATTGTTCGATATATGAGTTTTTTTACTATATATGCTAATAGATCTTATTTAGGATAAAACTATGGTTGTTTCACATTAAACCTTGAGTCACGGACAAGTATCTAAAATTTTCTAAATTACTTTATTTAAAAAATGATGGATCGTTATTTTGAAAATAGTTTCTAATATTTAATGCATTAGTCATCTATGAAATTCAAATAAACAAATGAAAAAAAGTATTGGCTTACCAAACCAACCCAGATTGACTCATCTGATGTGTCCCAAAGTTTCATATGTTTTACCCTGACCTATTATGACCGTTACCCAACCCACCCGTTTTGCAACCTACAGACTGTAGTGTTTCTGTTGATGTCTTTATTTGCATTTGATTGACAATCCTCAACTTTTTCTCACTTAAACTAAGACACTTGTGTTTGTTGTTTCTTTTGGCTAATGACAGTCTTTTCACTGTCGGCATGGGAAAGCTTATCTCTTTGACAAAGTGTAAGTTTTCACTTTTTAGTTTTTGTTCTAATTGCATTTTTTTCTTGATAAAGTTGGTTGACTTTGACTGATGTCATAATATTGAATATTGATGTTGCCAGCGTGAATGTGACTGTTGGGGAGAAAGAAGATAGGGCAATGATAACGGGAATGCATACTGTTGTCGACATATTCTGTGTTGGATGTGGTTCAATTGTGGGTTGGAAATATGTAAGATTTTATTTCCATTCATACTTTCATTTAGCACTTTCTATTAGTTACACATGGCTATGGAGTTTGTCTTAATAACCAGAGAGTGTCATGTTTATTTTGTGTGTTGAATAAGATATGTTGACTTGCAAGGAACATGTGATCTTCTGGGGGATGGGGGTAGTAATATATATGTTGTTCCACTCTAAGTATGCCATGAATCTGTGTTGATTTCAGGAATCGGCACATGACAAGGGGCAAAAGTACAAGGAAGGGAAGTTTATTCTCGAGAGGTATGATGCTAGTTGGCATTAAACTTCATGTGGCAGTTATGACCTATTTACTTGTGAATGGGTTGATTTGGGCCATACTTATTTCCAAACCGGTCAAATTAAATACATGGGAACGGATCAAATGGGTTGAAAGCTGCCCAAAGTTTAGTGTAATTGCATACTACCTCTTATATTGTTTAGGTCATATAGATTATCACTAAAATTTTGTATAGATCATAACCATAATAAACTAATAATTTGTTATATATTTCTTTTTGTTCTGGAAAATCAGTGAAAGAAATTTGCACGTAAGCTCAACCTTACCCGGCCCATTTTGACCCATGCTATAAAATTATCTGTTCCGTTTATGACCCATTACACATCCAGCTCAGACTGACAATGTGGTTGCCTTTAAGTTTTGTTATTACTTTGCATTCAGCCATTGGGTCAAGTGTCTTAATGTAAATCGACTCTTTTTCTGCTTGTGAGCAGGTTTAAAGTTTTGGGTCCAGATGGGAGCTTGTATGTACTTGGACAAGAAGTTCAGGTGGGTGTTGGAAGTGATGCAGATGATGCATGATTCAGTCTCATTTATTGACTATAAAATGTACAGTGGTTGGTATAGACTATTAAACCATGGTCTTCCATTAGACCTTACATTGAAAGATTTGGTAGGTATGGTTATATGTTGCTATTTATTTCTATTTCCAAGGTTTTGTATCGGGCATGTCTTTGACTAATTTGGCAACACTACTGGACTGAAAAAATGAGTTCATATAAGAGGTATGTCTTTTCACGAGAATACAAAAAGTGGCAATATGTAAAAACATTGTTCCTTGATGTAAGTTACGAATCCTAGATGCACTCGGGTTACATTTTTAAATATGTTTCCATGAAGAAAAGGTTTCCATGAATGTGCTCTTTGATCGGCTCCCATGATTAATTTTCTATGCACCCCTCGTTCAAATAAACTACTTGATATAAAACAACTAACTGGGCCTTGTCCGGCAAATTTGCAGATTGTATGCCAGTTCAATATTTGTGCATTCAAAATGAGCATATCGCTAAACAGATTTATAATCGATCCATTACTTTTGTAAGATTAGCCAACTTTATGTTCTTTAAAACATCTTGAATGCTGCCGTTCAATTATTTTATATATAAAAAAAAAAAGTTCTTGAATGGCTGAATGCTATTCACCATCATTCAAATACGTACTTATATATGTACGCCATCTACAACAACCCCAGCCCTGTCACAACTGTTTGGGTAAAAAGGGTTTTTTATGCCCTTGTTAGATTCCCTGTCACAACTGTTTGTTTAATTCCAATTCTTCAAAATCACATTCACCTTTAAAACACATATCAATAGGTCTAGTTAATAAAAACTGGCAAAAGCTACATGGTTTTGGAATTATTTTTCATCGCATCTTCTAAAAAGTAAGAAGGGCATGACAAAATTGATCAACATTGATTCATCATTGTGAAAGCCTCAAAACTCGAAATTCCAATTAAAGGGAAGGATGATATAACAGAAATATAACAGATGCAACCCAGCTGTTCAAGAATGTCATCCCAAACCAATCTGAAGGAATGCAAATACAAACTTTGAGCATTGAGAACCTATTTTTAAAAAAAAACACGGCTAATTCACATATTTCGGATCAACGGAATATAGAGATGGGCAGATGGCTAATTTGCATATTTCAGAAGCAAGCCATTTTTTCTACAACAATAGTTGACTAAAATTACTGCTACACATTTGACTTTTGCTACTTTGCTCCCTGAGAAGACGGATACAAAGATTGCAGCATAACAAGTAGATCTCAAAATAGCTAATTCCCTAAATCAAAACTTGAAGATAAAATGAAGATCTTCTGCCAGTAAGATGCAGATAATACAGATAGTTCTGTCCTTCGACTCTGCATCTTCTCATTCTGAGACAATCAAGAGATATTGTAACTTATAATCCAATTCAATGATCAGAATTTTGATGTTCAAAGCAATTAACCGTGTGTGCAAGTAGGCTGGGTGGTTTTAAAGTTAAAACTCATTAACTTTTCTCAATGATCAGAATTTTGATGTTCGGAGCAATTAAGCGTGTGTGCAAGTACGCTGAGTGGTTTTAAAGTTAAAACTCATTAACTTTTCTCCATTTTGAACTTTTTCATACATTGCAAATATCTAATATAGTAATATTAAAGTGAACTCGATAACCTACCATGCAAAGATAGCTTCCGAGATCACTTATCCTTGTCGAAGTCCAACATGAAGTCGGTTAAGTTTTCAGAATCAGCTATAGCTTCTTCCAAAGTCATCTTACCTTTACCTTTTGTAGGTTTGGCCTGCAAATAGGCATTGAAAATCGATAAATATTTACGACTTTTCAATATTTTTATGTTTGTTTCAAGTATTATCAATTGCTTTGCAATTAGCAATTGCAAGATCAAGGGCAATTGTAGTATTAGCTACTATCCTTTGCAGGGCCACAAGGGTTGATGTGATCATTCCTACCCATTCACCCAAAAATGGATGGATTTGGATAACCAATATAATGGACGGCTAAAATAAAGTCGCCCAAAGTATATTCAACTACTTGCAAGTTACAACTTCCTACATCAGTCTGCAGAAAAACTCTATTACTATTTCATGAAATAAGTTCTAGCTAACATTTATAATACGTTAATACAATCTTCGGGAAAAAAAGGAAAAAAAAAAAACTGGACAACTAAATGTTGACAGGTCAACCCACCCATTTTGACTTGCAGCAAAATCACTTTTCTGACCCGAACTCATTCTCCTCTTACACAACTGGCTCGACACACCCATATTGCCACACAAGCATCATATTACACGTTATTTTTAGTTTATTTTGGCGACTTGTCAATTGATAAAAAAAACCACACTGATTGGTCCAAACTTGTTCAGCCAAAATATATAATCAGGGAACATAGAAACTACCTTTGATTTCCGAAGTTCAGGAGTACTTTTCAAGACACTCCAATTGCGTTTAATATTTTCGTCATCCTCAAATTTACCCTCATCGTCGCTATCCTGTTACAAGGATATGTGTGTTACAAACACCAGTAATCTAAATGATGATAAAAAAAATGAAAAAGAACAGCATAAACTGAAAACAGAAAAGGCACTAATTTACCTCCTTTTCACCAATGTCAACAGCTTTAGCCATTGCCTCATCCTCAGAAAATTGTGATTTCACCTATTTGAGATATCCGCTTTCATAAGTTAACGCATATAAGATGTACAAATATATAAACTTCCTACTTTAAAGACCGAGGAAAGCCTAAAGATTTGGCATAGAAATGCATAACTTGAGTCTATTACCTTCACTTTTTCAACCTTCTCTCCAGCCAAAATTTTATCAATTTCTTCCTTTGTTGTTATGTTGCCATTCTGAGGAAGCAACACAAGAGGATCAGTTCTTTTTTTTCAATCATCAAACAACTGAACTACTACGTATGTTTATCGAACATGCCAACCTTCAATAAGAAAGGAATGACCAACTAACTGCTCTTTCATATGAGAGTTGAAGAAAGTCAAGAAACTGAAATACTAACCTGTTGCAGATAAGCTAAAACATCAGGTGTAGGCTCATGAAAATCAGGACCCCTGAAATCAATCACTTGGTTTGGGTCTTGAATGTAATTCACTGTTGGGTAAACTGGATCTCCACCCCATACTACAAGTGAAATACCCAAAATAATCCTTTTAATAAGAGAGATTTGTGAAAACATGGGGGCCACAATCAATTCCACTAGTATTTTAGTAATGACTACTGACGGGTAAGTAGGTAAATTTGCAAAATAACCTTTCCAGAGAATGGAAACATTACATGTTACTGCGACAAACCAAAATATAGAAAAAACAAGATATAAAAAAAAACGTGAGGGTGTCTTGGTTTAAGCAAACATGTTCTTAGTTGCGGCCACATGCATGACATACTGATAAATAGTCAAATCAATTACATTCGGTTGCATAAACAAATGCTCAAAGATAAATCCAAAGATAATTTTTTATGTCACTGGAGCTGAAAAAACAGGAAGGTTCTGCAGGTTGAGTAAGGAGTCAGTTGGGTACTCTAAACACTTTGTCCAAAATATTTGAAATATTAGAAATAACTAGTTTGTAAAATACGAACAAAAAAATCAATCTTGCTGTTTGACCCAATTGCCCATATCCTCTCAAGTTCTTTTCATTTTGCAAATTTGACCCGTTAAGGATAAAGATAACCCAAATAGAACCATTCATAAGTAAATGGGTCCAAATTGCCACCAGCAGATGACACTTATGCAATTTAACAATTCAGGAAATTATGAAGTATCGAGAACATACTTTGTTTTATCTGATCCTCTTTCATACGCATAGCCAATGGATCTCTGGAAATACGATGATCAGTACCCATCATTACGCGATATTCCCGAGCAGTTTGACATGAAAACATTTCTATGAGTTGGGTGTTTTCATCTTCACCGGTCTCCTCATAATGTTTCTGAATAGCTTCGCGTGATGTGTCTCTTTTCCATGCTTTAACCCATTCCGAGTAGTATGCTATTGGGCCATCTTTTTCCAATCTATCATGTTCTGCCTGCAATCTGTATAGCACACCAACTACTTAGGTAACATAAAAAAATAATGTCTTTCAGGGGATACACTAAAATATCTTTCTTCTTTCGTCAAATTTACACACTCCACTAGTTTAGGGTGTCCTGTCAAACTTATATAGACTCTATTATGGTCAATGAAAAAAGAACTTTACAATAAGGCATGTGTAATGTGTTACAAAATACCAAAATAACTACAATAAAGAGAACGCGGTTATACCTTTCTTCTTTATATAAATGCTTCCTAGCTCGGTAAAGAGCAGTTTCTGTCAAGGTTGGCTGTTCACCAAAAAGCTTGATTTGACCGGTCTCTGCCATGGCCTTTAGAAATACCTATGGAACAAACACATGCAATTTCAACAGAAATTTAACCAAAAAACTGCAAAAGCAATAGCCAAAATTTGATAGTAACTTACTAAAAATTGAACTGCAATATTCACAAATGATCATAATTGTTTCATCATTGATTCATTGTGAAAACCTCAACACTCAAAATCTCAATTTATTGAAAGGATAAAGGGATATACTAGAATTTGTTTTAGTTGTAGTAAGAGATATAACATATTCAAACCATCTGGTCAAGTATGTCACTACAAACCAATTTGAAAGAATGTTAATAAAGAGTTTGAGCATTGATAAACCATTTAAAGAAACAAGACTAATTCAAATATTTAGGATCCACACAAAACAGAGATGGCAAAATGGACAGATCCAGTGAGTTGGGTAACAGGTCAAGACAGAGAATTTGTGATACAGAGTGGGTCAGCTCACCGGCACAGGATTTGTCCGGATTTTCGCAAATTTAATGCCTTCAAACAAGATTATAAAATCTGTACTAAAAAATTAATGATCTAATTAACTTTTCTGAAAAAAACGGGTCATTAACATCTGATTACACTTTAGGTGACTTTCAACTTGCTCGACCCATTTCATATTGCTAACTTATCTAGTTAACCCTTTTGACCAATTTGGGATAAAAACATAACTCAAGTTCACCGTTATATAAATGGTTAAAAAAAAGTTAGTCATATTTATTCACTAACCGTTTCAGCATCAGGTCGCTTCTTCTGCCACCTGGACCATTGTTCTTTATCAGGTTTCCTCCAATTCCACCATAACTCTTCACTTGTAAGAGGCTCTTTTATCGGCTTCCTAACCTTGGGATCAATAAACGGGTGAGGACGTCCAAGTTTCTTGTCAAGTTCATACTCAGTCAAGTCCTCTTTATCATTTTCATAAACAACGAAATCGGAAATCTCATCTGGTGATTCTTCTGATCTCTCGTACAAACTTTCATCCTCCACTACTTGTTCGACAGCTGTATTCATTTCTACTGAATCAGTAGTAGCACCTGGGGCCTTATACGTTTTCCTTCTGCTTCCAGGGTTTTTACCATAAGATGAAGACCCAGATGAAGTATCACTTGGCGCAGGGACACCGGCTGCCCGGGCTTGACCAACCGTGCCCTCAGGTAAATAATCCTGCCCAAGAATACTTGCTCGAGCACCAGAAGCCGGCTCAACTTGACCAGATAATGAGTCCCGGTAACTATGATATGGAGCCCGCTCAACAGCTAGTTTCTCATAAGGACGTTCGGGTGGTTGTTCAGAAGGGTCATCGTTATCCTTTATTTCACACTTCAAACATGGAAATGAAGAAGTCCTTTTAGAGGTACTCAGCCTGATTTTCGGCTGCCATACTGATGCTGGAAACGAGCCTGCAAGGGACGTCTGTAGAAATCACAGTCAATCATACATACACTACTTGCCTACTTGGCATCATATGTAATCTACAAGAATGCATATAAACTTAGATTTTGAAGTTTTGGCTACACCTGCTAAAAATAGCAATTCCTATTGAAAAGGTCCTTTGTAAATGGCTAAATTGTGTTATGAAAAATACCATACACCCTCTCTAAAGCATACGTTTTTCTACTACTGTTTGTTAGAAACTACCTAGGGTGCTTCCGTTTTGAAACCTCGCACATAGTGGCGTTTCCAGGATAAAAGTTCATAAAGAGAACCATAATCCATACATAAAACCAGTGTCAATGGAA
>CM067173.1:1356860-1366860 GCA_034093135.1 Erigeron breviscapus
CAATCAAGTGAAGATAACAACCTGGATTGAAGATAAGGACAAATGACGTGACTAGGAAGAATCCTAGGATCCAGGTTGGTGGTTGTTTACATATGCGTGTCCATACTCCTATTGGTAGATGAAGAATGTGCGTCAGTACATGGGGGACCACAAGTACCATGAAAGGCACGATTGATTATTCCTTCATCAACCACTGAACGAATTACACGTAGCTGCAAAGGACACCTAATGAATGAGAGCTTGTGCCTATAAAAGCCTCATTCATGGATTGCATATGGGTGGCATTTCCTGAGAATCATTTTTCACACTAGTTTCTCTGCTCTTACACACAACTTAGTCTGTACGAGATCAGCTTGGGCTGATTCTCTTGAGCTGAAACTGATTGATTGTTGTTTGTCACTTCATAGGGTTTTAGATATCTATAGGCTATCTTTATTCCGCAACAACCCTGTAATTCTTTGTATAGATTATTTCTTAATAAAGGATTACATTTGAAAACTACAATCTGTGTTCAAGAATGTTTTGATTCCTTTACTGCTTTACTGTTTTAATGATTCCTGCACTTTACTTACTTGCTTGATATTCTTTATCTGAATCTTAAAACGTTTTGTGTTTAAAAGTTTGTAAAGATTGTGGAAAGTTGTATTCACCCCCCTCTACAACTGTTCTGTGTTCAATATACTTTGGTATATTGATACACCGTGGGACGTATCAAAGATGCATGATATTTGTTGAAGATGGCATTTGCGGAGCGACTTGAATGATGTTGAATCTTCAAAGACTTGAGTCCGTTTATGGCGATCCATTGATGCGTCTCCACCTTCTTTTCTTTTTGGTATTTTCTGATTTTCTGATTTTTTTTTGGATTTTTTGGGTTTTTCTGATTTTTTTGGATTTTTTGCGATCTGGTGTACAGAACGGAGCTGGGAGCGGCGCTGGACTGGTGGTGACCGGCGCTGACTGGTGCCTGAGCGGCGCTGGATCTGCACAGGTGCAGGTCCAGCGGCGCTGGGAGGTGTGGAGCGGCGCTGGGATGCCCAGATGCATTCCCAGCGGCGCTGGAGGTCTCCTAGCGGCGCTTTTGACTCCTGTACGTGTTCCGACGTCTGATTTCTTCAGCGATTTGATGCTCGAACTCCCCCACACTTAGCTTTTGGCCAAGTGCATGGTTTCCTTCAGACTACAAAGCAATATACTCCTGCACACTTCAATCATAATATCAAAACGGAAAATAACAAGCTAAAACATAAAAATAAAAATAAAAACAAAATACGATTGCAATAAGTTACTTGTTTCCTTGATCCATTGAAAGCTTGCATCTGTGAATCTCAAAACATACTCATAAAATAGATCACAAATGATAATATTTAAAACAATCACTTAATTGCAATTAGTCACATATTCCTAAAATAAAAATAAAAATAAAAATGGCTTGGGTTGCCTCCCAAGAAGCGCTAAGTTTAACGAGTCTTCAGCCGGACTCGGCCTAGGAACTAGGTTGAGGAAGAATACGGGGTAGGCCGAGGGCCGGTACCCGTTGGGTAACGTTCGAAGTGACTTATGGCTTCTTTGACGTTCGTTCCTTTTCTCTCCTCCAAGTTTTTTGAGTTCCTTCGTGCTTCAGTAGCTTCAACCATCTCCACGTCGATCGGTGTTTGATTCCCAGGGCTGGTTCGGGTGGTGACGGATTTGATTTCGCGAAAATCGGAGCTGCAGGGGGTTCTAGCGGCGCTGCAAGTTCGAGCGGCGCTGGATATTACCTGGGCCACAACCAGCGGCGCTGGGTAGGTGCCAGCGGCGCTGGATATCACCTGTAGGGGTGCCAGCGGCGCTGGCTTGTGTGCCCAGCGGCGCTGGTGACTCCGTGGCAGTATCTGTTTTTCCTATCTTGCACGATTCGGCTTCTTCTTTATCTCGATCAGCCTTTTGTAGACCAATTAAACTTATGGGTCTAAAATCAGAGAAAAGCAAAGGGTCATTGACCATAGGAATAAGAGTAATGAATGAAGCATTGCAACCTTTAGGAATAACTGATGTATGTTGAAAGTCTCTAACAAAAGCAAGAACATCCGGTTTTAGAATGTCCCAAAACCGCTTCAAAAAAGCAAAGGTAAAACCATCGGGCCTGGAGATTTTTCTCCACCACAATCCCAAACCGCTCCCTTATTTCCTCTTCAGAAAATTCTGCTTCAAGTGCAAATCTAGAAGAAACCGACAACTGTTTAAAGAGATGGGTCAAAAAAAGGAATTTATCCGTCCGGAATTGCTGAAACGTTTGTGAGTAGAAGCTGTGAAGTGACTTTTTGATCTCATTCGGGTCTTCTACCCAACGTCCATCAACCTTGATTCCCTTAATCGACAAGTTTCTTCTCTTTTTATTAACAATGGCATGAAAGTATTTTGAATTCTCATCGCCCTCTACACCCCATTTGATTTTAGCTTTTTGAGCCACGTCGCTGTTGAAAATAGAGTCCATATTGTGAAGGTTGTGGAAAAGAGAAGCCCGAGTAGTAAACAGGTCTTCATGTGCACTAGTGGTCGCTCCAGCAATAATACGATCTAAGTCGCCAATTTCCGTCACAAGCTTAGACCGATTGGGCTTTGTTAACAGGTAGTTCGATCTCGAGTTCTTTATGTCTAGCTTCAACCTTTTCAGTTTCATTTTGAAAGCAACCATGTGATTAGAAGCTCCGTTTCATAACGGCTTGCACCAACTTTCTTTAACGCATCTATCCAATCCTTCCAGATCCATCCAAGAGTTGTAAAACTTAAATGGAATAGGTCCAAAATCTCTACGATTATGAGCTAGTAGGATAGGCCTATGGTCAGATACACGGTCGTCCAAAATCGCCCCTGAATAGTTCTCTAAATGTTCACACAACTCATTTGAAATAAGAAGTCTATCCAGCTTGCTGGCTTTTGCACACGTAGTTGAGACACGAGTGAAACGATGTCCACCCAACTGGAAATCAACAAGCCCACCCTCGATAATAAAAATACTATAATTGGAGGCATTTGTCGGATTGAAAATCGACCCCAACCTGTCCTCCTTGCACCTTACTGAGTTGAAATCGCCAAAAAACAAATAATACCCCGGATTATTAGCCTTAAATTCTGGCAATCTGTTCCATAAAGTGACCTTGTCATTCTCTCATTGAGGGGCATAAACGTTGATCAGAAAGCAATGAAGGTTAGAGGCTGTCCAAACACCCTCAACAATTAAGTAGTTCGTTTCGGCAATCACAGATCTTTTCTGGAAAGCATCTGGATCCCAAACCGATAATATACCACCTGAGTGCCCACTAGCCAACGATTCAGCAAAATCAAAGTAACCATTGCCCCATAACCTTCGAATACGACAGATGTCATGCCTTGAAATAAACGTCTTTTGGGCACCAAAGAATAAGACTTTATGTTTAGATAAAATAGAGCTGATTAGTCTACATTTTTTCATACTTCCCGTTCCACATACATTAAGGGATAAGATATTCATTAAAAACCCAAATCATTACTACTTCTTTGGTATAACTCATAAAGATCAAATTTGAGACCAGTAAAAATGAGTCCCATCTCTTTGTTAATTTGCACGGCTTTATCAAAATCGTCAATAACACACCGGCCAAACGCGGCGTTTGATATTAAACGTGGTGCTAGACGCGGCGTTCTACATAAAACGGGGCGTTTTGGATGTGTTTCTATGAATAGTGGACAGTGTATCCTTAGTATCCCTCTTAATATATTAATGAGGATAGAGACTTGGATTAATGATGCACTAAAGGTGATAAAATTAGCTAAACCATAACATTGGCCCTCCTTCCAATAATTTCACTACGAATCACAACAATAAATTTAGTTCTGTGACAGATAATCCCTTATATTAAAATTACCTCTCAATAACTTGAGACCTTTGCTCTTTAGGACAGACATAAATGGCAGCTGATTTCCCATTGTTCAGAAAGTTAAAAAAAAAATGCTACTTCCATTTGTACCAACTAGACAATAGTATAAGTTACCATATATAATCAATATAACATACCCAAACAAGTTACCGGCTTCTGGTTAATGGGCACAGGAAGTAACTTTTACGGTATAAAGATCATCAGATATACAAAGGATTACCGGGTACAATCACCGACGCCACCAACCAGAACCTGGACACACTAAACGCCCACACCGGATGCTCTAATACACGCCAAAGTAGGCTTATAAGTAAGATACACCCAAGTGTGTAAATTGATACGTTCCTATGTTAAACACATTGCATAATTGTAGCATCAATTAGTTACATTCGTATATTAGCAACCTCAATCACATAATAAACCAAATATATAGATATAGATATAGGTATATATAACATTTAAAATTGATCAAAGATATCACAACAAAGTATATATATCTAAAATCTAAAAAAACCAAAAAAAAGGATCAAATCCATCAGTAGCAATAACCATAATTCTGTTAATGATTTCCTGACTGTAATCCTGCAAAATCTCGACTCCAGCAGGCGGATAAAATGATCCTCCGAGAGCATCAAAAGCTTCTTTTTCGGCCTGTTCAGCGATGTCTGCAGCATGTTCGACTGATGTCCTGCTCCAGAGATAGGTGGATTCCTCACAGAGAGCTCTGATGACACGTTTGCCGATCGCATGGCGTATTCGATTTTCTAGTAGCCATATTCTTTCTTTCTGTTTAGCGATTTCATCTTCTGTTCGAGCCGCCATATTGCGAATCCCTTCTTGCCGACCTCCTCTCCTCCAATTCAATTCCCTCTCTTAAGTTTTTATTCGATATAGATAGATTTAGAATGATGTTATCCTCCCCCGGATTTTTTATATATCTATACTATATAATAAAGAAAATAGCCCCATGTTGAAAGTTACATGATGGGAAATGACTAAAGTACCCTTAATGAGTATATAACACTATCAACCCTTTTTCTTTTAAAATATCCACATTAACCCTTTACATCAATTAGCTAACATCACTCGACGCCACCACTACCACTAACAGCCGTCTCCCACCACCACACCGTCGCCGCCACGAAAACGGTCGCATTGCGCGGTAACGTGCTAGTATAACTTGAAGATTCGAACCTGTGTGCTTTAAAACGTAAAAAAATCCCAAAGCCAACTTTTCTAACAACAACTTCAGTACTTTAAATATTTATACTTAACGAGGGTGAACACTGTTCACTTGTCATATTATTATATATATATATATATATATATATTATATATATATATATATATATATTATATATATATATATATTATATATATATATATTATATATATATATATAATATTAATATATATAATACATATGTTTCCAGTTATATTAAACTTAATTCCCAAGTTTTCCTTTTTAGCCGACTTCCAAATTTCCATCTCTCGACTTAATGTTGGGCTGAGTTCACGAGCCCACTTTATTTTGGCTTATTTGGGCTTAATACTTGGTCAACCAGTTTCAATCGATTAACATAAACTACCGCTTTACCTGGCCCGGTTTTCTTACAAACACTTTTCTATACAGTACCATCTACCAAAATCACTTTTCACTTCAATTTTATAGACGTGAAGTGAAATTTAGTGGACCTGAAATTGAACAACATATATGATTTATCGTCGATCGACAAAAATAACTTGTAATAATGGAATCGTGTAACTCGTGACTATCAATCGTTAAAAGATACGATAATTGTGCTAGATCTAGACCCAAGACATCTCCTTCAATAAGTCTCGCCAGCTTGTTTAATTATTAATGAAGATAGAGACTTGGTTTAATGATGCACTAAAGGTGATAAAATTAGCTAAACTATAATTAACATTGGCCCTCCTTCCAATATCAAAAAGAACAACTACAAGAAAATGAGTGTTGTATATACATAGTACAAGATCATTTATGTGATTACCACATTTCTCATCCAAACCGAACTTTTGGTTTCTTTTTTTGTGGTATTTCGATCTTATGTTGATTGTGATTTGTATGTCCATCAAAAGTATTAAATATGAGTTACATATTTAGGTGAGTAGTTATACACTTTAACGATCATAAAGAAAAGATTTTGGTTTTAGCCTTTTAGGCCACCATTTGTTTGTTGTCACAAAAAAAAAAGAAAAAAAAGAAAGAAAAACATATACAAAACCTTAGTGCAATTTAGTTAGTAAGATCTCTTAGTCAAAATCAAATCCTTTCATATTTTGAAAAACAAACACATAATTAGAATTCACTCGCAGATAGCCTGTCTCGGTATAACTACGAGAGCTGACCATCCTGCAAATCTTTCGTCTCTTGTCAATGTCTCGTTACTATGTTTGTGAAATTTGTAAAGACCTAAACGATCGACTTTAAAAGATTGGCAAAATGCTTTGTACTTTTGTAGTTACCTAACGGAGAAACCAAGGTTTTCTCCAAAGGCTACGTTTTATTAAGGGAAAAATCCATAAAAAGTTAATCTTTTTACTTCAAATTCCTAATTGAGGAAACTATTTAGGTTTTGATTATTAAAAGGATTTAGTTTTTAAAAAGTTTTCAATAAAGGTAATATCGTTAGTTTTTATCGTTAACCATCCGTTAAGTGCCATGTCAAAATGCCACATATTAAAAAAAAGTCTATGTGGACATGAGTAGATTACATTTTCGTCCTTTCCACATGATTTTAACTGGATACAAACTACAAAGTATCAATCTTTTTAGTTGGAGAATAAGAGAAAAAAAATAGTTCCTAATCAAATATTATACCAATCTCAATCTCAAAATCTAATGAACAACATTCTTGATGAGACGGCGACTATCATCTATTCATCCATCAACAAAAATCATGCCTACTAGATCCATCTTCATCCAACCATTTCTTCACTAATTTTAACTGAATATATTAATTAATTAATATATAAAATCATAAATAAAAACATTACTAAACCACAAGATCCGTCCAATTTCTTCACTAAACTGAAACTTACAACTTCAGATCTACATACATACAATGTAATAAACCTACGCTAATTTAGGAAAATACTGGATAAACTAGTAGCCATATCTATACAGGTGACCGGAAGGAGTAGTGGTTGAGAACCGGTCTATATACTCATCCATACCTTTACCTTCAAGATCCATATCTATATATCCAGATCTATTGATAAGAAATGATTCCGATTAACTGATTTTGTTCGGTATGAAACACATATCTGATTTGTGGGTTTTCATTTTTTTAGTTTTTTGTATAGTTGTAATATCCACGTAGACCTTTTTTAATGATATGGCATACCCACATAGCACTTAACGGATAACTAACGATGAAAACTAACGATATTACCTTTATTGAAAAACTTTTTGAAAACTAAATCCTTTTAATAGTCAAAACCTGAATAGATTCCCTCAATTAGGAATTTTGAGTAAAAAGATTACTTTTTTATGGATTTTTCCCTTTTATTAATAATTCGCAGACGCAAGAATCAAAGTACACTTGCACCTTATCGGTCATTTCACAATACTCTAAAGTAAAAAATTAACTAGTATAATGTAGTTACCTCATCAATGATTCATCGAATTTATGATATAAATGACAATAATTGATCAAAATAGCAAGCAAGTAGTATAATATGTAATTCTAGCAATCAACTCGACATGAGACCAAAGTTTATTTTGTTATCATCCATTTGTATATAAAGTTGATTGACCACATCATAATATGTTTGATACACATGAAAAGAACTGTACCTCTAATAAATTATATTAATCACATATACTCTTTAACACCTAACTATATCTCCAATGATATGTGCGTTTTTAGACACTTTAGCTGTCACGTCATCTGTCAAATCATATTTTTATAAATCCTCAAAATCTTCATTTTATTTTCAACACTACAAATATCCTAAAAACGTATTGAAGACAGTGGCGGAGCTATGTGGTGGCCAAGGGTGGCCATGGTAACCCCACAATTTCTATAAAACTCTATTTTTCTAGTACTATTTTTATGTATTTTTCTAGTTTAAAGGTAATTGGCAACCCCAGACTGATATAATTTAATTTTGTAGTATAATTTTACACTTGTTAGTATCATGAAAAACTGTTTTATTTTGTTATCATCCATTTGTATATAAAGTTGATTGACCACATCATAATATGTTTGATACACATGAAAAGAACTGTACCTCTAATAAATTATATTAATCACATATACTCTTTAACACCTAACTATATCTCCAATGATATGTGCGTTTTTAGACACTTTAGCTGTCACGTCATCTGTCAAATCATATTTTTATAAATCCTCAAAATCTTCATTTTATTTTCAACACTACAAATATCCTAAAAACGTATTGAAGACAGTGGCGGAGCTATGTGGTGGCCAAGGGTGGCCATGGTAACCCCACAATTTCTATAAAACTCTATTTTTCTAGTACTATTTTTATGTATTTTTCTAGTTTAAAGGTAATTGGCAACCCCAGACTGATATAATTTAATTTTGTAGTATAATTTTACACTTGTTAGTATCATGAAAAACTGTTCGGCGACCCCTGACTGCAAATCCTGGCTCCGCCACTGATTGAAGATAGTTTAATTACGGGTCTCTTGAGTCTTGACATATACTATTAGTTTAACACCTCAGGAACTGTAAAAGAGTGATCTAAATGGATTAAACATCTTTAACAAATTAGTATAATGATTTGAATGTCCTACGTTCCATAAATAGAACTAATAACCAAGAGAAAGTTAACCACATAATATGCATGATACTATATATTTTTGTGTAAGATAGTCCTTGAACAAAAAGTAAGGCTCATATGATGGATTGAGACGACTATGCATCTATATAACGGTTATTTATATAGCTAAATAATGGAGAAGTGTTAAGAAATACCGATCACTACTTAATTTTGAACTTATATCCTATAAGACAAAGCCTATGATTATTGATGATAAGGACTTGGCTTAAATAGAAGCATTTAAAGTTGTTAAATTAGGTGAACTAGAATAGTAGTTATTGATCTAATGCTAAACAAGATATAGACAATGAACCCCCCCTCCCTAATCATATCATTAAAAAAGGTGACATGATGATAATGTGATGCTAAATTAGCACAACAAAATCAAAAGTCATTTCATTTTCATTATATAGCACACTATTATGTTAAACCAGCCGGTTCCATCATCATAGAGTTAACATTGGAGTAACACTCTTTTGCATCAAACTCTAAACTTTTTTTTTAATGGTACTTCAACAAGTAGTGAAACAACATAATTTGAATTACTCTTTTTTTTATACTCTAATTTGTATGTTAAGAAAGGCCCTTAAAATTGATCTTGTGTAAGGCTTTCAAAAATCTTAAGCCGTCATTGCAAAGATGTTATTCACAATATACACGTTGAATTTATACCAAGTACTATATCAGCTAAAGGTTGTTATCTAGTCAAGTGTACGTTATGATAAAATACACGATGACAACCGCCCATGAGGGAGCATCATATCATCCACATTAACGAACGATCATTGTTATCCAGACGATGTTTCTCAAAAAAAATGCGATGAAAACCACCTATCATGAGGTAGCATCACACGAGAGATCAAAGTAAGGACAATTTTAGGTTTTGTACTACGTCAATTTCTTTGACGTCCGTTTATATATAGTTACAGGAGTAGTAGAGTATAGCAATTTAAACCGAGCACGATTGTGAATAGAAACATGATTACGGAATATGGAGAGAGGAGCCTATATTCATACGAGTTTGGGCCTTTGGGGAAAAACCTGTTCATCCACACTTGGCCCGCATTATTTTAGGCTGTTAATTATGCATAATTAAAAACAATCATAAAAAGTACAATAATTTTCTAGGAACAATATACTATTGAGAAGCTAATGTTTAGTCGTCTGAAATTAAGCGCTTATAATTTGTAGATAGTAGACGGGTACCCACGCAATGCATAGGTTGTGGCGGGAGACGGCGGTAGAGGTGACGGGCGGTGGCGACAGCGGCAGTGGTGGTGTGGTTATTA
>CM067173.1:1371860-1390898 GCA_034093135.1 Erigeron breviscapus
ATAGACTTGTAGACCTTGACACTAAGTTACAAAATATGATTTTATATGCAGTTCCTGAAACCCTTATGCCCACTCTTGTTTTACTTGAAAATTCCAAATTAATGTGGGAGGAACTTATGACACAGTTTGAAGGCACAAATGAGACAATTGTCACAAGAAAAGTTGCTTTAAACAAAAGATATGAGTCTTTCTTTGCTATCCCTGGGGAATCTTTAACTCAAACTTACATCAGATTTACAAATCTGGTAAATCAACTGAAAGCCCTAGGTGTAACCAAAGATAAAGAAATTTTGTTGGAAAAATTTTGTGATATTTTACCTTCTAAATGGGAAAATTTAATCTTGGTCTTGAGACAAGGCAAAACCTTGCACAGTCACACTCTTGCTTCCCTTTTTGGAGCCTTCAGATATACTGAAGAGAACAAAGCTGAGAGAGCTTTGGCTGAGCAGGATGCCAAGAATCATGTTTTTACCAGTTCTGGTATGGTTCAGTATTCTGAACCACATAGTACTGCTCTACTATCTTCTGAGAGTGACATTTTTGACTCGATGAAGAAGATGGTTTCAGAAATGTTAAAAACTGGTGTCTCTAGCAATGTTACTCATGATTGTAATGAGGATGACAATGATGATCTGGTTGCCATGCTGGCTAAAACGTTCAATCATTTTAAGGCCAAATCAAATCGATCTGGCAAACCTTTTGCTTCCAGTGCTTCTATTGACAAGTCTAATCTTGAATGCTTTAAATGCGGCAAGAAAGGACATTTCATGAAGGAATGCAGATCTAGTCAACCATCATCATCACAATCTGCTCCTAACCATTCTATTTTTCAGAAATCTGATGACAGCTATAAGGCCAAATACAAGAAGTTAAAGGCACATATGGCTCTTCTGGCACAAGACAACTCAAGCAACAGTTGTATGATTGCCAAAACTGAAAATGGGAAGAATCTGATGAATCATCTGATGATGAAGAAGAAGTTAGGGACATGTGTTTCATGGCACAAGAAGATCAAGGTCATTTGGTCAAATCCGATGTTGAATCTGGTCGCTGGGTGGATATTGTAATGAAAAAGGTCAGTAATTTTGGCTTTGAAAAGAATGAGGAACACAAACTGGACCTTTTGGTTCTTTTGGAGGCTGATATCTCATTTGTTGAGACAGTGCGTTCAGAAAGCCTAAAAATGTTTGAAAATAATGCTTCTGAACTGAACGCCAGTCATGCCAGATTGAAAGAACTGAAAGATGTTCATTTGGCTCTAAAAAGTTATCAATCTATGGTTGCAACTTTAGAATTGGAAAAGGAAGAATTAAAATCCATCCTTGAAAAAGAACAAGCAATCATTAAATCTTGGATGAAAGCACCAAGGCCAGATGCTGCAATTAAAAATACATTTGCATCACAAAGAGCAGCATATGAGTCTGGTGATCTTCATTTGGCATCCATAATCACTGATTTAGATGCTCTTCCAAAGGAAATAAAGCCTGAAATCATTTTTCCTAAAGTTGGCAAGCAGAAAACTGTAACTAATAAAGCCCAGGAACAATCTGAGGGTAAATCTGAAACAGCTCAGACAACTGTCTCAGAAAGGAAGGCTAAATCCAAAAAGCCATCCCCTCAGACTTCATCTAAGGTTCCTAAAGACCTAAAGAAGAAGAAAAATTTCTCCCCCACTGAGCCATCTACCTCAGATTCTGGTAAGGCTCAGGTGTCTAATGAAGAATCAATTTTGTTAAGGTTAGAAAGTCAATTTCAACTATTGGCTAGACAAGTGCAGAGTTGTAATGCACGTTTAAAAAATGTTGAAACTCCTCCTTTCAACCAAAACAAAATACAAAACCCTTTTCTAAGCAAATCAAGCAGAAATCTGAAAAGAAAAAGGTTGAAAACCCCATCAAACCAACTATTTTTTTGTCATCTGAAATAATGACTGAAATCCCCTTTGATCCTTCTGTTCCTTATGAACCAAAGAAATCTGAGACTGCTAAGGGAGAGTCTAGTGAACCCATCCAAAGATGGGTTCCCAAAAAGAACTAATCTTTGTTTGTGTGCAGGGAGACCGAAAGAAGAATATATGGTTTCTGGACAGTGCTGCTGGCCGAACCATGACTGGTTATCAGACCCTGCTAGAGGAATATAGGGTGCAAGAGGGGCCCTCAATAGTTTTTGGAAATGATGGTAATGGAAAAACTGAGGGATATGGTGTGGTGAATAATGGTCAAGTCAAATTCACATGTGTTGCATATGTGAACGGTTTGAAATATAACCTGATCAGTGTCAGTCAACTGTGTGATGATGGCTTCAAGGTTTTATTTGATATTTCACAAGGCACCATATTCAACAGAGATGGAAAGGTGGTACTGATTGCACCGAGGAAGCGAAACATTTATGTCATTGATATGAATCCTTCTACCTCTGAACAATGTTTCTATTCAAAGGCAGATGAAGACACAAACTGGCTGTGGCACAAGAGATTATCCCATCTGAACTTCAAGAACATCAATAAGTTGTCTAGAAAACAACTTGTTGATGGGATACCCTCTATGTCTTTCAATAAAGACAAGCCATGTCCAGGTTGTGAAATGGGTAAGCAGAAAAGGGCTTCATTCAAGACAAAACAAAGCTTTAGTATAACTGAACCTCTTCACATGCTTCACATGGACCTTTTTGGACCAGTGAATGTTCAGACCAGAGCAGGAAAGAAGTACACCCTTGTTATAGTTGATGAATA
The DNA here is from genome assembly GCA_034093135.1 of Erigeron breviscapus. NCBI lineage: Eukaryota > Viridiplantae > Streptophyta > Magnoliopsida > Asterales > Asteraceae > Erigeron > Erigeron breviscapus. The sequence continues at coordinate 1,374,592 of CM067173.1, forward strand.
TTCAAGGTACTGCTGGGTGATTTTCCTCAGGTCCAAAAGTGAAGCTGCTGCTGAAATCATTGCTCTCATCAAACAAATTAAGCTCAAGCACAAGCGAAAAGTTTGTCAGCTCAGAAGTGACAATGGCACTGAATTCAGAAATGCCACTCTGGAGTCCTTCTGCACTGAAACTGGCATATCTCAGAACTTCTCCTCAGCCCATACACCAGAGCAGAATGGTGTTGTAGAAAGAAAGAAGCGTACGCTGATTGAAGCTGCTAGAAGTATGTTGAATGAATCTGGTCTTCCCAAGAATTTCTGGGCTGAAGCTGTTGCAACTACATGCTACACTCAGAACAGATCTGTTTATGTCAAAAGACACAAGAAGACCTCCTATGAAGTACTCAGAAATAGAAAGCCTAATATTGGATACTTCCATGTATTTGGATGTCCAGTATACATTCTGAATAATTCTAATCAGCTTGGAAAATTTGATGCAAAAGCTAATGAAGGGTACTTCCTAGGATATTCATCAAATCGCAAGGCCTTTAGAGTCTTTAACAAGAGACTTGAAAAGGTTGATGAGTCAATTCATGTTACCTTTGATGAATCCAATTCTGCAATCTTTAAAAATTCCATTCCTGTACCACCCTCAGAAAGTCCAATAAGTTTTGGTGATTCTGATCCTATTGCTGAAACTGATCAGTCACCTGAACCTGCTTCTGAACATCTCCGTTCAGAACCAGTAATAAACAAGCCAAGCAACATTCCATTTTATCCTCCAGTCAGTTTCAAACTACCTTCTGAACTAACTATTGGATCAGATGTATATGCTGCTTCTCCTATGATATCAGGCTCCGCTGAGCAACCTCAATCTGAAGAATTTCATGATGCAAGTCATGATCTGCAGGAAGAAGAAGAAGTTGAAGATGTATTTTCTGAAGCTCCTCCTGAAGTTACTCAGAGAAGTTCTTGCACTGATATCATTATTCATCCTGGTCAATACTCTAAATGGACAAAAGCACACCCAATCGAGCAAATTATTGGAGAGTCCAATAGAGGGGTTCAGACCAGAAGAGTCACAAGCGATCAATGCTTAAACGTCAGTTTCTTATCTCTAATTGAACCCAAGAAGATTGACGAGGCTATGCAAGACCCAAGCTGGGTTGAAGCCATGCAAGATGAGCTTAACCAGTTTAAAAGAAACGATGTATGGGAACTCGTTCCTTGTCCCAGTAACCTAAAGAAGGAACCAATTGGGACAAGATGGGTCTTCAGAAACAAGATGGATGAAGATGGTCACATCATAAGAAACAAAGCAAGACTTGTTGCAAAAGGATATGCACAAGAAGAGGGAATAGATTTTGATGAAACTTTTGCACCAGTTGCTAGACTTGAAGCTATAAGAATATTCTTAGCTTTTTCAGCTCATCATCAGTTTAAAGTCTATCAAATGGACGTCAAAAGTGCAATCCTGAATGGAGAACTAGAAGAAGTCGTTTATGTGTATCAACCACCAGGGTTCATCAATGAAGAAAAACCACATTAGGTGTACAGACTGAACAAAGCCTTATATGGTCTGAGACAAGCACCCAGAGCCTGGTATGATACTCTTACTAAACATCTTCTTAAAAATGGTTTTAAACGTGGTGCAATAGATAAAACTTTGTTCATATTGCATGATAAAAGTGATATCCTTTTAGTACAAATTTATGTTGATGATATTGTGTTTGGTTCTACAAATGAGAAGATGTGTGAAATTTTTTCTAAAATCATGTCTTCTGAGTATGAAATGAGTATGATGGGTGAACTGACATATTTTCTGGGACTTCAAGTAAAACAAACTGAAGATGGTATTTTCATAAACCAGGAAAAATATGTCAGAGATTTATTAAAGAAATATCAATTTGATTCAGTCTCATCAAAAGATACTCCTATTTCTGCTCCTTTAACTTTGGATTCTGATCCACATGGAAAACCAGTGGACCATACAAAATATCGTGGTATGGTTGGTTCACTGATGTATTTAACTGCAAGTAGACCAGACATAATGTTTGCAACATGCCTTTGTGCTAGATTTCAGTCTGATCCCAGAAAAGCACATGCAAATGCTGTTAAAAGGATCTTCAGATACCTTAAGGGTGTCCCCAGACTGGGTCTTTGGTATCCCAAAGGCTCTAGTCTAGATCTAATGGGTTATTCAGATTCTGATCATGCAGGTTGTAAGATAGACAGGAAAAGTACCACAGGTGGGTGTCATTTCCTTGGTGGCAAATTAGTAAGCTGGACCAGTAAGAGGCAGACTGCAGTATCACTATCCACTGCAGAAGCTGAGTATATTTCTGCAGCAAGTTGTTGTGCTCAGATTCTATGGATGAAAAACCAGCTGACTGATTATGGTGTTACTTACACAAAGACTCCAATCTTTTGTGATAACACTAGTGCCATTGCCATATCTCACAATCCTGTGATGCACTCAAAAACCAAGCACATTGATCTCAGGTATCATTTCATTCGTGATCATATTCTGAAAGGAGATATTGAATTGCACTTTATTCCCACTGATAAGCAACTCGCTGACGTTTTTAGAAAACCTTTAGATGTTAAGACCTTTAAACATCTAGTCAGTGAGTTGGGTATGTTAAATCCTTAGACTGGTAATCATGTTATGAACGCCTTAGTGACACTGATCTGGTTCACCAGTCTGAGCGATCCATGTAATTTTTGCTCGCCTAGCTATCGAACGCCTTTGTGATACTATCTTGGCACTTATTAATTCATGGATCATCACTTCAGGGGGAATGTTAAATATTTTTCAAACTTTAAGATAAACCTTCATTTCTGAGGGAGAAACTTTTTACTCAGAAAAATGTATTTAACTGAAGCACTTCAGAAAATCAAAAATATTTCAGTTGAATTTTATTAACTGAGATGGTTCAGATCTCTTTGGAACTGACCATGCTCAGAATTTGTTTAGTCATCACTGAAATACAACAATCTTTTCAAGATATTTTTGATACTTGGTCAATTGTGTGTACACGTGACCTACTGCATACTATGTTTTAACTTACGTTGGTCATGCTTATGTGTCACACAAGTTGCGCCGTAAAAGAGAAAGAAATGAGTACTTTTTCTGAAAAAGTGTTGCAGGGTGGGGTCACACAAACGTCTCTGCATTTAATGCGGATTTGACCCCAGAAATTATTTTAGGATCTCAAACCCAATCAAAATCATTTTCAAATATAAAATATTTTATGTGTCTCGGGTTTTGAAATTCAAAAATTATTTTAAATTGTTTTTAGTTGGAAAATCACTTGTATTCCATCTTAAATTCTAATTCCTTCTCATTCTTTCATTTACTTCGTTTTTCATTTACTTTCCAATCATCAATCTCTCTCATATTTACTCTCAAATTCCTTAACTCTTCATATTCCTTTTCACTTCAAACTTTCGATTCTCAAAATGTCTAAATCATCATCTTCTTCACAACCAAAATCGCTCATCAACTTTAAATATACTCCATCGGATGATGTGAAAACATCTGCCACATGGCCAAAGAATTTCACTCCTTCTCAAATCCGCTTTAATATGAGCAATTTCTTGGCTCAACTAAATGTGAAATCCAAAACTCTAATGGGAAGAATTAATAATTTTTGGGAGCAATCCCCTTTCCATTATGCTCTGACCGCTAATCCTCAGGCATTGTATCATCGATACTTGCTTGAATTCTGGTACACTGCTGTGGTGAGCAAAGATGAACAATCCATCTCCTTCACTCTCAATGAGGGCACCAAGAAGTGTGTTATCACTCTTGAGGGGTTCAGAAATTCCCTTCATCTGAACTACCTCGAACCTTCCCAGGTGTTTGCTAAAAGACTCAAAGGAATCAATTTTAGGGAGGTTCTAGTCGCCACCGGTCATGGCGATATGGAGGATGCTGATGGTAATCTGAAGACCTCCGGACACATATTTATGTCTGGATTTGGCAATTGCTGGAGGTTCTTCTGGACCCAGATTGTGGAAAGTCTTGGTGGCAACCATGGAGGGTTGGACCAACTTTCATTACCCCAAGTTGAGATGGGGTATTATATTTGGAATGGGATACAAGCAGATTTTGCTGAGATTCTTTTCTCTCAGCTTATTACAAAGTTAAAAAGAAAGAGAAGTCTGCATATTGCCTTTCCAAGATTTTTAAGCTTATGTTTCATGGATATACTTGGTGATGCTTACAATCAAGCTGGACCTGAAGCTTCAGTACCAGAATACAGCAGAGATTTCTCAAAGGCATCCACTTCTGAAAATGAGCCTGAACTCTCCTCTGCTATGCTTCAGGTATTTAATAAAACTGTTTCAGCCACACTAGCTCACTAAGTGGGCCACAAAAGAATGTGGGACCCGTTAGTCGATCTACCGTCCCTGGCAATGATACTACGGTTGAGCCAATCGTTGAAACTGGTGACGATGCAACTGCTTCTGCAGCTGTTGAACCAGAATCTGGTGAGGGTACTAGTGACCCAAACTAGGGCATATCTGACCAGATTGTAAAAGTGAATGCTTTCTGGGATGACGATGAGCTACCTCAGGAGAATCTTGATTCTCTTGCTGACTTTGAGTTTGACGAGAGATTATTGGAGGCGAATCAATCCGATTCTGAGCCAGCCACCATCCTCGCAAACGCCCCTCCTCCTCCCCCAGAAATCCAAATTCAAGATAATGAGCCTTATGTTCCACCACCTCCATCTCATCAACATCCAATTTTTCCACCAGGCACTAATCCTGCCTATGTTACCGCCCCAAATTTCAATCCATCACTTCAATTTCTTCACCCCCAACTTCATAAAATCCCATCACCTATCAATTATGATGCCCCAATAGAAAAGGACTTGGATTCTGAGACAGAATCTGAGAGTCCAACTGGATTTACAAATGAATAATGTACTTAAAGAGCTTGGTAAGCTACCATTTGTTGCTCCTGCTTCTGCACAACCCCCACCTCCTTTAAATGTAGAAGCACAGTTAGAGAAAACCCAAACCGAAGTCCAAAGCCTTATTCTTAGGGTGGAGGATTTAACCAAGTCTCTAACTGCCAATACCAGTTCTGTGGCTGATATGAAAGGTGCTCAGATGTTTCTTGGAACTGAGTTAACCAAAGTTGCTGGAAACGAAGGACTGGTAGTTGGGAAGCTAAATGAGCTGGTGATGACTTGCAACAAGGTGAGCTCTACAATCAGAGAAGCCTTCAGATTAACAAAGCGAGATGTGCAAGCTTCAGTGGTTGCGAACTTGACATCTTGTGTTCAGTTGTTGAAGCAAGATTTTATGGCTGTTGGAAGAGAAGTGCATGAGTTGGTTCAGAAGCCCAGTGTAAATGAGAAAGAACTTGGGGCTTCTATAAGTGTTGGTCTTTTGGATAATCTGAAGTCTGAGCTAACTCAGAATCTAGCTGCTCAGATTTCAGAATCTGTTTCTCAGAAGGTTAGTGAAGAGGTTAGAATGATGATTGCTGAACTGACCAAAGACACAAATGACAAAGTGGACAAGGCTGTAAATGAAGTAAAAGATTCAGTGTCCAAGCTTGAAGGTTCAGTTCAGAATCAGTCCAAACAGTTAGATGAAATTCTAACTCTTCTGAAGAAAGAAAATGTTATTGCTCCTCCTCCCCCTGCTTCTTTCACTGAAGAAGATAGAAAGATGTTGAAGGATCTAAAAGATCAAGAAGCACTGAACCTTAATTCTTCATTCAGATTAAGGGCTCAGTTTGCTACAATGGCAAAAGGTGTATGTGAATGCCTAGAACAACAAAGTTGGGAACCACTGAAGGCAATTAAAACTTCAATTGATCTTTATGCTAAAATGCCTTCAGAGATTCCCAAAGGGGGAAGTGTGCCTATTGGTTTGCTGGCTAGTACTCAAGAAATGATTGAAGCAACCAAGAAGCAAACTGAGGTACCATTTAGTAGTGCCTCAGTTCAGGGGGAACAAGTTCAGAAGAAAGACAAGGGCAAAGGCAAGGTCCAAGCAGTGGAAGAACCAAAGAAAAGTTCTAAGGGTTCTAGAATCGTTGTTGGTGAAAATGTGGATGAGCATGGTTATCCCTTGCACAATCTTGAGGCTGATAGTAAGAAGTTGGAAGCATTGCAAAAGCAGGTTTCCAATCAATTTATTATGTGGAGGGAAAACAAAGAAAGAGAAAGGGAACAACATCTGAAGATGGGGACCCTTGATCATATAGATGTTGCAGCTCTTGGTTTATCATTAGAAAGATATTTGAAAATCAAGAATGATCCAAGAGTGCAAAAGGCTATTGTTGATATGCTTGAATATGAGTGTGGGATGAACTACTCTCCTCTAGAACAAAAGTTAGAAAGTTTGACCTTTAAGTTGTCCATTAAAGACTTAAAGAAAAATAGAGAAAAAGAAATGGCAATCAAAAGGAAGGAAATTCTGAGCGAAGTTCTGAAGGTTGAGAAAGAATTGCTTAGACCAACCATTAAGCCCAAAGTGACTGGACCAAGATCATCAAGAAAGAGTGTTCGTGATGCTGATCTTTCTACCTTCAAACCAATGTCTGATGATGCTATTGAACTTGAAAGAAAACATGAGAAGGACCAATATGATCATTACATGAATCATCGATCGCATCCAGCCAAAATCATTGATATGGAGATTACAAAGGCTGATGGATTGAAGTTGTTTGATTTAATTGTGAAAAGAGAAGGTAGGGCAGCTGAAGAATACAATCAAGTTTCAGTTCACGAGTTTGGGATTTCAGAGCATAGGGAGATGATCCAGATTCTGAAGGGAAAGCCAAAGTCTGCTCAAATTGGTGCATGGTTAGCAAGAATCCAACAAAAGATGCAAGCCAAGGTAGATATTGAAAGCAGACTGTTTGGAAAGAAGGGTCACTCTCCACTGAAGAGAAAACCTACTGAGGCACCTTCTGGTTCAAGGCCTGCCAAGAAGTAGTTTCTTTTCAGTTTATCATGTACTTGTAAATATTTACATTTGTAACAAACATTTCATTTTGTATATATATGTGTTGCAAATAGTAACCAATAAGTAGATGGTAAAGTTTAAGTTAGAAAATCACAAGTAAAATTCTGAGACATCAATGATCTATAAGATGTACTTAGAAAATTTTTACAACTTAAACAAAAAAACATGCATTTCAGACTTACAAACATGTATAGATCGAAGTCTGAGATGCATGCACTATTTCAGAACAAATAGGGGGAATTTGTTAGGTCGGAAATCGACCAAGTATAATTTGTTCAGAAATAGCTTGAAGTTTAGTGAAGACGTTTGTATAGAATTCTGAGATGTCTCAGAATTCCTTCACTGAAGCTTCACTTCAGTTCAGATCGAGACAAATCTGAAGCATTCATTCTGAAGTCAAAGACTGAAGTATGAAGAAGAGAATCATCTCAGAAGCGAGCAAAGAGTGATTCTACCAGATCGAAGACTGAAGCATCTCAGTGTAAAAGTATTTACAACACTTTACACTGATTACGAGGAAGACTTTACTTTACATACCTTTACCCAGTTAATAGATTTATCCATTAATAAAAGGTACAAGGTAAAAGCATAGGTTTGGAACATAGTACTATAAGTCACATCAACTGACTTATATACTCTTCCTAATACAAGCATGTAAGGAATTAGGTTTAATTCCTTAAATGCTCACAACCACTTTTGTACGATCTTGTCCATGTCATCATGGACTTGGTCTATAAATACAAAGTCTTCTCACAACTTGCAAAATGCTTGAAACCTTTAGCATTGCAACTTGTGAGATATACTCTAAGTAAACTTATGAGTATTTCCAAGTTATTTAGATCACTTGTATTTCAGGATTGTTTAGATACTTACACTTGGGTGTTTATCTTTGTTCCGCAACAATCCTTGTATTTGTTTATATATCAATAAATCAAATACATCAGAAAGAAAACAACGTGTCTCAATGCTACATACTTGACTATACTTATATATATATTTATATAGTTTCAGCCAATTTGTTCTTGCATTTTATATCAAGTCAATTGTTCTTATTATCCATATCTGGATCGTAAACTGAACTTGTCCATCAAGATTAGTTGTACTTGCCAGTCGGGTTTAATTAACCATCTATATTTGGGACTCATAATTAGGGTTTAAAGTAAAATCCCTCTACAATCGCACACTTGACACCCCTATGATGTATACTAGTACCCGATCACAAACTCACAAACCCGTTGTGTATCTCCCTAATGTCGAAATCCCCATGAACCGAAAAATATTTGTTGTTGTCAAACAAATAAAATCACAATTAATGCTAAGCATTAATTATGTAGTTCCATATGGATATACGAATGGTACGAAACCGAAAAACTCCTTTTTGTTTGTAGCCGTGGTCGAACAAGAGAAAGAGGAGAAAAACTTTGTTAGGGTTTTCAAATAACTTGACTTGAATGAATAATAAACCCTTAACCTTTGATCTCTATTTATAGGGATTAATTAGAAGGGTTTTTGACTTGGTGACCAAGTTAGAGGAGAATTAGGAAACCTCCCTCTAATTTTCGGCCCCCCCTCCTATATTGTATAATTAGGAAACTTCTAATTTACAATTTAATCCATCTCTTTTTATTAATAAACATTTATATAACTATTAACTTATGTTTATTAATTATTTTGTGATCATATTAATTAATATATTACTTTAATATACTAATTAATAACATAGAGTTTATGATTGCTAGTATTTTCAGAAGTTGACACATCTTCTTTTTGAGTCTCATCAAGCTCAACACTCCTCCCACTGTTTTCTTGAGATATGAGATTCTTTTCAAAGAACTCAGCATATCGAGATACTTTAACAGTGTTATCAGTAGGAAAGTAGAAGTAGTAACCCATCGTTTCCTTTGGGTATCCTACAAAGATGCACTTAACAGATCTAGGTTCAAGTTTGTCAGGCGTATCTCGTTTCACAAGTGCCTCACAACCCCAGACCTTTAAGTAAGACAAATTGGGAACACTCCCATGCCACAATTCATGCGGTGTCTTGTCAAACTTCTTGGTTGGAACCATTCTAGAGCATAACTCCCAAAACGAAAATGGGAGAGTCGTAAGGTTCATCATTGATCTTACCATGTTCAACAAGGTTCGATTTCTCCTCTCAGGTATACCATTATATAGGAGTAAGCTCTTGGATAAATCCACAAGCTTTTAGATAATCCTTAACCTCCTGGCTTAAGTATTCTCCACCTCGATCCGAACGAAAAATGTTGATGGTTTTACCGAGTTGATTTTCTACTTCATTTTTTAAACTATTTTAATGTTTCGAAGACTTCATGTTTATGTTTAAGCAAGTAAACATAACCATAATGACTGAAATCATTCATAAAATTGATGAAGTAGCTACCACCTTTCTTGAGTCATGTCTAAATGGGCCACATACATCGGTATGTATTAGTCCAAATAGCTCTTTAGCCCTTCTCCGTTTAATGCGGAAAAGATTTTCTTGTCATCTTGACGGAAACACAAGACACGCATTTGTCAAATGATTCATCATCTGATTTAAAAAATCCCTTGTCAAGTGATTCATCATTTGATTTTAAGATCCCTTCACGTTTGAAGTATGTGTTTCTTGCTAACAACAATGCCAAAAACACGCATTTATCAAATGATTCATCATTTGATTGTAAGACTCCTTCACGTTGAAGTCTTTCAATGCGTTTCTTGACAAAATAAAACAAGACGACAATGTCAAAGATAAGTAGAGTCCAAGTTAGGTTTGACTCTTTTGCTTTTGAATTATCATTTGTATCACAACACATATAATTCAATTTTTGAAGATACTTGAAGAACTGGTTAAACCAGCTTGCTTCTTCTTCTCGTTCAACTCAGCTAGATACTTAGGACAATTCCTCTTCCAGTGTCTCACTTCAGCACAGTGATGACAAGCCTGGTCTTTAGCCGGATGCTCTTTTTTCGCCGTAGGGGTCTTTTAAGGTTTCGAGACTAAAGTACTTTGCTTTCCCTTAGCTTTCGGTTGTTTTCCTTTCTAAACCTTTCCCCCCTTGATCATAAGAACTTGGGATGTCTCAGATTTCTTGGGAAAGTTTTCCTCATACTCAATTAACATGGCATGAGATTTAGCTATGATTTTGCTCATGCTGTGCATATTGTAATTGCGCATACAACTCTCAAAATCCCTTGAAAAGGAATTTAAGAATCATGCCAATATCAATAAGCAGGGGATATACATAGTTTAGCCTTTCCAAGTGCTCAAAGTAACTCTTCATCTTGAGTACATGAGCGGTTACTGGTTTCCCATACTCGTATTTCAAAACATGAAGTGTTTCAACAAGTTCAAACAATTCCACTTCAGCTTGTTTTCCATACATAGACTTGAGTTCTGTGATCATATCATACGAATTTTACAATTCGAACTGCTTTTTGAAACTCGGGAGTCATCAAACAAGCAACCTCATTATGTCTATCATACTGAGTATTATATGCTTCCAACTGCACAGCAGTGGCACTCGCATCAGGGATAGCGGGCATCTGAGTTTCAAGGACATCAGTTTTCATTTCAACTCTTAGAACGATTCTCAATTGACAAAACAGCCGTTGAAATTAGTTTCAGAAAGTTTTTCCCTTTCTGGCATCGACCTGAAAGCCGATTGGTGTATGTTTTGTGAAGGATTTGTTGCCATTTACAAAACAGATTCAAGTTCAATTATCGGTATTTTCGATAATAATCCTTAAGAAATATAATTTACCCATGTTAAATTCATTTAACAATTAATTTCTTTAAGGCTAGGATCCAATTGACATACCATCATTTCATCAGTTGATCTGCTAGAAATGACGTACTCAAAAGGTAAGTAACGAGTAATAATTGCATTACTAGTGCAACTCCTAGATTTATGGAACTTACAACAACACTTTAAAGGGGTGTTAAGTGTTTTGTAAACATGTTTTGTCCCATCTTATGCCACGGGTCAAGGATCTCACCTCTTGACTCGCTTTTAGTCGCCCAATTAAGAACATGTAAATAGTCTACCACCGGTCTCACGATGGAGTAGTAATTTACCTTGTTAGATACAATTCACCTACGGTCTCACGTATAGCAAAAAGCACTTGCAAGTGTTCTTAGCAAAGTGGGTGGCAAAGACTTAACTTTGAATGGGTAATGCATTTGATGTGAATCAAAAGTTTATGTATGAAGACTCATGCAAATCTTCATAACATAATGTTTAATAAAATCATTTTTATAGTCTTAGCAACACAAAAGAGCTCGGTAGCTCCATTTGAACGCACAAAGAAGCGCAAGAGCAAAGGTTTGCGATAGACGCAATTAAAAACCCGCTCTTTTAGGAGGCTAGCGCACTCCGACTTATACCTCTCTTAGAGTTTGTTCAAATGGGTGAGCCGGTGTATCTAATGGTTGTAAGACTCCAATTTTATTAAAAAATCTTATTTCGATAATTCTTAGTCAAGTTTATTCTTTTCTCCAAAACAATTTTGCATCACCATTTATATCACAATAAATATGCAAAATTAATAAACTATATAACTATTAACTTATGTTTATTAATTATTTTGTGATCATATTAATTAATATATTACTTTAATATACTAATTAATAACATAGAGTTTACGTGTCATTTTGTGTGACCCCGTAGGCTTAAATGATTTCCGGACATGCGTTTATTTAACGTGATCACATACCAAAAATTAATGGGTTAACTAACATGAGGGATTGAATGTCATTATGTCAATTAATGATGGTAATAGGAGTGTCACAAAATAAAGTTGATCGATCGTTCAAATAGATTGTACGTGTTTTAGCTTTAACATCAGTCTCGATCCACTCACCAGGGATGCATAGGACAAACGCTTCTTTCAAGTTACTAATTAAGGTATATAAGGTACTTGACTAATTTCTTAAGTTAATTGTGAACATCTCCAATGACGATATGCCTACCAGTATTCTCGCTCTATCAAGCATATCGAAGCTTGAATATGCTATTATTGGACAATTATGCTAATCAATTTATATCTCTATATCTAAGTAATAATCATAAAGAATTTTGCATTAATTCCTTATGATTTTTACTTCTATTTAACAACTTTAAATAATTAAGGTACATAACATGCAATTTATATCTAATAAACATGTTAATTCACATTATCAAAACTTGCTTAGAGGGTTTCAATTAACCATTAAAATTAGGTTGAATTAATTAAACAAAACCCTTTTTATTTAATTAAAAATCGAAAAATTTAATTAATAAATAAGAAAAACAATTTTAATATTTAATAATTAATTAAATTCAAACCAACCCTAAACCCCCCTTCAAGTTTTGATCTTTGTAACTAATAGATCACATATGTGGCTCTGATACCACTGTTATAATATAAGCATATAAACGTATAACAAATCACGAGTACGCAGCGGATAAGAACGTATATGCAATCATATTAATTAACAAAGAGGGAATCGAATATGTACCTTTTAGCGTAAGCTTCCAATAAGATAATAATAATAATATTATTATTAATTAGGGTTTAAAGTAAAACCCCTCTACGATCGCACACTTGACACCCCTATGATGTATGCTAGTACCCGATCACAAACTCACAAACCCGTTGTGTATCTCCCTAATGTCGAAATCCCCATGAACCGAAAACTATTTGTTGTTGTCAAACAAATAAAATCACAATTAATGCTAAGCATTAATTATGTAGTTCCATATGGATATACGAATGGTACGAAACCGAAAAACTCCTTTTTGTTTGTAGCCGTGGTCGAACAAGAGAGAAAGAGGAGAAAAACTTTGTTAGGGTTTTCAAATCACTTGACTTGAATGAATAATAAACCCTTAACCTTTGATCTCTATTTATAGGGATTAATTAGAAGGGTTTTTGACTTGGTGACCAAGTTAGAGGAGAATTAGGAAACCTCCCTCTAATTTTCGCCCCCCCCCCCCTCCTATATTGTATAATTAGGAAACTTCTAATTTACAATTTAATCCATCTCTTTTTATTAATAAACATTTATATAACTATTAACTTATGTTTATTAATTATTTTGTGATCATATTAATTAATATATTACTTTAATATACTAATTAATAACATAGAGTTTACGTGTCATTTTGTGTGACCCCGTAGGCTTAAATGATTTCCGGACATGCGTTTATTTAACGTGATCACATACCAAAAATTAATGGGTTAACTAACATGAGGGATTGAATGTCATTATGTCAATTAATGATGGTAATAGGAGTGTCACAAAATAAAGTTGATCGATCGTTCAAATAGATTGTACGTGTTTTAGCTTTAACATCAGTCTCGATCCACTCACCAGGGATGCATAGGACAAACGCTTCTTTCAAGTTACTAATTAAGGTATATAAGGTACTTGACTAATTTCTTAAGTTAATTGTGAACATCTCCAATGACGATATGCCTACCAGTATTCTCGCTCTATCAAGCATATCGAAGCTTGAATATGCTACTATTGCATCTTCGATATGTTGCCGCCATGCTCCACCAATATGCTGTGAGGTGTAATGAGAGCATATTGTAAATGTAAGGCAATCTATTTTGTTTTAATTTAGAATGCGGGTGCGTATGTATATTTAATTATAATATTTGTTAATTTAACATGGATGATTATAAGAAATGAATAAATTGAATTAATATATGTTGGGTTAGAAAACAAATGATTCCATTATGTATGTTGTGATAAAATTCAAGATCAAACAATATTCTCAAATAATGAATCTCAATTCATTAATCACAAACCTGATCTTAATCAGGAGAAGAAATCAACAACCTAAATTCACCCCAGCTAAGTCTGTTGTGAATCTATAATCTAGATGATAATAGTCTTTACAAAGATCAAAAAAGAATACGGAATAATCGAGAGAGAATAATAACAGAAATTATGTGTGTGAAAAATAAAGGGTTATCAAACCCTAATCTGGCATAAGCTCGTTTATATACTCCTTCACTTTCTCTAAATATCATTCTGCCCCTTTCTCTTCTTCAACTTGTCAATGTAAGCCCAAACTTCATTTCCTACAAAACAACTTTTCAAAATGGCAACATAAGTCCCCAAACTTATAAATCAGAATAAGACTATATAATTATATACTTTTAACACCCCCCTTTAGTCTTATTCTAAAATAAATCTAAAAGTTTAAGTTTAGAACATAAAAAATTATGTTGTTTTGTATCCAAAACCTTTGTGAGGATATCTGCAATTTGATTTGCAGATCCAATTTTTTTTAGTACAAATGACATCTTTCAAAATCATTTCTCTAACAAAATGCAAATCTATTTCTAGGTGCTTTATCCTCTCATGAAAGACTGGATTTGCAGCTATTTTGATAGCTGCATCACTATCACAGAAAACTTTTACAGGTTTTGTTACTTTACAATTCAAATCATCTATCCAAATAACTTCAAAAGTAACAGAAGCTAATGCTCTGTATTCTGCCTCAACAGATGACTTTGAAATAGTATTCTATTTTTTACTTTTCCATGAAACAAGTGATCCACAAAAGAAAACACAAAAACCTGTCACACATTTTCTGCTTACCACACACCTAGCCCAGTCTGCATCAACAAAGGCTTCAACACACATAGAGGAGGATTTGGATATAAGAATACCATTACCTGGACAACCTTTGAGATATCTCAAATTTTTTAAAGCAGTCTGCAAATGTGACTTAAGAGGAGAATGCATAAACTGGCTCAAACAGTGAACTGTATAGGATATATCTGGTCTTGTTGTGGTTAAATTGTAACATCCGTGACTTTTGGCCTTTTGACCTTGCGCGCATTTTAGCTAACGACTTTAATTAACGACGCAATTAAGTTCATTTTGAGACATAACAACGTACGATAAGCTTAACGGGTCAATTGACCACTTATATTGCGATGCAATGCTAAACGATACGAGGTAACGTTTAATTAAACTAGTAGTTGTGTAGATGGGTCAACCCATGGACTAGACCCATACCCATGACCCATATTTTGACCCAACCTTATCCACCCTATCCTTACACTAACTCCCATCCACCCACCACATTTACTCTTCCTTTTCTCTCTCTACAATTTGCAAGAACACACACACACATTCATCTCTCTCTCTCTCTCTCTCTCTCTCTCTCTCTCTCTCTCTCTCTCTCTCTCTCTCTCTCTATCTCTCTCTCTCTCTCTCTCTCTCTCTCTCTCTCTCTCTAATTTACTACTTCATTTAATGATATTTAGACAAGATCTTTGATAGAATAATCATCTTCTTCATCTCCTTATCATCATATCTCAAATTTGGTAGTCAAACTGCAAGAAATTCTTCAAACGGGTCAAAAATCGGATTTGAGCTTTTGGTGAAGGTTTTGGTAAGTAAAATTCATCTCATAATCATCATTTTATGTTACAATCATGTTTCTAGTCAAAATTAAGTATTCTTGAGTCAAAGTTTAAGTCAAAACCGAAATGGTCAAAAATTAGGGTTACAAAGTGGGTAATTTAGGTCAAATTCGGATTTAGGCTAAAAATGGATGTTTTGAGTCAATATTTGAAGTGGGTTATGTCTAAATATGTCCATACAAGCTTCCAAAACGAGTCCAAGCTTTCCAAATCCGGATTTAAGTGAAATTAGGGTTTTTGTCAAAAGTCAAAATGGGTTAAGAATGAATTGA
This sequence comes from Erigeron breviscapus, assembly GCA_034093135.1. NCBI lineage: Eukaryota > Viridiplantae > Streptophyta > Magnoliopsida > Asterales > Asteraceae > Erigeron > Erigeron breviscapus. Next base: position 1,390,269 of record CM067173.1, read on the forward strand.
ACACAAATTGAGTCTCATAACACGAATTGGTGATATGGGTTTTGTTTGGTTATGATTAATTACGAGTAACAATGTATAAAGTGGGTTTAAATCATCAAAGAACGGATTAATTGAGCGAATTAGGGTTTTCCTAGGGTTATGATTTGGGTCAAGAACGGGTTTGGACAAGATTAGATGTTATGGATCGAGTTTGTGTTTTGGGTTATGTTCATTTATGCTTGGAAATGAGTTTGGAAGTGTTTCCTAAATGATTTTGAGGTCAAAATAAAGCTTGGGTGTAGTTTGGGTCGAATTTGTGCAGGTTTTGTAACGCCCTTTAGTTTTGAGGACTGTTCTAGACAACAGGTCACAACCCAGATGAACTACTCAGAACCCGGATCCGTTAGTTTTTAACACCCGTTAGTTTTGAGGACTGTTCGTGACAATAGTTCATAACCCAGATGAACTAATCAGAACCCAGATCCGTTAGTTTTTAACACCCGTTAGTTTTGAGGACTGTTCGTGACAATAGTTCACAACCCAGATGAACTAATCAGAACCCAGATCCGTTAGTTTTTAACACCCGTTAGTTTTGAGGACTGTTCGTGACAATAGTTCATAACCCAGATGAACTAATCAGAACCCAGATCT
>CM067173.1:1391898-1501898 GCA_034093135.1 Erigeron breviscapus
TTTTTTTTTTTTTTTTTTTTTTTTTTTTTTTTTTTTTTTTTTTTTTTTTTTTTTTTTTTTTTTTTTTTTTTTTTTTTTTTTTTTTTTTTTTTTTTTTTTTTTTTTTTTTTTTTTTTTTTTTTTTTTTTTTTTTTTTTTTTTTTTTTTTTTTTTTTTTTTTTTTTTTTTTTTTTTTTTTCTTTTTTTGTTCTTTCTCAGTTCATTTATGACATTGCAGAATCTGTAGTAGACTGCCTCAAGAGATTCATTTGGCATTTTGGTAAAGTTGTCAAACTCAGTCAAAATTGGTCAATCTTATGTCGAAGTCACGTCAGCTACTCCACGTGTTTGATTTGACCACGCGTTTGGAGTTTCCTTCACGTGTTTGGCTGTCTACAGCGTGTTTGGATTTGACCACGCGTTTGGGTGACTACACGTGTTTGACCTTTGTTCAAGTGTTTGCCTTAAGTTAAACACGTGGTTGACCTGGTTTGACCACGCGTTTGGGTCACGAGTATATAAATACCATGACCAAACTCGTTCTCTTTTTCATTCTAAATTTTCAATTTCACTTTTTACACTCATTTTACCTCTTACACGCGTTTAGTTTAAAATCGTGTTAATTCGTCTTGATTGTGATCGGTTACTGTTCATCTCGATAAACTTGTTCTTCGTGATCTTTTTCGTGATTATTATACAGGTATGTTTTACAGTTTATTGCTTATTGATTGAAATTCATTGTATAGTATCATGATTAAACCTACTTTTGAGAAGATGAACAGTGTCACGGGTTTGAATTTTAAGCGTGTTTAGGAATTTTTACATCAAAAACACAAGTTTTTTAATGTCCACACGCGTTTGGCAAATAACGTGTTTACAAACCCATGCTTTATGTGTTTATCCTTCTTCACGTGTTTACCATTGTACCACGTGTTTACCCTTCGTCACGTGTTTACCATTGTAACACGCGTTTAAGAATTTGTACACGTGTTTACCATTGTAACACGCGTTTGAAGAATTTGTACACGTGTTTAGGTCTTTATGGCATACTACACGCGTTTACCCTACTACACGCGTTTACCATTGTAACACGCGTTTGAAGAATGGGTACACGCGTTTGAGACTTTAACACGTGTTTACAACCAGATTCAAAAATTTCCTAAGTTTTATTGTGCAGATTCATTATTGCTAAATTTTCGTTATTGCACTATTGTTTTTGTTTTACAGAAATGGCAGGAAATCCGAGAAATTTTTTCTCCACTCACAATCAGTTGATTGATTTGTCAAGAGATCGAAGAAATGTGGAGTTTAATGGATTGCTTCAGTATTTGGAACGATCACGTATTCATTTCGTGCTAACTCACAATCCAGTCCTATATCAAGGTTATCTGCATCACTTTTGGAATAATGCTTCTGTAAGGATGGTTCAAGCGCAGCCAGCACAAGGAGATAGACCTGCTGTCCCTCGGAGTGTTAGGTTTCAGACCACTGTGGCTAATCAGACTTTTTCTTTCTCTGCTGCTGATTTGAGAGAGATATTGCATTTAGGGACGTTTGAAGAAGAAAATGGTCCGATAGAGTTTGAAGAAACCTTGGTCAGAGGATGTTTTGGAAGGATGGGACATGCTACGCCAGGTGCTAAGTGGCCGATTGCGAAGGCAGGTTTCTATGGCCAATGGAGGTTTTTGGCGCATGTATTGATTGTGGCGATCAGTAACCGACATGCAGGGTTTGATCAGCTCAATAAACAAGTAGGCTCCCAGATGGTGGCCTTGACTTTGAATCGACCATATTCATTCTCGGATTACTTCTTTGATATTTTGAAGACCCAGATTACTCAGACGGGGTCGCAGAGGTTTATGATGTTGCCAAGGATAACGATGGCGATCATTAATCACTTTGTACAGAATCTGCCAGTCTTGGAAGATATATATGAGATTGTTTCTCCACCAACTAGGATTTGGTCGATGATGCTGAAGATTAAGGATAGTTATCCAAATCCACAGAATGTGCCATTGTTTGGACATTTGATCAATCCAAACTATAGAGCTCCAGCTGTTGGATGGGAAGATGAAGATGAGGTCGAAGGAGGAGGAAATAATGATGCACCACCTCCACCACCACCACGACCTCAAGTTCAAGTTCCACGTGCGGTCCCACGTCAACGACAAGTTCAACGACGGGTTCGTCCACGGGTTCAACGACAGGCTCAACCTGATGTTAGGCCAGTACAAGCTGCTGCTGAAGATGTTCAGGCAGATAATGAAGCGATGGAAGATCTGTTAGATCAGGCAGAAGGTGCTAACCCTGAAGTTGGTGAAGCTTTTGTACATGCTGCATTGGATCCAGATGATGTTATTGCACAAGTGGATAATTTCCAACCGTTGGATAATCTGGAGTTGTTTGTAGAATCTAATGCTGAAAGAGATCAAGAGCTGGATCGCTTATTGGAAGATGTAGATGATCATCTGAATTATGTTAGGGCTGATGTTGCTCGTGCCAGTGGTTCTTCTTCTGTTGAGAGAGGGTTGAAACGGGTTCGCACTGAAGAGGAGAGTGAACCAGAGGAAGAGGAGATTCCTTTGATTAGACGCAAGAAAGCGCCTAGATCGGGAAAGGTTCTACCGGCTCATTTGGCTGCAGTGTTTGAGACTTATAGACAACAAGAAGAGTCTGAGCGAGATGAGGTGAGGGAAGGATCAGTTCCTGATGAACATGTACGATCAGAGGTACCTGTTGTTAATACTGAATCTGTTGTTGCTGATGAATCTGCTGACACACAGGGTACTCTGCTTTATAGAAGGAAAAGGATTCGTGGACCTTCACTTGCAGTAACTCAATCTGAATCAATTCAAGTGTCAGTTCCTCAAGCTACACAGAGTGCTTCGTTTAGGCCTGTTGTTCCTCTAAGCACTGTGTTTACTACTCTTCTACGTCCACTACAACCGCCTTTGATCGGACGACCTCCAGTTTCTACACAATCTCCTACTAGACCTTTTGGAGTCAGACCAACAGTTGAACCTGCGCATATCATGTCAACTCAATTTAAGGTGAATCATTTGGAGACCAGAGTTATGACGTTGGAAGCTCAAATGAAGTCTATGCAAGGGTTAGTTGGGAAGTTAGTTGCTGAGTTGGAGGATGAAAAGCGTCAAAGTGCTGAACTCAGAGAACAGCTTCGACAGTTATTGGCTCAAGGGGGAGATGGTTGTAGGGAAACTGAGTTGAAGAGGAAAGAGGATGAAGATGATGATGAGGATGCGAATGCTGATGGTGAGCCAAGAACTGAAGCTCAAGCAGAAGCATCGACTCAGGGGGAGACACCAAGACAAACAGAGTCAGAGATTGCTGGTACAGCTGGTGCTAGTACGTCTGGGACTCAGAAAGATTCAGGAAAAGCTGTGATGGTGGCTCCAGATGTAGTTCTTGATGATGATGATAGTGATTCCAATTCAGGTAACTCCAATTCTGATTCTACTACCAATAAGTCTTCAGAGTCAGAGTTGCACCCATTAATAGTGCATAGACTAGAGAAGAGATTGGGATATGATTCACAAGTTCATTTGAGAGCTATGGCAGATTTTATGGATCCTGATGATTATTATGATCCAGGATCATATAAGGATCAAATAAAAGAGCAGTTAGGGTTAACTTGTACATCTTCAGAGTCAGAGTCGGATTCAGATTTTGATTTTGAACCTTAAGAGATTAATGATTTGTGTACTTTAGATGTAAATAAGATAAAAATTATAAGATAAATATTGGTGTATTCAATTGTTACATTATATTTATGATATAGTTTATTTTATTTATGCTATCTTTTATGTCTTAATGCTGTTTGTCTTTGCATATTTGAAATATTTGAACTTTTAAATTTCAGATAAGCTTCAAAAGATAGATGCAGGTACATCTGAGGTTCGAAATGATGATTCTGAAAATGATGAAAGTTTGGAGGAAGGTGAAATGATTCTGATTTGGACTGGGCTAATGTTCTTCAAGATGATGATTTTGTGCAACAACAAGCTCAAGCTCAAGATCAACAAGTTCCAGATGATCAACAAGAGGTTCAAGCTGAGCGAGTTTTTATTCCAAGTTCAAGAACTCTACACTTTACGGTTTTTACCAAAGTTGGAGATGATGAAGATGGAATTACTCTAAGCTGGAATATTGAAGATTCTAAGGAATTTGATGTGACAGAGTATCCAGTGCCAAGTAGGGATGAAGATCATATACATCAAATTGATAGAAGAGTACCGGCAAGAGGATTTGTAGGAGAAGGTATGAAACCATCAGTCTTTTGGGATTTTGTTAGTGATAGAGATGCTCATACGTATGTTACTACTATTTTGAGTTGGTTTTTCGATGATGAGCTGAAATTGTTTATTATTAAAAGAGATGATGGTTGTCAGTACTTAAAGCCGATGAAAAGATATTTTAAGAGCCTTAGTGAATCTGATTTAATGGATTTAGGAAGGAAAAGGCTTGTTAATCCTAGTGGTAATGGTTATGCAAATTTCTTTAGTGGAAAGTTACAAGAAGATTATAGGAAAAGATTCTATGATGATTTTGATAAAACCAGTTTGTTCATAACGCCAAGATCCTTAAAGAAAGTTACAAAGGATGATGGGACTATTGAATTTGTTCAAAGGTCGATTAAGCGTGTATTGAAGGTCCCGGTAAAGAAATGGCCTCAAGATGTTTTGAGTACACTTGATCACTGGGAGATTCACAAGAATACTGGTGAAGCGTTGATGTATGGAGATAAAAATAAGAGAGTTACTTTGTTGCGCATATATGATCCTATGCAGATAGTGAACCTTCCAGAGATGATCAACGAAGGTTATACGACACTCAATGTTTGTTTATTCCTTCATGGACTACTGAGGAAAGCAGATATAGGAAGATTTTGCGTATTTGTTTACATGCTAATATTCATGCGAATAGCAGGAGATTGTTATTTGATGGATAATGTTTTTACAAGACTGAAGAAATCGTGCAGCTGATGTCAAGGGGGAGACTGTAAGTGCATGATTCTGTTGACAACAGCAACAGCGATTTGATCAGTATGTTTATGTTTTGTAATATGTAATCATAGACTTATGTTATGTTTAAACTGTTATTTGGACTTAAGTAATGTGAATGATTACATATTGATCAGAGTTTTGGTATGTTTAATGTTTACGAACTTGTATGAATGTGATTATAAGTAACATACAGATACAAGTGATAAACTAGTCACGTTTTAAGTAATTATACTTAAAAGATGACAAAAGAAAGTGTGTACAAACTCGTGCTACAGTAACACGAGTTTGACTAAACTCGTGCTACAGTAACACGAGTTTGTCTAAATACGTGGTCATCACGTGTTTACGTATAAAACACGCGTTTGCTAATGGGCTTTGGGCTTTAAGGTATACGGTCCATAATTAGCACGCGTTTATGAACAGTAAGTATAAATACTCACACTTAATACGTAATTAGTGACAATTAATTAAGAGATTACGACTAAACTCTGTCAATTAGCAAACCCGCGCGCGTTTAAGGTCTTAGGTTGTATTAACAACGAAAGACGATAATTTAATTAACCAAACAGGTTATCACGAGAGGATTCCGCACTCTCGTCATAACTATAAGCGTTCTCGTGTACGATCAGTCCACAAGGACCTACATAAGTACAAAACAACATAAAGTACACAAATCAACTACTACATTTATATTTCTAACAATCTCCCCCTTAGTAGTGATTTGTGAAAAATATCCAGTCTTTGTCATTCTTCAAGCTCTTGTATTCGGTCTATCTTTGTTTGGATGCCAGAACCAATTATCTCCTTCAGGTCTGTCATCAGGAACAATCATGTTTGCTTCATAGTTTCTTGGTGGAATGTTTTGTGGGCCTGGAAGATGACTTGGCTCGTACTTGATCCAACAACCTCCTCTACGACGTACGACGTACTTAGACTTTTGAACATTCTTTGCCTCTCTCATCATTCTGATACTGTCTCTGTACTCGAGTCTTTGATTGATCTTGGAGATTACTTTATCAAATACTTCCTTTTTCTTTTCATCTTGATCATCTTCTTTCAAACACAACAAAACATTCTTACAAAATTCTAGTGTTCCATCTGAATAAGAAGCAAGTTCATCCATACGAATAAAGATCTTCTTCTTTCTGCTGTTCAAAAAGACAACACCAAAGGATGGTTCTTCTATGACATGACCAATACTGAGCTGTTCGATGTTTCCGGTGTAAAGACTTTGATCTGGATATGGTACATTAATCTTTCTCTTAACAACTTCAAAACCAATTTGAAAGTCTTCCAATGAAGCGTATTAAATGCAGCTTGACATGTATCTTTTAACAGCTTCAAAAGCAATAACATCTTCTTTGTATCTTTGCATTGCATTCAAGAAGTGGTTGTAGAGAAAGATAATGTCATCGACTGGCAGCAGCTTGAACTGAGCTTCTGTGAATCTGTACATTTTATTGTTATCTCTTTTCACATGAAAGCAAGGTACAGAGATAGAAATCCTTTTAACCAAGATCACTCTGACAAGCACCAAAATCTTGTGGTTTCTTTGTTCTTCGAGAAGCTTTGGATTGTATTGCTTAGTGAGTTTAAGAAGCTCTTTGTATTCTTCAATTTGTCTAGCTTCCTTAAACTTGTACATCGAATCCAATTCTGGTCTCTTTGTTTTGGTCACTTTTGTAGCTCCACAAAAGATCGGATAAGCTCTTTCTTCCAGAAATCTAGACTTCTTAGCTGCCTCCTTTGGCTTAACACCCAGAGCAACCATTCTTTCTTTATCCCTCAAGAAGTATCCCCGATTAATAAACCTCCTTTGTTCTTCAGTCAATTCTGTTGGAAAGTAATCAGGAAGGACTTCCTCGGATATGATTGCTTCTTTCAACACTTGTTTATAAGTTGACTTCTTGAAATTCTGAGATGCAGCTTCAGGAGTCTTTCTCAATTCATCAAAACTATTGAAGTCTTCAAAAGTATAGTGTTGAGGAGTTGTGAAACCCTGAGTAGAAGATTCTCCAGCTTCTTTTCTGCTTGATGAACCTGTTCCAAAATAATCAAGATCTGGGAAGTCTTCAAACACAGGTTCCTCAACAGCTTCTACATTTACTGGAGCCTCAACTATTTCTGGCTCATCCAAGATTATATTATCTTTTCTTGCCTCATCTTCTGCTTCGCCTTCAGCATATTCCATAACTTCATTTTCAATCACAAATCCTTCTTCTTCATTACCCTCAACATTTCCAAAATCTTCTTCACTTTCTACATCAGACTCAGCACCAAAAACTTCAACTAACCTTCTTCTAATCACATCATCTAAAGTATCCTCAACATTCTCAACATTCACATCCTCTGCTCTTTCTTCCATCACCACATCCTCAACAATTCCTTCAACTCTTGCCGAAGTATTATCAATATTCGTTTGACCTTCTCCTTGGTTCTCCCCCTCGGGGTGATCATCAGAATCAGGATCATCCCGTCGGCAAGATTCTAATGCCAACAATCGTAATTCAAATTCAGCTAGTTTAGCATCATACTCAGCCTTTTGTCTTTGAACTTGTTCTTGTAAGTCTTTGACTCTTCTTTCAGTTGCAAGTTCCCTTTCTCTAACTTCCAAGGCATTCAACACTCCTCTTTCCGTAACAGTCAACAAATCACCCTCCGATCTTAAGATATTTAACAAAATGTCACATGCAGAATCTTTGGTTGGTAGATTTGTTGATGTTGATGGAATTTGAGTTGGTGTTGGTGTTCTTTGTGTTGGTGTTTGATGTGGTGGAACCAACCCGGGGGTTGTTGGCACACTTGTGGTGTGACCTAAATTCAGCGATGCTGATTCAGGATTTTCTGCGGATCCTCGGGTTATACCCTCACCAGCAGTTTCAGATTCATGGGCTTTGCAACCCGAATCAATTGGTGTCCTAGACTGTGATAAATCACTGTCCTGGACTTGTTGTTGGGCAACACCTCTAACAACACCGGGGTCACTGAGAATGCCCGTTAATACAGTCTCAGGTTGATCCTGAGGAGCAGCAGTGTCACTACGGCGTTCATACTGCTCCCCAGTCTCGGTCTGAGGACTGTTACCTGCGGCTAAAGCTGGCGTGATGTTAGCTAAGGCAGGATTTCCAAGCTGTCCTTGAGGGTCACACAAAGTGGGTCCCTCTCCGCTTGTTCCGGCACCAGTACTCAACTGGGCTTGTGAATCAGTGTCCCTAGGAGATCTAGACTCTTGTGCATGAACTAAAGGCGAGAGGTGGGGCTGGTCCTCTCTAATTTCAACACTCTCATCCTCCAAATGAGGAGAGTGTGGTGAGCGTGGCTGATCCCCGTGCATTTCTGAGACTAACTCCTGTTGTGAGGAGTCAGAATGGCTAGGAGAGGTTGGTGCATACGAGAATGGGCAGTTCCCGATTTCTACCCTAGGGTAAATAACCCGGCTAGACACATTTGTTTGAACTAATGGAGGGCCAACGTTTTCTTTTTGCCCTTGTCCTAACCCGGACCGCACATCCTCTCTGGTATTTTCAACCCCTCCCTCATTCCTGCCTTGTTCCTCCAGCACATCGTCATCTCCAGTGCTAACATGCTCAGTCTCAAGCTCAGATACAACATTATCCACAATTCTTGTTGCTTGTTCAACATCAAACTCCACTGAGGCACCAGGTTGTTCATTCACATCTGCTGAAGTAGATTCAAGTCTTTGTCTTACAGATTTAGACGACTTATGTTTTCTTTTTGATTTCTTCTTCTTTGAAGTCTGCTTTAGGACACTTCTAGCAGACATTTTAAGTCGTCTACCTGGTGGTGGAGTTGGTTCATCAGGTAGAGCAGATGCAAGTGGTGTTGGATTAAGAATCGGTGAAGAACGAGGTGGTGTAATAATTGGTGGATTCGGTGAAACTACGGATGGTAAAGGTGTAGATTGCGAAATGCGAACGGTTGGTGTAGATTGTGTAGATTGTGAAGGTGATGTTTGTGAGGTAATGTTTGGTGTAGATTGTGAAATAGGTTCAGGTGAAGCAACGTCTTGCTCAAACATAACTCTCTTTGACTTTCTTTTCCTCTGCTCAGAGGCCCCTTCATCACTAACCCCTCTTTTTCTTTTTGACGAACTAGGACCCTCACTTGGCGACCTATGTTCAGCTTGGGAAGGAGTCTGTTGGCTTTCAGACCCCATAGCTGAGACTAACCACTCAAGATAAGACCTAAGGTGAGGACTCTGAGCAGGAACCAAATTTATCAGGAATGGTGGAATCGGAAAAGGTCTGACTTTATCACTTCCAGTGCCTCTCATATTTGATTTGTACATAGCAATGACACACTTGAAACTATCCTCCATCTTGGGAATATCTTCATTGTTGTCAAGAACATCATCTACAATCAACGTGAAGAATCTGATGTAAGGAATGTACTTCCTTTCTTGTATATCCTTCCCTTTGACAACTTGGGCCATCTTATCCCATATAATCTTGGCAAAATCACACTCAACATTGTGTGTGACTGCATAGAAGATGGACAATGAATGTTTTGTCATTGCATCAATCCCTTTTTGTGAAGGCATCAAACATGTAACCAGAACATTATACATAGTATGCCAGAGAGAAGCTATTTTCATCCTTTTAAAGTCTCTCATCGTTACCAATTCTCCTTCATAACCCAGAGCATGAACTGCAGCTAACATATCTTCAATAGAAGGCAGTTCTTCATATTCTTCATGTTCAGGAAAGCCAATAACAGCTCTGAATTCATTTAATGTGAATGTGCATTCAACTTCATGATCTTCAGATCTAAGAGTGAATCGGAAGAAGTCTTCAGTCTTTCTTCTCTTACTTGCTTTTACATATTCAATCGATTCCCATAAATCAAAGATATATTTCTCTGGAACTACAGCACCATTGGTTAATGCATCTTTCAGTGGGTGATGGCTTAGAATCTCAGTGATAATTGGAAATCTTGTATTGAAAGGAATGTGAAGAGCTTGATTGGCTTGCATTTTCATTGTATCACCTTCTTGAAACATCACCATCTTATTTTATCTTTATGAATTTTCTGAAAATATAAACTGACCAAAAAAAATATTTTGACCAGACAATTATTTTAGAAAATAACAAATACACATAACTACTTTATTAAAAATACAACGACATATAGAATCTCATAAGTATTAAAAGATAAGACACCGAAGGTAGTACACAAAGGCGTTCGATACCTTGTTTCTTACCCTAACACTTATGAAAAACTATATAGACAACAAAAAAAATAATACACACATACATACATACACTTAGACAATTTATAAACAAACAAGATTGAAAACAAAATAGAAAAAAAAAAGAAAACTTAAAAAAAATGTGCATTTGCCGAGCTTAGATCTCGGCAAATGACATGTTCAGTCAAAAGTTTTGCCCAGACAAATGACAAGTATGAAAATTGGTTTTGGGCACATGGTTTGATAAAAAAAATATGATTTGCCGAGCTAATATCTCGGCAAATGCGAGTAATGAGATCAGCGACCAGCATGTAAGCAAATCATCGAGTGTTTGAAGTCAATTCTCGTAAATGCCGAGCTTATATCTCGGCAAATAAGCATTTCAGACTGAACTTCAATTTGATATATGAAGAATCCTTTGATTTGAATAACAAGTATGTTATCAATGTATAAAGGATGTTTTTCAATGAAAAAATGTGCATTTGCCGAGCTGGGAGCTCTACAAATGACACAAAGAATTTGATTATGACAACATTTTCAAAAATCTTTCATTTGCCGAGCTGGGAGCTCTGCAAATGGCCTTTTCAGTACTTAAAGAAATTTCTTGGTAACCAAATACAAGCAAAGCATGCATTTGCCGAGCTGGGAGCTCTGCAAATGGCTATTTCAAACCTTTGAAAAAAATTTCTTGTATAATGATGACCAGAAACACATGCATTTGCCGAGCTGGGAGCTCTGCACATGATGGTTTCAGAAAAACACTGGTAAATTTTAAGTGACAAAAACAAGTTTTTGAAAAATTGAGATAAATCATGCATTTGCCGAGCTGGGAGCTCTGCAAATGACACAAAGAATTTGATTATGACAACATTTTCAAAAATCTTTCATTTGCCGAGCTGGGAGCTCTGCAAATGGCTATTTCAAACCTTTAAAAAAATTTCTTGTATAATGATGACCAGAAACACATGCATTTGCCGAGCTGGGAGCTCTACAAATGACACAAAGAATTTGATTATGACAACATTTTCAAAAATCTTTCATTTGCCGAGCTGGGAGCTCTGCAAATGGGCCAAATCTTCAAACATTCATAACAATACCCAGCCCTTTAAATGATCAGCCCAGAAAAATCAATCAAAAGTAAACTAAGGCAGTCATACCAATCAAAACAACATGTATTAATCCTAATCATGCACCTAACATACTCAAAACATGAATCAAAACACCAAAACGAGCATAAAAAAAATCAAAAATTCAACTTGGCATTTAATCAAACAGTTGGTGTGCATAAAGAAAACAAGAAAGTTTACCTTTAAAACAATGATCGAATGAAGATAGACGATGATTTAGACTACAAATATGATCACCAGTTTACACCCTCGTTGATTATTATGAAATTTATGAAAAGTTTGATTGATTGATATGACTATGATCGGTTTCTTTTAAGAGTAAAACAATGAGATATTTTGTTTGAAATTTTAAAATGAATATTTGACCCGCCCATTTTCTATTTAAAGAGCAAACATGGGTCGCGGGTCTGGGTGTGACCCGCGTCTCAACCCGGATTCAAACAGGTCATGGGCTTAACATGGCAGTTGGGCTCAAATTGGATTTGGGCTTAAACTAACAACAACAACAAAAAAAATTTTAAAAAAAAATAAAAAAAAATACAAATAGAAAAAAAATAATACACACATACATACATACACTTAGACAATTTATAAACAAACAAGATTGAAAACAAAATAGAAAAAAAAAAAGAAAACTTAAAAAAAATGTGCATTTGCCGAGCTTAGATCTCGGCAAATGACATGTTCAGTCAAAAGTTTTGCCCAGACAAATGACAAGTATGAAAATTGGTTTTGGGCACATGGTTTGATAAAAAAAATGATTTGCCGAGCTAATATCTCGGCAAATGCGAGTAATGAGATCAGCGACCAGCATGTAAGCAAATCATCGAGTGTTTGAAGTCAATTCTCGTAAATGCCGAGCTTATATCTCGGCAAATAAGCATTTCAGACTGAACTTCAATTTGATATATGAAGAATCCTTTGATTTGAATAACAAGTATGTTATCAATGTATAAAGGATGTTTTTCAATGAAAAAATGTGCATTTGCCGAGCTGGGAGCTCTACAAATGACACAAAGAATTTGATTATGACAACATTTTCAAAAATCTTTCATTTGCCGAGCTGGGAGCTCTGCAAATGGCCTTTTCAGTACTTAAAGAAATTTCTTGGTAACCAAATACAAGCAAAGCATGCATTTGCCGAGCTGGGAGCTCTGCAAATGGCTATTTCAAACCTTTGAAAAAAATTTCTTGTATAATGATGACCAGAAACACATGCATTTGCCGAGCTGGGAGCTCTGCACATGATGGTTTCAGAAAAACACTGGTAAATTTTAAGTGACAAAAACAAGTTTTTGAAAAATTGAGATAAATCATGCATTTGCCGAGCTTGGAGCTCTGCAAATGGCATTTTTAATGATAAACTTGTTAAGACTTGTACAACATGTAAAACCAGACAATATGAAGATTTGAAGGCCAAGATGAACAAACATAGTGTTTGCCGAGCTGGGAGCTCTGCAAATGGGCCAAATCTTCAAACATTCATAACAATACCCAGCCCTTTAAATGATCAGCCCAGAAAAATCAATCAAAAGTAAACTAAGGCAGTCATACCAATCAAAACAACATGTATTAATCCTAATCATGCACCTAACATACTCAAAACATGAATCAAAACACCAAAACGAGCATAAAAAAAATCAAAAAGTTCAACTTGGCATTTAATCAAACAGTTGGTGTGCATAAAGAAAACAAGAAAGTTTACCTTTAAAACAATGATCGAATGAAGATAGACGATGATTTAGACTACAAATATGATCACCAGTTTACACCCTCGTTGATTATTATGAAATTTATGAAAAGTTTGATTGATTGATATGACTATGATCGGTTTCTTTTAAGAGTAAAACAATGAGATATTTTGTTTGAAATTTTAAAATGAATATTTGACCCGCCCATTTTCTATTTAAAGAGCAAACATGGGTCGCGGGTCTGGGTGTGACCCGCGTCTCAACCCGGATTCAAACAGGTCATGGGCTTAACATGGCAGTTGGGCTCAAATTGGATTTGGGCTTAAACTAACAACAACAACAAAAAAAATATAGAAATAATAAAAAAAATAAGAATAAAAAAAAAACACATAATAATAAAAAAATAAAACAAAAAAAATCTTTTTATTATTCTAGAATTTTCTAATTTTGTATTTGATTTTTCAATTTTAAAAAACAACACATATAAATTAAAAAAAATTTTAAACAAAATAAAACAAACAATTAACAAATAAGCAAACAAATATTCACATGCATTTGCACACTCCCCCTCAAATTAAGCATATTAGACTATACTAAATTTACAAACTCCCCCTAAAATCATGCATTCTACCATTTTTCTCCCCCTCAAACATTGCATGTAATAACAAGTAAAACACATCAATGTTTGAAACAGAAAATGAACATAGAATACATGGCATGAAATCAATTAAGTTTGTAAATCTAGCATTCCCAACTTGGTTTTAAGAAAATTGAACCTGTTTCATCCAAAGGTTTGGTGAAAAGATCAGCAAGTTGGTAGTCTGTTGGGACAAAATAGAGTTCGATGTTACCTTTCTCGACATGATCTTTAAGAAAATGATATCGAACATCTATGTGCTTGGTCTTTGTGTGCTGTACAGGATTGCAAGAAATAGCAATTGCACTCTTAGAGTCACAGTAGATGGGAATCCTGTTGAACTGAAATCCATAATCAGTCAACTGTGTCTTCATCCAAAGAACTTGTGAACAACAGCTTGCTGCAGCAACATATTCAGCTTCTGCAGTAGATGTGGATACACAATTTTGTTTCTTTGAAGACCAACTGACTAATCTATCCCCAAGAAACTGTACACTCCCGGAGGTACTCTTTCGATCAAGCTTACAACCTGCATGGTCAGCATCCGAATATGCAATCAACTGAAACCCAGTATCCCTTGGATACCAGAGACCAAGGTTCACTGTGCCTTTCAGGTATCGGAAAATCCGTTTAACGGCCTGGAAATGACTTTCCTTGGGATTGGCCTGGTACCTGGCACACATGCATGTGGCGAACATAATATCCGGGCGACTTGCAGTCAAATACATGAGTGACCCTATCATACTGCGATATTTCTTTTGATCAAAAGATTTTCCATTTAAGTCAGCATTAATCTTTGTTCGAGCTTCCATGGGTGTCCCAATTGTTTGACAATCCATCATATCAAACTTTTTCAACATGTCTAAAATGTACTTAGATTGACAGATAAAAGTACCATTTGACAACTGTTTTACTTGAAGACCAAGGAAAAAGTTTAATTCACCCATCATGCTCATTTCAAATTTCTTGATCATTAAAGCTGAAAAATTCTTGCAGTATTTAGGATTAGTTGACCCGAAAATTATGTCGTCAACATAAATCTGGATTATAATGATGTCACTCCCTTGTCGTTTGATAAACAAGGTAGTGTCAATCGAACCTTTGCTAAAACCAGATTTCACAAGATAAGAGGATAGAGCATCATACCATGCACGAGGCGCTTGTTTCAGACCATATAATGCCTTGTCTAACCTGTAAACGTAGTCTGGATGTTTTGAACTCACAAAACCTTCTGGTTGTTCAACGTACACTTCTTCTTTGAGAATTCCATTCAAGAAGGCAGTTTTAACATCCATCTGGTAGACTGTGAAGTTCTTGTAGGCAGCATAGGCAAGAAACATCCGAATAGCCTCAATTCGTGCAACTGGTGTGAATGTCTCATCGTAGTCAATTCCATCTTGTTGGCAATATCCCTTTGCAACCAATCGTGCTTTGTTGCGTACAACAACTCCAGTTTCATCCTTTTTATTCTTGAAGATCCACTTGGTTTTAATTGGTTCCTTGTGCTTGTAAGGATTGGGAACCAATTTCCACACCTCAAGTCGTTCAAATTGATTCAGTTCCTCCTGCATAGCTTTCACCCAATCTGGACAACTTAGAGCTTCATTCACTGTCTTTGGTTCAACAATGCTCAGAAAATTCACAAATAGACATTCATTCGCGGAAGCGGATCTTGTCTGAACTCCAGTTGTTGGATTACCAATGACTTGAGAAATCGGATGAGCTCTAGTCCATTTGGTTGTGTGAGGAATTGGGTCAATTGGTTCACCAGATTCTTCAGAATCAATAAAATCAGGAGTATGTTGTTCTGTCAATTGTTCAAATGAAGTAGCAATTGGTTCAACAAAGTCATCTTGATCATAATCTTCTGGATTGGTTGATGGATTTGTCACTTGAGAAATAACATGAGGTTGAGTATGCAACTCTGGATAATCAGTAGGTGGAGGAGAATCAGATGGTGAACTAACATCTGAAGATTGTGATGGTGAAGACTCATTGGGATCCATCTCTTTCAAATTTGAACTTGATGGTTCATTTGAATTCTTATCAGATTCAGAAACTTTCTTCGGAACTTGGAAAAATTCTTCAAACAAGATATCCAAATCTTGTGAAGTCGGAGTTGAGAATGATTTGACATTTGATGTAGTCTTAGTTGCGGAAGTTTGTGGACTTTGAAGTTCGAGACTTGAACTGTGTTGTTCAAGAACCATTCCTGAGAGTTCATCAAATTTGACATTCATACTCTCTTCGATTCTCTTGGTTCTTCGGTTATATACACGATATGCAATGGATTCTCTTGAATAACCGATGAAATTTGTCTTATCGCCTTTTGGTTCAAATTTGCCCAGATTTTGTCGATCATTGAGAACATAACACACACATCCAAAAATGTGCAAGAAGTTCACATTGGGCTTTCTTTTGTTGATCACCTCATATGGAGTTTTATCAAACCTCTTGTTTATTATGGATCTGTTTTGAGTAAAATAAGCAGTAGCAACAGCTTCAGCCCATAGATTCGGTGGCAACTTCGAATAGGCAAGCATTGTTCTAGCTGCTTCAACAAGAGTTCGATTTCGACGTTCAACTACTCCATTCTGTTGAGGTGTTCTGACAGCAGAAAATTGGTGTGAAATACCCATGGACATGAAGAAAGAATCAATTGTTGAGTTCTTGAATTCAGTGCCATTGTCTGAGCGAACAATTCTAACAGATGATTTGAGATTGACTTGGGTCTTCTTGATGAAATCAATAATCACTTGCGGAGTATCACTTTTTGCATGAAGAAAGAATACCCAAGTGTAGCGAGAATAATCATCTACTATCACTAGAATGTATCGCTTTCCATGGATACTTTGGACTTTCATTGGGCCACACAAATCCATATGAATAAGGTGTAAAGGACCTTCAGTACTTAAATGCTTTTTCGGTTTGTGTGAAACTTTCTTCATCTTTCCAATTGCACAAGCTGGACAAACATGTTCACTTTCATACTTGTAGTCCGGAAGACCTTCAACAAGTTGTTTATCCACGAGTGTATTAATTGTTTGAAAGTTAAGATGAGAAAGACGGCGATGCCATAACCAAGAGTTTTGTGCAGTTGCTTTTGAAAGTAAACAAATCTCTGAAGAATTAGATGGTATGTTGTTGAGATCAATTGTGAACAAATTGTTGTCTCTTGTTCCAGTCAGAATATCCACACCATCTTCAGTCTGCACTTTGCATTCATATCTCCTAAATAAAACTTGAAGATCATTGTCACAAAATTGTCCAACACTGAAAAGATTGTGTCCTAGTCCTTCAACATAGGAAACTCTCTTGATAGTGACACCATTTTTAACAATGTCTCCGTAACCAAGAATAGGAGCGATATGATCATTTCCGAATCTGACGGTTCCCATGAACTTTTCAACAAAGTTCGAAAGGATTGACTTGTTACCAGTCATATGGCGAGAACATCCCGAGTCAACATACCATACACAAATGAGATATTCCTGCAAGGACAAGAAATATGGTTTAGGTACCCATGTAGATTGGGTCCTTGCAGGTTAGAGGGATAACATGCAAGTACACATTAAACTAAACATCAAGCAAAATAACGCACAAGCAAACTTTTTATTCAAACAATAAACAAACACACAAAATTGTTCAAAACACACATACGAATTACAGACAAAGACATGTTTTGGGTTATACACAAGTTTTGATACAAGCAGGACTAGTCCTAGATGTAGTAACATTATCTAATGTATTTGATCTACGGACAATCCACACTTGTTTGACATGGGTAGTGTTTCCATCAAGTTTGAGTTTTCTAGTAGCATGCAAGAATCTATCTTTTGGAATCCATTTACTGCTACTTTTCATGCATAAGTCACCTGAAACACGAACATTCTTAGAGTTAGAAACTAATTTAGCATTTATGTTCTGAACAGGTTTCTTCTTGATGGGTTCTGTGGTCTTATTCACTTTCTTTATGTTATTAGGTGACAACCAACCATACTGGTCTTTGTATTTAGTTATGCCTGTTAAAGTATCTCTAATCCTCTTTAAAGTGCACTTAGGATTCTTCTGAGAATACCTAGGGAAACTAGAATACCTAACCTGCTGTGATTGTTTGTTACCTAATGAGAACGTTTCAATTTTAACAATCTTCGGACCACTGCTTGTTTTGACTTCTTTCTGAGACTTAGGTTCAGATTTGACCTTGTACATCTGTGTTTGCCTAGAAGTCTTTGATTTCATTGAGACATTGGGACCTTTCTTTGGTTTTGGACTTGAAATAGTCTTAGGTGATTGGTTGGTCTTGGGTTTTGAAACAGTCTTTGGTATTGGTTTGGTATTTGGTTTTGAAACAGTCTTGGGTAATGGTTCAGTCTTTGGTCTTGAAACATTCTTTGGTAATGGGTTGGACTTTGGTCTTGAATCAGTCTTGGGTGTTGGTTCAGTCTTTGATCTTCGGAACTCATCGAATGGGGAAGGTTGTGAAGAGTGTGACTTTGGTTTCTTCTTTAGATTAAAATCAAGTTTTTCTTCCTTTTGAACAAAAAGTTTCTCAAATTCAGGTTCAAAAACATGATTTTCTTCCAAAAATGTTGACATTTCATCAGTTTCCAACTTCACACTGACTTCACTTTTCTTAATTGGACATGGACTTCTCTTGAGTGGAATTGATGCTTTTTCTTTTTCTTTAAGAAATTGAAGTGCTATTTTCTGAAATTGGAAATCAATTTTTAGATCATTGAGTTCTTTTAGCACATTTATTCTCTGTTCCCTTTCTTTTTCAAACTTTTGTTTGAAAGCATCAATTTCATTCAAGTACGATAGAGTTCCCTCAGAAAACTTGGTAAAAGTCTCAATTTCAGAAGTAATCGGGAAGAAATAATCATCAACATCATGAACATCATCTAAATCACCATCAGTTTGAACAGAAACATGTACAACTTGACTCTCAGTTTGCACAGATGCATTCATGATTTCACAAATTGAACATGCAGTTTGTGGAGTTGTCTCATTTTGACACACAGACTGGTTTGGTAGAGTTGGAGTGGCCATAACTTCACAAACAGGACAATCGGGGTGATCACAATCATTTTCATGATTCTTGGGTGGGTCAATGACATAGTGATTTTGAGGTTGTAGATTATCTATCAAAGATTGCTTTTCCTCAAGAGACTTTTGCAAATTTTCAATTACCTTTTCCAAAACTTGTTGTGGTACATAAGGTCTCAAATTTTCAGGTTTTGGAATAGGAATTGAATTATCCAAAGGTTTTTCAGTAAAACACTCAAGAATTTCGGGTATGATAGCCTCATGATTTTCTTTGATTGTTTCATGTGTAGAGTTAGCGAAGAAATCATATGACTCATCCATTAACTCATAGTTAAAATAGACTTTTGCACCCTTTTCTAGAAAATCATCAGCCTCATAATCACTATCAGTCGGTCTCACAAATTGGTCGGTCATCCCACATCTCAAGTAAGATTCGTTGTATAATGTTGGGACTTCTTTTTGTGCTTCGAGCAAATATTTTGGATTGTTATAACCCAACCCTGATGTGAATATTGTTTCTGAAATTCTTGGCCTATTTAAAAAAACTTGTTGATATGAACGATTGATCTTATACAATTTTTCTTGATAAGACTTGATTTCAGCTTTCAGCTCATCATTTTCTTTATCAAGTTTTTGTTTAAGAGAATCTTTTATGCAACATTCATATTTTAGGTCAGAATGTTTGTTTTCAAATTCCGTCACATCAGGGATAGATTCTTTCATTTTGACATTCAAAGACTTAATGTCTTCAGCCAAAGCATTTGCTCGAAACATCTCATTGGTCTTTTCAACCTGAAGTTGTCTGAAAGTCTTGCTCAGTTCAAGAACTTTGGTCTCAAGTTCTTGTTTCTCAAGATGCAGTTTGGAGTTTTGAGTAAAAGAGACTGCTGCTTTTTCAGATTTCAAATTCTCAACATCTTTTTGAAGTGAATCAATTTTAATTTGAAAATCTTTTTCTTTGTCCTCCAAATCTTTCTTTAATTTTAAATTCTTTTTACTCAACTCCCTGCAATCTTTCCTTGCAGTATCAGACATGTCCATGTAATGTTTTAACATTGATTTGGGAAAAGAGATTACCTCATCCTCGACTTCATAAGAACTTTCATCATTTTCCTCCAACTCCTTTGACTTTTTGATCTTTGTCATGAAGCACACATTTGCTGCAAGTTCGTCTGTCTCCTCATCAGAAAGATGTAACCACTTGTCATCCTCAGCGAGAAGAGCAATTCCGCTTTCCTCTTGTCTTGCCAGCAAAAGTTTGTACCTATAGTACTCGGAGTTCTTTTGTCGAGGTCTGGTGCAGTTTATAGCAAAATGTCCAGGAATACCACAGTTGTAGCATTTCTTGTCTTCATTCCTTTTCTCCATTACCTTCTTCTCAAACTTCTTCTGATTGTCATTCTTCTTCTCACCACCAACAAAATCTTTCTTTGCTTCAAACCTTGGAGCATTTGCATTCTTTGCATATGAAGAAACTGATGAAGTTCTAAGCTGATTGTTGGTGGGCTTTTTCTTGAAGAATTTCTTCTTTAAAGCCTTTGTGAAATAAGCGAGTTCTTTGTACATCTCTTTTTGTCTTTCATCAAGATCAGAATCACTCATATCACTTAAATCAGAATCAGTGTCAGATTCAACAAATCTTTGTTTTGACACTCGTGAAGTCTTCTTTTCAGCAACCAAGGCTAATGGATCAGAATGTACACTCTCTACTTTCTTCTTCTGAATTCTCTTAACATCCTCAACATTAAGTTGCAGTTTTTCAAATAGAGTGTGAATGGTGAGTTTTCCGAAGTCTGATTGTTGGTTGAGTTGGGTTCCATACAATTGCCATTCCTCTTCCAGATTTTTTATGAATTTGATGTTCAGTTCCATATTGGTTCTTTTGACATCATTCTTTCTCAGCTCATTGATGACATTGCAGAATCTGATGTATACCTCATTCAATGGTTCATCTTTTTGTTGTTTGAATGTTTCATACATGTTCAAAACAGTCAACAACCTTATGGTGTTTGACACATCAGATCCTTCCATCTGCTTCTCCACTTCATCCCAAATGTCTTTTCCTATTTCATAGGAATCCACATTGCAGTAAATGTCATCAGGAAGTGCTTGGTAAAGAAAGGCAATTGCACTTTGGTCAGCCTCAACTCTGCTTCTCTGATCTGTGTTCCAACTCTCTTCAGGTAACACTTCTCCATTAATTGGGTTCTTTGGAATTTCAGGACCATCTTTGTAAGATTTTCTCAGCAGTTTTCCATTCTTCTGCCTGTCTATCCAGTTCAGAAACCTTTTCTTCCATTGAGGATAAGATCCTCTAAACAAGACAAGTGGTCTTCCTTCAGAACCAAGAGCCAATGCTTCCCTTGAAGACATAATTGTTCAAGTAAAGATGTATGAAAAAGACTTAAAAAAATTTTGAATTTTCTGAATTGTGAAGGATGCCAAGCTTAGATCTCGGCAGATGAAGGAAAATTTTTGAAAATTTCAAAACTTTGCACCAGGAAAGAATGTTGATCAAATATGATTTTGAACCAACTTTCACAAAATATGTTGATTTGCCGAGCTTAGATCTCGGCAAATGGCACTTTCACTTAGTCGCAAATACGAGAATCCTGAACCAAACTTCAATTCCTACTAGATGCCGAGCTTAGATCTCGACAAATAGCACAAATTCCAAATTGATCTCCAACACTTAGACGAATTAAGCTGAACACCTTGTTTGCCGAGATAATATCTCTGCAAATCGCACTATTCTCCAACACTTAGACGAATTAAGCTGAACACCTTGTTTGCCGAGATAATATCTCTGCAAATCGCACTAATTCCAACTTGTCCAACACTTAGACGAATTAAGCTGAACACCTTGTTTGCCGAGATAATATCTCTGCAAATAGCACTATTCCAACTTGTCCAACACTTAGACGAATTAAGCTGAACACCTTGTTTGCCGAGATAATATCTCTGCAAATCGCACTATTCCAACTTGTCCAACACTTAGACGAATTAAGCTGAACACCTTGTTTGCCGAGATAATATCTCTGCAAATCGCACTATTCCAACTTGTCCAACACTTAGACGAATTAAGCTGAACACCTTGTTTGCCGAGATAATATCTCTGCAAATCGCACTATTCCAACTTGTCCAACACTTAGACGAATTAAGCTGAACACCTTGTTTGTCGAGCTTAGATCTCGACAAATAGCACTAATTCCAACTTGATCTCCAACACTTAGACGAATTAAGCTGAACACCTTGTTTGCCGAGATAATATCTCTGCAAATAGCACTAATTCCAACTTGATCTCCAACACTTAGACGAATTAAGCTGAACACCTTGTTTGCCGAGATAATATCTCTGCAAATAGCACTAATTCCAACTTGATCTCCAACACTTAGACGAATTAAGCTGAACACCTTGTTTGCCGAGATAATATCTCTGCAAATCGCACTATTCTCCAACACTTAGACGAATTAAGCTGAACACCTTGTTTGCCGAGCTTAGATCTCGACAAATAGCACTAATTCCAACTTGATCTCCAACACTTAGACGAATTAAGCTGAACACCTTGTTTGCCGAGATAATATCTCTGCAAATCGCACTATTCCAACTTGTCCAACACTTAGACGAATTAAGCTGAACACCTTGTTTGCCGAGATAATATCTCTGCAAATAGCACTATTCCAACTTGATCTCCAACACTTAGACGAATTAAGCTGAACACCTTGTTTGCCGAGCTTATATCTCTGCAAATCGCACTATTCGTCCAACACTTAGAAAAATTTTCTTGAAATGAAGGATGCCAAGCTTAGATCTCGGCAGATGAAGGAAAATTTTTGAAAATTTCAAAACTTTGCACCAGGAAAGAATGTTGATCAAATATGATTTTGAACCAACTTTCACAAAATATGTTGATTTGCCGAGCTTAGATCTCGGCAAATGGCACTTTCACTTAGTCGCAAATACGAGAATCCTGAACCAAACTTCAATTCCTACTAGATGCCGAGCTTAGATCTCGACAAATAGCACAAATTCCAAATTGATCTCCAACACTTAGACGAATTAAGCTGAACACCTTGTTTGCCGAGATAATATCTCTGCAAACGATATAAACCAGATCAACAACCAAAATTCTCAAAACCACGTATTTGCCGAGCTTAGATCTCTGCAAATGAACCAAATCAATATGACTTAGTCACACCAGAGTTGAACTTAGTGTTTGCCGAGCTTAGATCTCTGCAAATGGAACAAATCGTCCAACACTTAGAAAAATTTTCTTGAAATAATGATTTGCCGAGCTTATATCTCTGCAAATCGCACTATTCGTCCAACACTTAGCCAACGACCTCTGCAAACACGAGAATACACTAAATGACAAAATAGTCGGTTTCCAGTTGTCTTCTTCGTTCAGCCAAACACTCAAACGCCGAGCTCACACAAAATCTTCAAATTCTCACTCATTTTTGCGAATTAAAACTTGAAAATTGTATCAAAATGTTCAGAAATTGATCGCGAACAAATCCTCGAACACAATTATAACAAATTTCCACTCAAATCAAATCCCAACGAAACCTCTGTTTGCCGAGCTCGCACAAAATATGATCAAAAGTTGAGATTGAAGTCTGAAATTGATACTGAATGATGATTTACTATCAACGAATCGATCGGTGAACAAAATTCTAATCAAAACACACTCAAATTGCAGAAATAACTCGAACAGTTATCTCGGCAAATGACAGTTTCAGAAAAACTCAAAAAATACCAAAATTAAGCACAAAAACAACTTGATTCAAGCTTGTAGATCGTTCAGATACGCTGATTGTGCTCTGATACCAATTGTTATATGTATAATTTGAGCTTTAGTGTGTGATTAGTGTGTATCAATGGCGGTTTTAGAGAGAGAAAGTAGAGAGAGAGTCAGTGAAAGTTTGGATAGTATTATGGGGTTCAAAGGTTTTTTAAATTACATTATGGAGGGGGTTTATATACATAAGAGCAATTTACACTATGCCCCCTTCCATATTAACATGTTTACATTCTAAGTACAAAACAACATAAAGTACACAAATCAACTACTACATTTATATTTCTAACATATATGTTGTTTTTATGTGTTCATAGAAACATCAATGGGCTAGCGGTGCCGATGAGGCCTATATCTTGACACAAAGTTTGGAAGAGTGGTCGAGACGACACAAGAACAAGGGATTTCGACATGTTAAAGCTTGGCAAGTTATGAAGGAACATGACAAGAACAGAGAAAAAGGTTCGAACCGATGAGTCGAGCCACTACACTCGAGTTCCCGATTTGAATGAGAACTCGATGCCATCGTTTCCTCGCAAAACACGTAGTAAGGGAACGAGTTCGGGCAAAATCAAAGATGTTTTGCTTGAATCCGTTGAGGAGTATAGGGAGGTGAATTTGGCAAACAAAGAATAAAAGAGGCTCGCTCGGCAAATGAGGATGGCCGCCCTTGAAGAACGTGAGAAGCTTGCGCGGGATTTGCTAGCATCCCAACTCGAATGGCAACGACAAAATACGATGGATCAAGACATCCATATCTTTTCGCAACCTCACGATCATTTGGTCGATCCCGTGCGTAGCATAGTTTTGCAACGCAAACGCGACATCGCCGACAAATACGGGTGGCCTCATGACGGGTTGATTTAGTTTGTTTTTTATTTTCTAGTTGTGTTTTTTTTTATTCGTAGTTGTAATGTTTTTTAATTTCTATTTGTATTGTGTTTTCTAAGTTTAATGAAAGTTTAGGGTGTATTTGGTAATTATTTTGTTGGCAACAATTGGCAAAAAATGGCACTACACCATAGGATTTAGCTAGTATTTGGCTAAAATTGGCAAGAAATTGGCATGGACACGTGGCACTCTCTCATTGGCTGAAAACTTGCCAAAAACTTGCCAAAGAGCCAATTTGTGGCACTACACCCTTGCCCCTTAGGACCTGCCTTATGCCAAGACTCATCCCCATTAGGACTAGTCCTAATCAGCGCCACATCAGCAAAAAATCATCCAAGGACTAATCCCCCTAAATCCAACCTTATACCAGGACTAGTCTTGGACCCACCTTTTATTTAATTATACACTTTATCCAACTTTACACTTTCAATCCCCCAATATTTAACAAAAACTAAATAACACACACAATTCATTAAAATTAAAACATAAAAACCAACATTCCTAAATAAATTCGAAAATACAATAAAATTAAAAAAAACATTCCTAAATACTTAAAAAATAAAAAACAACATTCCGAAATACTAAAAAACATGAATTTCCAATGTAAAGCTCACGGGAGACGCCATATATGCTCCGTAAGATTATGACGAAGAGCGTGATGCACATGTCGGTCACGAAGCTCCCTGTTGGTACGTTGGTGAACCGCCATCCTCTCCTGGAAAGTACGTCGAGGTACAGGAGGTGGTTGGAACATACCGTCCTCCTCAAGTGAGCTTATGGCGTATCCCGAGTCTTCAACTATCATGTTATGCAATATAACACATGCGTACATGGTTCGATAAATCCGGTTAACGCTTCTAGCTCTAGCCGGTTGGCTTAGAATATGCCATTGATTTTGAAGGCATCCAAATGCACGCTCGACATCCTTTCTTGCACTTTCTTGATACTTTTTAAAGTTTTTCTTCTTGTCATCTTGTGGGCACGAATACGCCTTTACAAACGTTGACCACTCCGGATAAATGTCGTCGGCGAGGTAGTAGCCTTTTCTGTAGTGTGTTCCGTTAACCGTAAACGAAGTATCCGGAGCACGATCCTCGATGATTTCCCTAAATATAACAAAGTTAAAACACACGCAATGTTTAAATTTAAAAACAAAATGGATATGAAGTTCAAAGTACCTAAACAAAGGCGAATTATTCAACACATTTATATCATTGTTCGATCCCGCTGTGCCAAAATACGCATGCCAAATCCATAAATCGTATGAAGCAACCGCTTCAAGCATGATTGTTGGAGGGCCGTGATCACCACGCGTGTATTGCCCTTGCCATGCCTTAGGACAATTTTTCCAAGGCCAATGCATACAATCGATGCTCCCAAGCATCCCGGGAAACCATGAAGCTCTTCGTGTTTAGCATACAATCGTTGTATATCTTCTAGTGTTGGCTTGCGCAAGTACTCATCTTTGTAGAGCTGAAACACACATTTGCAATAGTGGTCTAGGAATATTCTACTCGTTTCCTCTCCAATCTGAAGATAGTCGTCAAGCGAGTCAGGGTTGTATCCATACGCCAATTGACGTATGGCGGACACACACTTTTGTATTGTACTAAAACCAACCCGTTGTCGCCCATCAAGAAGCTTGTCTTGCATTCTTCTAAAATGCTCGGGCACAGGACCTGGATTTCGAGACGGATACGACATTATATCATTAACTATGCGCATGAACAACGGTCTCGACATTCGAAACGGCGCCTAAAATACCAAAGCGGGTACTTTGCATCTTCAACAAAATAATCCGCCATTAGTTGCTCGTTGGCGCTTACCCGATCTCTTGTTATCACGGTGCGTGGTATAACTGGTCGTTGGGACGTTTCACCTTCCTCAAGCAACTCAACACAATCTGACATGATCCCCATAAGCTCCTCATCATCGGAGTCGTCTTTAAACAACCCGGCTCTCGTAAACGAGTTCAAACATGAAGGAATCGTGAAAGACATTATGATTTGAATAACTAAAATGTTTATGTGTAAGTGTAGGTGAATATGGGAGATAGATATGTGAATTATAGTGAAATGGTAGTATATAAAAGGTTTGGGAACATAAATAGCCGTTTAGGGACCAAAAGTGTCAAAAGTGGAAACTTGAATTTAAATATACTAGCCGTTAGGGGACCAAAAGCTGTCAAAACACAAACTTGTAAATATATCCGTTGGAATTATAAAAATAAAAAAAATAAAAAAAAAAAGCTAGAAACATTTATGCGTGCTCGTCCCCAGGCGAGGGACGAACGGTGGGACGAAGGCGTAAGGCAGGTCCTTAGTGACCAATATATATACCTTGAAATCAGCCTCTAACTTCGAGACTCATTTTTGTAATTTATAGGGGTGGGGTGCGGGGAATGACGGATATTTGAGATATATTTAGAAGTTTCGTGCTAAATTTTATGCAATGTAATTTAAAAATAAATGTAAAAATTGACGCTAACAAGGAATAATAAAAATAAAATCTATGAGTATGAAGGTGATTCATAGCTCAATAAAAGGTAGATATTTATATGTGCATTAGATATTCGTACCACAATGTACAATTGATATATTTACCACATATGTACTTTATTGACTTGTACAGTATGTTATAAAAGTTATAAATAAATCACTATTTGTGGTACTAATATCACTTCCCTAATGAAATGCATAAACCTATAGGACTAGAAAACTATACCTCGCTCCAAAAGCAGAATTAATTGGAACAATAAATTTATTTGCGTTTATTAGTAAATTAGTATTGTCTCTATTATTAACCTGACATTAAATACAATGAGAATATGACATCATTTATGCAGATACTTTGAATTACTCTTTCACTTTTTTTCTTTTTTTTTTCTTTTTTTCATAAACGTCAAAGAAACTATTAATAAGCTGAAATTATAACTACAATAAGGTTTGAATTTTTTTAATGACATATTTCAAACCATAATTATTACATGTTAATTAGATGCGAGTATCTTAACTATGTCTCTGCAACCACAAATGTAGCATTAGAGAAAGTCCGTAAAATGAGTTACTTCAAGTAATTAAACTCACAACCTTGTGGGTAAAACCACATATATACCTCAACTTGCTAGGGAGGTGGGATTATCGACTCCTCATTTTCAACCCTCACAAATTTACTTGAGACTTAAATAAGATACCTATAGGTTATAAAAGCATTATCATTATCATTAATTATAAGGTAACAAGAACGAAAAAAGTAAATTATCAATTAGCTTGACACTTGAATAAGATATAATGATCGATCATCTATATATTTTATTTTAACTTTACAACAAAACCGTATTAAAATAAATATCCACCAACAAACATTCAAGGTTTAAGATGTATGTATATAAAAAATGCAGTTTTTACAGCTAACATGTTAATTAATTTAAACGCATGTTACATTTTATCATGAGTTTATAATTGTTGGAAATTAATTAATATCTGACGTCGGTGGACCTTCATTCATGCAGCTAGCTGCTAACTTGTTGAGCAATAAAAACACCCATGTTATATATATGGTCATTCTATTCTATTCATCTATCTGTATTCGAAGTAAACATAGTTTATTATAATTAGTATTAAATATTCATACACATAGTAAAAGAAAAACATTTCAAGTTGTAAGTTTGCATTATGACTTTTTTTTTAATCATAAGTTAAGAAACACATCACAAAAAACTAGCTTTTGTAAGTCTTTAGATAAAATTTTAATTAAGGTTAACTTGTGCAGTTTTTTTCCTGAAAGGCATAGCGAATAAATGGCTAACACCCCCAACTTTGATGCGCCCACGCCGAGTTCGAATCTTGGCAATGCCCTAAAGGGTTTGCTCTCTCATGTATAGATGGGTATAGCATTGCTAAGGCCCCCTCACCACATTTGCATGTGGCAAGATTTGAACCCATGACCCCCAAGGAAGAAACCACAAGGTGGAAAACTCCCTAACCACTAGACTATCACCCTAATGGCTAACTTGTGCAGTTGTGCATCTAAGACCCGTGTTATTGATCATTTAATGAGCTACATTTAATCATAGGAACTTTTTGTTTAAAATAAAGTACTCACATCTCTTTAAAAGGTCTTGCCAAACATATACAATATATCATAAAAATATTGTACCTAAATACTTATTACTCAAACCTTTTTACTACTTGTACTTAAAGTAAGACACAAGCCATTTCTATTATAAAGTAACTAGACGGATTCCCGCGCGATGCAGCGGTGATGGCGGTAGCGACGACGGTGTGGCGACGGCGATGTGCAGCGGTGGTGGTGGTGTGGTTATATAAGGGTTGGAAGATCTATGTTGTAAATTATTTCATTAAGGGTATTATAGGTATATAGGTGAAGATGTTGAAATTAGTGAATAAAGAAGAGGGTAATATGGTCATTTCAAAGTCTTAATTACTTAAAAAAAGGGTGCAGTTTGCTTTATATAGTAGTATCGATATAGATATAAATATACATATCTACCAATAAACTAAAACAGGATTGAGATGTTCTTGAAACGACACATGGCGTAATCCTTGATCGACACGTGTCCTTTTAATTTATTTATTTTATTAAATTAGCTTTTTTAATTGTATATAGATTCAATTTCCTTATTAGACTTAGAATTAAACTCTAACTTTTGGCTTATAGATACAAAACACATTATAACCTTATTTGATTGATCGTTTTCTCATTAATAAAATTGTCTCTTTTTCTTTCTCAATTCTTCAACTCCTATTACTTATATTACTTATAATAAGTTATTAACATGAAGATTTCAAAAATTTGAGTTTACGATCCGAAATCACAAGGCTATTTGTCGTCATCCATTATGCTTACAAGTTCCGATTTTGATGTGATTGTAAAAATTTAAGGTAAATCTAAAACTCTAACTAAACATATATTATATTTATCATTACTGTTTATTATAATTTATTTCGATCATCGATTTACTTTAACTACAATTTATTTCATACTCACGAATCATGTATGTGGCATATTCGAATTTCTTTATGATACAATCTATATATAGCTATCGTATATCGTACGAGTATTAGGACTAGTAATATATATATATATATGGATTGAGAATATGTGGTTGTTAGATATCTAAGTTTGGATATAAAACTCATCACATCTTAATATTTTAATCCGACATGAAGAGTTTTATCACTAAGCTTAGGTATAATTTCTTTATGATACAATCTATATATAGCTATCGTATATCGTACGAGTATTAGGACTAGTAATATATATATATATGGATTGAGAATATGTGGTTGTTAGATATCTAAGTTTGGATATAAAACTCATCACATCTTAATATTTTAATCCGACATGAAGAGTTTTATCACTAAGCTTAGGTATAATTTCTTTATGATACAATCTATATATAGCTATCGTATATCGTACGAGTATTAGGACTAGTAATATATATATATATGGATTGAGAATATGTGGTTGTTAGATATCTAAGTTTGGATATAAAACTCATCACATCTTAATATTTTAATCCGACATGAAGAGTTTTATCACTAAGCTTAGGTTACATTAAAAGTTTTTTAATATTTATTGTATAATGGATAAATGGCTGGACTTCAAGATGTAAGGAGTTCAATACCTAACTTTAATTATCTAACACCTACATATTTTCATTCTTATTATATATGTTTATCGCTATAAAATTAAAATTTAGGCACGCCCGAATATTCACCATTTGATACGATGAAATATATAATACAAATCGGATGAGGATTCCCATTAAGGAAAGTTTTCATAGGGTAGAGAAAGTATGACAACTATGGCCTTTAACTGGAAAGTGGGCTAATTTATTATGATATAATTAGTAAGATGATAATATTTCTGATAGCTAGCTAGTATAGTACTCTGTATAATAAATTAGAAAGATCATTTTCTCTTCAATCAAAAACGACAATCTACACACTATCATCAAAGTGTTCTGGCTGATTATAGGATTGAAGTAAATAGTATATCTATAACCCCTTATAAAGTATATACATTGACCTCTCCTATTTTAAGAAATTCAGCACTTTTTATACCTAAAATACCCTTATTTCTTAATCCTAATTCCCCTATACACCTAATCTATACTTTTATACTATTTAATAAATAAAACAACCATCTCTTTAAAAGTTATGGAGGAATTATCTGAAATACCATCAATGATTAAATTATAATATCAGTCATTTATCCGAAATATCTCCATTAACCTTTTACATCAATTACCTTTACATCAATTATCTACAACACTCGACGCTGCCTCCACCACCAACAGTCGCCCCCACCACCACACCGTTTCCGTCACAACCATCGCCGCATTGCACGGGTACCGTGCTAGTATAATTATAAAAAGGTTAACTATATGTTAACTTTGTTGACCTTTGAGTAGGGGGTTGGTGTTCAATTATTCGGTTTGAACCATTTAACCGAAAAATCAAACAGAACTCAATTTGAAAAAATCAGAGTAAATTGGTGTTTGATTTGGCTTGAACCCAAATTGATTTTTTTTGAACGGATGTATACTATAAATAAAAAAAAGCATCTAGCAAAGTATTAAATGTTAAACCAAAGTTACATGTACAATTACATTATCTAGGAAAATAAACAATAGTATTGGATTTCTAGATATCTCTTAAGGCTTGAACTCCAAGGATTGTAAAAAAGGATAAAAAACTCATGCCAATTACAAAACACGAAAAAAACCCTCACTCATAGAGGCTGAACTACCGGTTTTCACTCTGTAATGTTTTTTATACAATCCCAAATAAGCCCCAAGGAACGAAACAAACTTACACATAAAGAAGCGGATTTTTAAACCGCCCATCACGCGAGACACCAAACTTCCTACATCTATTTACAGCCGATAAATGATATTGAGCCACAATGACGTCAAACAAGAAATCCGAGTGCATCTGACCGAGCGAGAGAGCATGGTAATGGCGATGCTTCCGAATAGCCCAAATCCTAAAAAAAATAATACCTTCAATGCACATTTTCTTTGCTGACTTGATATGCGTGTTGTCAATTTGTTGAAAAACATTGCCCAAAATGATTTAGTAAATTGGTTTACTATTTTGACTTTTTGGCTTCTCAGTGTCGAACGAAGAGTTCTTCTTTTTGGTGACCCATTAGCACCACTTCATCAGTTGGCCCGTTAATTTAGTCCCATTCAATTAAGCGAAGAGCAAAGAAGAGGTAGTGGGGTGCATTCGATATATATGCCTATGTGGTATGTGTGCGTAACGTGAAGTGAATAAATCTTGTCAGCAAAAATGTGGTAATTGTTGTGTCAGTTTAGAAGTATTATTGAAATGGCATTAGGATGAATAAAAGAAGTAAAATATTGTAGTGTTTGGAGTCCCTAATAAACATTGTTTCATTTTAAATATTTTATACACATAGATTATATTATAAACAATATTGGGTCGTCATTAGTCTAGCGAAATTGAGCCTTTAAAAATTGAGGTGCCATAACTAGTTACGAACCATTTTCAAAGCTCTTAGCTACCTCGAGTGGTTGGTCAAATATATATTTTGACTTTAAAAATCAAATATCCAACTCTTTTATGGAGCTCACATGCATGCACGTATAACTTTTGCATGATAAAAGTAAAAAACCCACAAATCATATCATATACTCCCTCCGTCCCAAATTAAATGTCCAATTTTGACTTGTCACGTCTTCAGATTATAACTTTGACCATAATTTTGTTTTTTGTGTGTTATATAGTAGTTGATAAAAGTTATATCAATGAAAAGTATATTTAAAACTCAACCCGTCCATATATATTATATGAAGTGTTATATAATACAAACAAAGATATTTACGGTCAAAGTTGAAAGCAGAAGACTTGACAAGTCAAAATTGGACATTTAATATGGGACGGAGGGAGTATTAATTACTCGTATAAATTTTAAAAAAGAGTTATGGCCGGTACTAGCTCGACCCATGTATCTCCCAACTTCTTTTTAAACCCCCCTTTACATATCATTTCATAACTCAAACCCAAACAACTAATTTCTCCCATATCCTCATGACAATGTCACCCCATCTTGATTTCGAACTGATTTCAAAATGCAGTACGAAATCAAGATGTAACCAGACCGTTGCGGCTGATCTCAATGGTACCCTTCTTGTTTCTCCCAACCCGTTCCCTTACTACTTTCTCATTGCACTAGAAGCCGGAAGCATTTTCCGAGCTTTCTTTCTATTAATAGCCTTCCCATTTATTTACATAATTTCTTATTTTTCGCAATCAATTGCAACTAGTATCTACATTTTCATATCATGTGCCGGTTTAAGAATTCGAGATATTGAGCTAGTATCAAGCTCGGTTTTGCCTAGATTTTATGTGGGTGATGTACGACCCGAATCATGGAAAGTGTTTAGCTCGTTTGGGAAAAGGTATGTGGTGACATCTACACCAAGGGTTATGGTTGAACACTTTGTGAAGAATTTTCTAGGGGCTGATAAAGTTTTGGGGACGGAACTTGAGGTCTCGAAAAAAGGTCGAGCCACTGGGTTTGTTAAAGAACCAGGTGTGCTTGTGGGTCAGTTAAAAAAGGCTGCTATTTTACAAGAATTTGAAGGTTCTAATAACTTGCCTGATTTGGGTCTTGGAGATGGTGAGACTGACAAAGATTTCATGTCCATTTGCAAGGTATTATATACTATTATTATTATTTCACCAATTCATTATTATTTTTATTCATATATCTCTCTCTTTTTGTTTTTTTAAATGGCTATTCATCCCTCTTGATACATTTTAACATTTTACCTCTTACTTTAAGTCAAAATTTAAATATATCTGTTTGTTATAGGGGAAAAGTGAATATAAGGTTGTCTCATACCCAAACTTAGATATGAAATCTCTCACATATCATTATTTTAACCCATTAAATTCATGGAGATGATGTGATTTATTTAATATTCAACAAATATTAAAAAATTGATGTGTGAGGGGTTCCATACATATTTATCGTTAAAAAAAGTGAAGGAATTAATAAACTATAAGCCATACGTAGTATTATTTAGTTAATAAATCTTGTTTAGAAATTAATCATATACAGAGATCGTCCCTGAAGTTGATCTATATTTTCTATATTACTAAACATATATCGAGTATACTAAATATCATCTCTTTTACGTCGGGAATTGGGCACGTATATTCTCGATCACTTTTTGTTGGTTATCAACTAGTACTTTTTTGTCAAATTTGAGTTAATATTTGTAGTTAAATCAGTCATGTGCATTGTACAAGACTTTTTCAGAAAAATAGTACGTACTTCTACTAGCTAGCTATTTTGATTAATTTTCGTTATCTTACTTTATATATGTTTTAAGTTCGGGAAAAAATCATCTACCATTTGTTATATACTTATGAGAGATAGTGCCCACGCGTTGCGGCGGTGAGATGGTGGGGTGATAGGTCAAGTCATAAAGTATGATAGCCAAATGCCTTAGCCGTACGGGCTCCGCCTTCGGATTTAAAAATTCGTCGAAAGTATATCGAATGACATCTCTAATGAAAGAACATGAAATTTTAAGAACACCCATACAATTTTTATAATTTATCGATATACGGTTTTTCAGATAAAAGATTTTGAATGAATTAGAGGAATAAAATGATTTATGGAGGAGAGAGAAAAAATTGAGTGGTTGAAATTTGAGAAGATGGAAAAATGAATGGTTGAGATTTAAGGATATTATAGGTATATTAAGTAGAGATGTTTATATTAGTGAATAAAAAAGAAGGGTAATTTAGGTAGTTCAATTACTTAATTGAGATTTGAAAAAAAGGCAAAATGCTTTATAAGATAGTATTAGATATATTGCACAAAAATCAAATGGCCACCGATATATAATCAGCAACCATTAATCCAATATTAAATTTAATTAAACTGCATAAGACGGATATAAGCTAACCTCGATCGAGTACGTGAACGAGACAAAAATGAAAACCAAAATAAAATCTCAATAATATTTATTTATAATATACTAAAAACTTATATGAATGTACAAGTGCTTTATGCGTGGAATGTACAAGTTCTTATAGCACATAATAGTTTTTACCATTTTTCATTTTAACCCCCTGAACTTTCTATCTTTTAACTTTTGTCTCACATCAAAGTTTTTGTTTTTATTTTCTTGACACTAAATTTTTTTGCTTCTCATGTTTTCATCAAATAACTTTCACATGGTTACGATTTTACTTTTAAACATTTGGTTTTGACTATTTTTATCCGTCTTTTTATATATATATATAAACGTTTTTAATATATAATAACTTTCATTATCGTTACGTCTTACGTTCATGTAACATTTAAAGCATTAATATAGTTATTATTTATGTTTTTATACAAAAAGTCTATACAAATTACAAGTCCTTTATGCTTGAAATGTACAAGTTCTTATAGCATATAATAATTTTTACCAATTTTTCTATCTTTTAACTTTTGCCTACATCAAAGTTTTCATTTTCGTGACACTAAACTTTTGGATTTTCATCAGACAACTTTCACACAGTTACGGATTTACTTCTAAACATTTGGTTTTCATTGTTTTCATCTGTATTTTTATATAAATAACGTTTTTAATATATAATAACTTTCATTATCGTTACGTCTTACGTTCATGTAACATTTAAAGCATTAATATAGTTATTGTTTATGTTTTTATACAAAAAGTCTATACAAATTACAAGTCCTTTATGCCTTAAATGTACAAGTTCTTATAGCATATAATAATTTTTACCAATTTTTCTATCTTTTAACTTTTGACCTACATCAAAGTTTTCATTTTCGTGACACTAAACTTTTGGATTTTCATCAGACAACTTTCACACAGTTACGGATTTACTTCTAAACATTTGGTTTTCATTGTTTTCATCTGTATTTTTATATAAATAACGTTTTTAATATATAATAACTTTTATCATCATTACGTTTTACGTTCTTATAACATTTAAAGCATATATAGTTATTGTATATGTTTTTATACATCTTATTACTCTTGTACATTTTTTATTGTTATTGCTACATGTTAAATTGTATTTTTTAAATTTTGAATTCGAATATTTGAAATAAATTTGGGTACAAAACTTTGTCGTGTAGAAAGCGTAATCCGTGGCAACGCGCGGGTATAAAAACTAGTATATTTCTGATTAGAGGTAGCTAACTATTAATTATAATTATAATCGTACAATATATACAAGATACAAATAATAGTGATATCATTAAAAGCAATCATTCTCATAATATCAGTTAGTAATTATAACCTTTTCAACTTTTTATAGTTTCTTTCCATTTAGTGACTTAGGTACATATATACACCCACACATTGACTCAGACATCTTTCTTCTACCTTTCAAAAAACAAGAAAGAAAAACCTCAAATTAAGTTAACCTCAAGATTTAACTAATTTTTCCGACTCATATTTAGTAATGTTATTGTTATGTTATTCTCTAATGAATTATAACAGGCACATATAATTAAGTTTGTCCGACAAATATTCACCGTACCACTTTTCATGGCTACACAAAATAATAACTAAGTATTTTACACAATACCCCTTTCATATTTAAAAACGCCACATACTTTTGAATGGCCAAGAAAGCTATGTTTAAAATTAAACATGTAATATGATCGATACTTTGTACAAGATACATGTATAAAAGTGTTTTTCTTTTCCTTTTTGGCACGTACTATATTATTTTATAACAAGATTCGTTATAAGTCTCATTTAAAACATATAGACATATTTCAGTTTTTTTTTTCTGACAACCACTGTGAATGATCATTGATTATTTCATTATTTCTTCAAAGAATTTTCATTTTTCTTCGTCAAAATTCGTATATAAATTACATTAATATAATAAGTTGATGGATTAAATTTATCTGAAATAATGATAAAATTCACGCGTCTCATATTTATTTTTCATCTTATTATTTATATTTATGTATGTCTTTACATAAATATATTATCTTTCATTAAATATTTACAAGTTATATATATTATTTTATTCTTAGTTAATATTCACGGTTTTGTTTTAAAAGTTAATATCTTTAAATTTGAGGATAGAATAGACTTTTTGCTAGGGCTGTAAATGAACTGAACAGTTCACGAACAGTTCATGAACCGTTCGGCGGGAAGTTCGTTCGTGTTCGTTCGTTTAGTTAAATGAACGAACATGAACAAAGCTCTCGTTCGTTCATTTACGTTCGTGAACGTTCGATAATCTGTTCGTGAACGTTCGATAAATATTTCTTTTATATAATATATATTATTAATACCTAGTTATTTAAGAAAAAGTATAAATAAAAGTACTTAATTTATAAATATTTCGTTCGTTTGTGTTCGTTCTTAGTGTTCGTTCGTTTGTGTTCGTGAACATTCGTTCATGAACACAAACGAACGAACATGAACAAGTCATTATGTTCGTTAATCTGTTCGTGAACCGTTCGTTAAGTTAAACGAACGAACATGAACAAGGTCCCGTTCGTGTTCGTTCGGTTCGTTTACAGCCCTACTTTTTGCTAAATACTACGTTGACTCAAATTTCATTTTCTATTTTTTGGAGGACACTAAAAGTATGATATTGTTCATGGATCAAATCATCGAAAAACCTTTTTTTCATCCATTTTTGCTTGTATAAATCCATCACCATTGATATTTGATATCATATCAAGTTAAATGTCCTTATGAAGATAGTTGTTTAGGTCATGTTGTTTTAATGTTATTATTTATATTTTAAAGTCTGCATATAGGTAAATAAAATCTAAATGTATATTTTAATGTTAAATTATAAATATATAGCTGTATATTATCTGCATATAGGTACAACAATTCAATTCATTCTTCAACGACATTATGTATCTTGATAGGGTTTGGTGAAAGCTTTTATGGCCGTATTGCTTTACATGAACCTTCTTGTAAATTCTTTTCAATTAACTATTTATAATATTACTTTAAAAAAATTCTAGCCTTACTCTTTTATAAATAATTAAAAAATTGGGACAATGAAAATGATCCAATTGCCTTTAATAAGCACCTTTGGAAAAAACTTATAAGAAATTATCTAATTTATTCTTAATAAACTAATTTACAATCTAAACACTTGTCTTACTAATTCACACCTTAAACCCTTGTATTCTAAAATATCTTCACTACTACATTGACATCAATTACATTTACATCAATTCGCGCCACTTGACGCGGCCACCACCACCACCAATAGTTGCCGCTATCACCACCAGTCACGACCTGACCGCCGTCGCCGCAGTCGCCGTCGTATTGCGTGGGTACTATATTAGTATATTCATGTTAATTTCATAATATCTGTACGTAATTAGTTTATTATATCAAAATTTTGCTTCACATAATGCATGTTAGCCTTTCAAATCTTAAAAATGCACATCTAATGTAGCTAAAGACTCATAAAATTTGCTTAAAATTGTACTTTTTATAATAAACATATAGCGCATTTTTGTAACATTCAATGAATCGCTTATTTGGTTACGTTAAAGGGAGGGGATTCCCTCAAGTTACTCCTAACATGACTAGTTATATTAGGGTAATCTTGATCCTTAGATGAAAATCAAGGGCCAAGATTCAAAGATGATCTTTGAATCTTGGCCCTTGTTTTTCATTCAAGGGTCAAGATTTCCCCAACTTGACCCAAGTTGGAGAAGTAACTTGAGGGAATCCCTTCCCATGTTTAAAAGGCTATGCTATGTGTAAATGGTTGTACATTAAATCATAAATTATATACATAAAAAAAGTACATTTAATGTGCAAATTGTTTATAAATGCATGCTATAAGCTCTTAAAAATAATAGTCTCGGTGTTATGTTTTCCCCTTTTAAATAATATACTCTTAAACTTAAAAATTCCTTCAACATGATTTGGTTATTGGTCTATTTCATTGGTAGATTCCGTTAAAGGAATCACAGTCGACGATTTTTGAATATTGTATTGTATTTTTAGGAATATAGGGGTGTAAAATATTAGATAAATCATCGGTACGTTCATAAACGAAGTCTTTATTTATGTTTAGTTATTCTATATATCAAAATTCAAAAGGACCACATGAGTTGGTGATTATTAACTCCTAACCAATTATTGGTTTATTGTTACAATATATCTAGCTTAGTACAAGTGGAAATTGCACAAGACCCCTACTGGCATGAAATACGTACTTATGCTTTTCACAGTAATATTAGCTTGATTCTTATATATATAATAATGTGCATATATATACATACATATAACATGTTTGTATTTATTGTATATAACAAATGTGAAGTCGTATCAAATTTTTATTTAATCAGATCAGAGTGGTGAAAACAAATGCACGTCTGCCTAATAAAAATGTAATGTGTTATTGTCCTATCTTTTCTTATCTATTTTACTACAAAAGGTATTTTATTGTAACCAACTAGTAACTCCCACATATATAAATTTGCATGCTATTTTAAGCTACACAAATAAGCATCTATTTCTAGTATATATATATATATGATAAGACTTTTATGTAAATTCATGCAACATTTGATTTCCAAAATAAAAGTTAATGGAGTGTCTACTCATTAGGTACTTGTGTACTCATTCAATTGCGTTTATTAAATTTGTATTAGTTATTGCATGAATTTGAGGTCCCATGACACGAGTGCCAATTGAATTGAATCGATATGAATTTACATAACAAAGGAAACATGTAATATCCTTAAGCACATGGGAAAGTCTAGAGTGAAAATGACATTTTTACCCATTCCTTACTTCCATATATCATTATGTCTTCTTTTTATGTGTTGAAATATTGGATGTTAAGTTTACAGTAATGATGATAGACAATATGAGAAAAAGAAGTTTCAACACTACACAAGTTGCATAAAGAAATATAATTAAAATAGAAGTTAAAGTAATTGTATAATAAAGTTCAAATAATAATCAAATCTAAATTAAGCTAGCTAATGATGTAAAAGAGTATGATATAGGGTTTTAATTACAGTATATATGTGACATGAATTGATTGTTGTAATGTAGTAATTACATTATATATATGGTTTGGTTTATGCAGGAAGGATATATGGTACCAAGAACAAGAACCGAGCCCTTACCAAGAGACAAGCTTTTAAGTCCGATTATTTTTCATGAAGGACGTCTAGTGCAAAGGCCAACACCACTAGTGGCTCTACTCACCTTCTTATGGATGCCGATTGGCATTTTCCTATCGATTCTTAGAGTTT
This sequence comes from Erigeron breviscapus, assembly GCA_034093135.1. Classification (NCBI taxonomy): domain Eukaryota; kingdom Viridiplantae; phylum Streptophyta; class Magnoliopsida; order Asterales; family Asteraceae; genus Erigeron; species Erigeron breviscapus. The sequence goes on from CM067173.1 coordinate 1,431,604, forward strand.
ACCTAAACATCCCTTTACCCGAAAGGATTGTGTACTACAACTACAAGATCCTTGGAATCAAACTAGTTGTTAAGGGCACCCCTCCACCCCCTCCCACAAAAGGCCAAAGCGGGGTGCTTTTTGTGTGCAATCATCGCGCGATTTTAGACCCTGTGGTCACTGCCGTCGCTTTAGGAAGGAAAATTAGTTGTGTGACATATAGCATTAGTAAGTTTTCTGAGTTAATTTCTCCAATTAAAGCCGTGGCATTGGCAAGGGAAAGAGAGAAAGACGCGGCCCATATCAAGCAATTGTTAGAAGAAGGTGATTTGGTTATTTGCCCCGAAGGGACTACATGTAGAGAGGCGTTTTTGCTAAGATTTAGTGCTCTTTTTGCAGAGCTCACGGATAGGATTGTGCCCGTTGCTATTAATACAAAACAAAGCGTGTTTTATGGGACAACGGCTCGTGGGCACAAGTTTTTGGACCCATATTTCGTGTTCATGAATCCAAGGCCAACATATGAGATAACTTTCTTAAATCAATTACCTGCTGAACTTACTTGCAAAGGAGGTAAATCGGCTTTTGAAGTTGCAAATTATATTCAAAGGGTGATTGGGGATACACTAGGGTTCGAATGCACTAATTTGACAAGGAAGGACAAATATGCTATGATGGCTGGAACAGATGGACGTGTTGATAACAACAAGGGGAAGAAGTCCCAATAGAGCAACAAAAAAAAACAAGATTTGATTTGGATAGTTTGTTCTTGTCTTTATTTTTTCAAATAAGATTTCAATGATTTATTTAAACAAGAAAAATATTAAGGCTTGTTTATATTCGTTTTTATTATTATTATGAATTGTTTGTATATTAGAATGTGATTTATACTACAGTATATTTTTTTTCAATTTACTAGTTACTTAAAATTGAACCTTTTGTTGCACTTGCATATTGTTTCGATTTACTATGAATATGGACTGTTATTTTTATATGGCTGGCTTGAGCCATTAATGGGTCACTTCATGGACTTCCAAGAGTTAGCTATATATATATATTTTAGCCCAATTTGAAAAAGTATTACTAGTGATATATAGACATTTTACACCTTTATAAAGCATATATAAAATATGTCTTAAATTTAAAGTCTTAAAAACGAAGTAATTAAGATAAGTTATAATTGAATAAATGCTAATCACAAAACAAAATGAAAACAACATTTTTTTATTCTAAACAACGCAAAGTTAAATCATACCTCACGTATCATAAAGTTTCTGATCAAACTCAATAAATTATTATAAAACTCTTTAACAAAAAGTTCATATTCAAATCATTTTACATGGGCACCCGTTCATATTGCCATCAAATTAAAATAGAAAACATCAAAACACTAGACGTAAGTAATCTTTATCTTTCACTCCCTTTTTGGTGTGCCTTTTCTTCGACAAACCGATTGGATATCATTACTCACCTTCAAGACATTTCTTTTATTCCTCCAAAAAATAACACTATAGCGATTCTCACTAAAATACGAATCATCACACAACGCGATTGGATATCATTGTCTTTTTTATATACGAGTAGTCATTTTTCCAAAGAAAATACTTTTTGTAGCCACCAAAGTTGAAAAAAAAAAGAAAAAACTCATAGAAGGGAGTAGAAGTCAACACTCTCCCCCATCACAAATTCTCTTCAAAAAAAAGTAAATGGAATCCCAACTTTCAAACATGAGTGTAACCGATCGTATCAAATTAAACGTCGGCGGCAAGCTCTTTGAAACCACAGTCTCGACACTCCAATCAAGCGGTACAGACTCACTTCTTTCCGCCTTATCCAACCGCCACGTGTCGTCTAATTCTCCAATCTTCATTGACCGAGATCCAGAGATATTTTCCGTCTTGCTTTCTCTCCTCCGTACAAACCGACTGCCGTCAACTTCACGGCGGTTTTCCGATCAAGAACTTTCCGATGAAGCTTCTTATTACGGAATCGAATCGGTTTTGAAATCAGCGTTGTTGCCTAATCCTCTTTCAGGTATTGATTGTTCTGTTGTTGATGTTATTAGACCTGCTTCTGATGGCCTTGTTTCCGCTTTTCATGCTGTTGATGATGGATCCGTTTGGATTGGTCATGGCGGTCAGATTTCTGTCTACGACTGGAATTTATCTCACACCGGTACTCTCTCTCTCTCTCTCAATATGTATCTATATCTATATGTATGTATATATGAATGTATTTTAGATACTTTGTTTAAGCAGATTACAGTTTACAACATCCTTTAGGTGTTTAGTTTATAGTTTCCAGATATGAATGGATTTAGCTCACTTAGGTATTGTTCATATACAATTTAGATATATTCGGTTACTTTGGTTCAGTATGCATTCAATTGTGTAGTTTCTGTGTACCATACCAGGATAATTTTGAAGGAATTGAAGAATTGAACCGGAGACCTTTGTGACGTCTGATCTTTAGGCCACCTTGATAATATAATATGGACTACAATATACGGAGTAGTACAATTTCGTGTATTACTATCTGGCACAGTGAGATACAATAACATACCTTATAGCAGGTTACGCTATCATAATAGACTATAGTCTATACAATACGATATCATATCATACCATGCCATAACATGTAATACAATACGATATTGTATGATCGTACCATGCCTTACTCTATCATATGATACACTACAATACAATATCATAAAATACAACCATACCATGTAGTAGGTCACGATATCATACGATACCGTAAGTCCGTAACATATGATTCCATATCATATGGTACACTATCGTATAGTAGTATAATACAATACGCTATGCTATGTTGCAATATGTTAAATTACAATACGATACAAGTATAAGATAACATTATGATTAAATAAGGACATAACGTTAGATGATTTTTTTTTTTTTTTTTTTTTTTTTTTTTTTTTTTTTTTTTTTTTTTTTTTTTTTTTTTTTTTTTTTTTTTTTTTTTTTTTTTTTTTTTTTTTTTTTTTTTTTTTTTTTTTTTTTTTTTTTTTTTTTTTTTTTTTTTTTTTTTTTTTTTTTTTTTTTTTTTTTTTTTTTTTTTTTTTTTTTTTTTTTTTTTTTTTTTTTTTTTTTTTTTTTTTTTTTTTTTTTTTTTTTTTTTTTTTTTTTTTTTTTTTTTTTTTTTTTTTTTTTTTTTTTTTTTTTTTTTTTTTTTTTTTTTTTTTTTTTTTTTTTTTTTTTTTTTTTTTTTTTTTTTTTTTTTTTTTTTTTTTTTTTTTTTTTTTTTTTTTTTTTTTTTTTTTTTTTTTTTTTTTTTTTTTTTTTTTTTTTTTTTTTTTTTTTTTTTTTTTTTTTTTTTTTTTTTTTTTTTTTTTTTTTTTTTTTTTTTTTTTTTTTTTTTTTTTTTTTTTTTTTTTTTTTTTTTTTTTTTTTTTTTTTTTTTTTTTTTTTTTTTTTTTTTTTTTTTTTTTTTTTTTTTTTTTTTTTTTTTTTTTTTTTTTTTTTTTTTTTTTTTTTTTTTTTTTTTTTTTTTTTTTTTTTTTTTTTTTTTTTTTTTTTTTTTTTTTTTTTTTTTTTTTTTTTTTTTTTTTTTTTTTTTTTTTTTTTTTTTTTTTTTTTTTTTTTTTTTTTTTTTTTTTTTTTTTTTTTTTTTTTTTTTTTTTTTTTTTTTTTTTTTTTTTTTTTTTTTTTTTTTTTTTTTTTTTTTTTTTTTTTTTTTTTTTTTTTTTTTTTTTTTTTTTTTTTTTTTTTTTTTTTTTTTTTTTTTTTTTTTTTTTTTTTTTTTTTTTTTTTTTTTTTTTTTTTTTTTTTTTTTTTTTTTTTTTTTTTTTTTTTTTTTTTTTTTTTTTTTTTTTTTTTTTTTTTTTTTTTTTTTTTTTTTTTTTTTTTTTTTTTTTTTTTTTTTTTTTTTTTTTTTTTAACATTATGATTAAATAAGGACATAAAGTTAGATGATTTTTTTTGTCAAACTTTTGAATTTCAATGAAATGTGAAGTTTCCATCTTATTTGCCAAGGGTCTGAATTTTTTCAACTGCAAATCGAACAGTCAGTAGAATGGAATGACGTTGTGCAAACCAAGTAACAATATAAAAGTAGAGTTTAGATTCCAATTCCATTGAGGGCCTGAGGGGACTTATGCGAATTTAAGGAATGACTAGATTTGGCTACTTTGTTGTAACAACGTACGGCATACTTTATAATGGCAATTGATTTTATTCTTGCTTCGAGTATATTCCCTTTTATAGTTTTTGTATGTATAAATAGAATTTAATTCATGCATGATGCAGGTACTATACGAACACATTTAGATTCAATTACATCAATAAAGCAAGTGACGACATCATTTATGGCAGCCGTAGCTTGTGATGTTGCTTCCGGTGTACATTTTTATAATTTTGCCAACGGACGGCGAGTCGGATCGGTCGAGTGGACTGATCCGACAGATCCACGAATATATAAAGCCCGAGTCACTGCAATAACTGAATCGCCTGACTCGGTTTTCGCGGCATTTGATTCATATCATAAGGAGAATTGTGTGCTTGATATCGATAAATCTACGCTTCAAGTGAAGGCAGAGATCGGGAGGCAATCTGGTAATTCGTCGAAATCGATTGTTCCTGGAAACCTAACTTATCTGAAGGATTTAGGATTGCTTGCGGCAAATGCCATAACGTCTGGAGCGTTTGGGTTTTCTGGTTATATACGATTGTATGATCAGAGATCGGGGAAGGTTGCTTGGGAGACGAATGAGCCAGGTTCAGGACGAAGTAGTAGATTCGGAGACTCTTTTGCCGATGTCAGTTTTGATGTGAATGAACTTACTATGTGTAAGATATGCTCGAAATCTGGTGATCTGGCTATGGCCAATTTGCGGAAGTTAAGTGATGATCCTTGGATTTATTTAAGAGATACTAATCCCAGTTTGAGGAATACTAGCGGAGGTATGCTTAATAGTGTGGTACATTGTTACAAAAAGCAAGTTTTTGTTGGGAGAGATGGTGGACTGGAAGTGTGGTCTAGAGTTGCACAAAATGGTGTGGATAATGCCGAGATCGTTGAAGAATCGTTTAGGAGAAACTTTATGGATAAATTGGAGGATTCAGAAAGAGGGATAATTAAGAAGATTGAAGGGGGTGGAGAACGACTTTTTGTTAGCAGGGAAGAAGTCGAAGGGCTTGAGGTCTGGCAAAGCTCGGTTTTTTCAGGTGCAGTTTTGGTTTCATGATATCTGTGAAGGAACAAATGGTATTATGTGTTTGTATGATACAATAACGGGGTGCTGGTGCATACACGAACCAAACGAGGTGCAAAGATTTTGTTTTCAGATAGGCATTTATCATCTTGTTGCTTAAAGGTATGCACCAGCTTTCTTTGTATATTTATCTGTACTTGAGGTTATTCTTGTAGCAATGTATTTAGAGGCTCTTGTGTCATGTGATGTCATTAACAGTTTTAGAAGTCAATGATTACTCACAAAATATGAACTTTAGTGAACTTGCAGCTGTTGATATCCTTGATGGTAAATGTAACATGAATTAAATTAGGCAGTATCTAATGTTACTTTTGTGACTTGTGAATAGAAGTTCTTAAGCAGACTCTTACTTCAATTAGTTATAAATTACACACTATGACTTCCCACATACGATTCGGCTTACGATTTGCCTTTATACATATGTATATTTTTTTGTTGGTTCATATTTGGTAGTGAATTAAGACTCCAAAATAATGAAACTGGTTAGAAACCTTGGTCTTTTCGATTTCTTAATCATGAATTCACATAGAAATTAGAGAACCTTGGCTTAAAGCATGTTTGCTTTACCTTTGTTTATGGAGGTGAAGTATAATTAGGTAGTTTATCTGAAGCATGAAGAAGATCATTGTATGTACTTGCCGTTGGAGTTGTTTTCTAGAATAGGTCAGAACTGGTTCTACATTTTAACTGGATGCACATGTATGTCATGAGAAGAACATGATGAATTAATAAGGAGGACAACCTAGTTCGATTTCTGCATTTTGTCAGTTGGTTAAAATCTTCTGGAATCATTTGTGGAAAAGGTATAGTGGTGCAATATAGATCACTGTTCTCTTCTTTTTGAGTACATCCAGGTTGGTAATAGTTATACTTATAGTAAAGGATCGAAATGGGGGATATGAAGGATGTCATGATGATATAAATTGAAGAACGTCAACAATTTTAGTCATGCCCTTTGATTTGGAGGCCATAATAGTCATCATCATTCGATGCTCACAACTTCCATTAATACTATCATACTTTTTGAAGATTATTTAAGGAATAAAGGTACACAGGCTTTAGTCGATCACTGTTGATGACTTGATGGCAATTTAGAACCCTTCATATTCTTAGTAAAAATGGCTCTTTCCTGTCAATTGCTTTGTTATCATCAATGCCCAGTTGGTTTAATTCTTCTTTTGTTGGATGTCCAGTTGGTAAGATGTCCAGTTGGTGGTAAGGGATGTAGGTTGATTAAACTGTAAGGCGTACTCAAAATCCATCATGTTGGGAAAAAAATTGGCATTATCTTTTAATGTTGCTAGTAAAATTTTCAGCTTTATTGTACTATGCTAAATAATAGATTGAAATTGTAGTTGATGTCAAATTGATATCTTTACTAGGGAAGACTTATGACTTGGTGTATGTATTACAACTCATTGATTTTCATAATACAATCCCAGATATGTAGGAATTATGAGTATAGTAAAACCCAACAATATCGCGATGTTAGATTTAATCATTTAGATGGAAACAGCAGCTGGCTGTATGTCTTTTTAGCTGAAGTGAATAGGCACCTGTGACTTGTTCATTACTTCATGCCGAATTGGTTATTAGATTGCCATCTTTCACTTGGTGGGATATGACTGATTCAGTTTTTGAGCCAACTTGTACTGCCAGATCTTCAGCTAGCTTGGTTCTCATGTTTCTATGATTACTCGTTTTTTTAGTAGCATCTCTCATTGCGTTTACTTCCATTTGCTCTGATGATTTTCGGTTTCTATGGGTGTTGCAGAATTCCCTCAAACCCAAGTGGCAAAGATTGATTTTGTTTCTTTTTCGTAACTTTATGTAAATAGACTCGAGTTAAAATCAATGTTTGGAGTCTTTTTCATTCTCTTTAACCAAGTTATATTCAAATGAATTTGGAAGTTCATAATTTGAAACAGATGACAAATTGCGATCTTACAAAGTGAAAATATTCAATTGAATGGACCAATAGTAACTTAAATATGTAAAAGTATAAATGAAGACCAAGTAGTTTATATATTGGGAAAAAAATGACCAATACCAGATGAAAAAATAAATAAATGACACACTTTCAGCTAGCTCTATATGTACGATTTGGTTTTAGTTATTAAATTGACATTTTAAAAACTGAAATTCCGCATTTGAATGTATTTACCAGGTATTTGACAATTTCCCTTTTCCTTGTAAAACATTTCTTATCAGGTTCTATATGACTACCCTTATTTCTACATGCTTAATAAAAGTTGTACAATGTTAATATCGGCAATACTTCATCTCGTATTAAGCAAAATACTGAGGATGTAATATAGAAGTTTTACCTCTACCAACGACTTAAGCGATTGTTCAGTTTCAGATTCGTATAAAATGAATGTTGAAGTGTTATTAAAACTTCCAAATACGATAATGAAAAAAAATCGTTGTTTAAAACAAAAACCAAATGTAGTAGACAACATCCAACATGAACTATCAGCGTTATCGAAAAATCCTTCAAAAATAGCAATAAAGTAGATAATTTTGTGACACTTTTTGACAGTTGTATTATACGGAATAACTTAATAGAAGGAACATGATGGATAATTGATGCAAATGTACCCTACATATATATGAGAGTAGTTACGTTGGAGTTGTTGAATTATTACATCATATAGTACGCAAACACATTCGAATGCATTTTTAAAAAATAAATTATAAATACCATTGGTCAACCTTTGTATTTTAAGCGCAAGTTATATCTATATTACCTTATAAAGCAAGAAGCCCTTTTTTTAAATCTAAATTAAGTAATTGAACTACCTAAATTACCCTTCTTTTTTTTTTTCGTTACTCGTTTTTTGAGTAGCATCTCTCATTGCCTTTACTTCCATTTGCTCGATGATTCTCGGTTTCTATGGGTGTTGCAGAATTCCCTCAAACCCAAGTGGCAAAGATTGATTTTGTTTCTTTTTCGTAACTTTATGTAAATAGACTCGAGTTAAAATCAATGTTTGGAGTCTTTTTCATTCTCTTTAACCAAGTTATATTCAAATGAATTTGGAAGTTCATAATTTGAAACAGATGACAAATTGCGATCTTACAAAGTGAAAATATTCAATTGAATGGACCAATAGTAACTTAAATATGTAAAAGTATAAATGAAGACCAAGTAGTTTATAAATTGGAAAAAAAATGACCAATACCAGATGAAAAAATAAATAAATGCCAGATCTTCAGCTAGCTTGGTTCTCATGTTTCTATGATTACTCGTTTTTTTAGTAGCATCTCTCATTGCGTTTACTTCCATTTGCTCTGATGATTTTCGGTTTCTATGGGTGTTGCAGAATTCCCTCAAACCCAAGTGGCAAAGATTGATTTTGTTTCTTTTTCGTAACTTTATGTAAATAGACTCGAGTTAAAATCAATGTTTGGAGTCTTTTTCATTCTCTTTAACCAAGTTATATTCAAATGAATTTGGAAGTTCATAATTTGAAACAGATGACAAATTGCGATCTTACAAAGTGAAAATATTCAATTGAATGGACCAATAGTAACTTAAATATGTAAAAGTATAAATGAAGACCAAGTAGTTTATATATTGGGAAAAAAATGACCAATACCAGATGAAAAAATAAATAAATGACACACTTTCAGCTAGCTCTATATGTACGATTTGGTTTTAGTTATTAAATTGACATTTTAAAAACTGAAATTCCGCATTTGAATGTATTTACCAGGTATTTGACTATTTCCCTTTTCCTTGACACTTCATATTGGCAGCAAGATTTTAACAAAGACACATGGCAACTATTGATTCGTTAAAAACAAACCAAAGAGCCAAATATAGAACTCAAAAATAGCTAGGAAAAAGTAATTAAAGTGGACCTAAGGGGTTATGTAATTCACGACATAAGATAAAGACCGGTCAAAAAATAGCAAACATGAATTCTTCTTTTCCTTTTTTGACCATAACTCTTAGCAGGACGAATCAAAGCACTATGGCTATTTTGAAAACTTTTAACAGAAATGTTATTTAGATACCATACTAAAATGTGGATGCAATTATATTAAATGATATATGAATCACGTTACAGTAAAATTCAACCAATATTCTAGATGATACCATATGGCTATAAATTGTGCTAGATATATACAAAAATGGGATTTATAAAAACATGGTGTTTTATCTATAAAAAGATATCATAAAAGTTTAATTATCTAACTTATTAATGTTTTGCTTGATGCTATAATAGCACATAGAATTATGATAAATTGATGGAATCGGACTATAAGCTAGTTAATGCCTCTCAAAAAACTAAATTAATTGAATAACTTTTGTCGTAGGCAACTGCCTATTTATTTCTATTTCTATAATATCTAAATTAAATTGCAAGATAATTTATTCAACAAAATACAAGATAAAATATATATAGTAAGGATATTGCTGACTGTAAACTAGCTATATATGATTAAATTTACGGTGAATAAAAATCAGAACATTGAAAAGTTCAAACTAGTACTACAAAATTTCTTTTCTACCATTTTCTAATTGATTTACAGTTTATCTAGACTAGTAAACCACATGAAATAAATATATTCAATTCTTTAGACAAATATAGAATTAATGAACATAAATATTAATAAGAAAAAGCAGATACTGATTTAGACCTCTGAAAAGAGGAAGAAGAATTAGAAGAAGAAGAATGCAAGAATTGAATACAATCTTCAATGGCTTGCGCTCTATGTGTATCCAAAGCTTCAACATATGATCTTGATCTTTCTAAACTACTACAATAGATATTCTTGCATGAAGAATCATCCGACGATGATGATATTTTACGTGAAGAAGATGACACCAAACCGAATGCCCTTGCAACTTTAGCTTTGATTCTACCTAGAAATCTCATGGCGGAAAAACCTGAATTTTTTCGTGGCCGAAAAGCCCATATTTTAATCATCGGCTCTGATATCATGTTGGGTTTATCGATATCATGATCGTGTTTTGTGAAGTATAAAGGTGATGGCATACCGTCGATGCCCGGGCTGAAACTTACTCTTCTAGCCATTTTTTCTTTTGTCTAAAGAGAGTTGGTTGGAAAATATAGAGCTTGTGGGAAATGAGAGGAGATATAGTATTTATTGAAAAATAGACTAGATATGAAGAGTGGGAAACGGTACCACGCTATTTATGAAAAAAGGATGACGTGTGAATTTGACTAATTTTTTTGGAAAAATATACACTTTGTCACGAAATATATATGCATACACATAATTAAAATTAAATGGATGCTCGCGTAATGTGACGACAATAATGATAACAATAGCGGTGTGGTTGTGTGGTGATGGTGAAGACGACGGGTGGTGATGATAGTGGCATCGAGTATTATTGTAGGTAACTGATATAAGAATAATTGATGTAAAAAATAAATTATGTAAATTAATTTATTAATGGTATTATAGGTATATGGTTAATTAATTATAAAAAGATTAAAAAAGAAAAACTTTTGAAATAATGGGCTTGGGAATATCTGATATTCCTATTCTTTGTCTTTTAAATGGAGAGGGGAAAGATATATTATATAGGAATAAAGAAGTAAAGATAATAAAAAAAAACAAGAGAAAAAATGATGCAGAAACAAGCCTCTACAACAACAAGCCTCAGTTACTGCAATCGGGATATGGGAAAATGAGATGTTGACAGTCTTACCTTTATTTAAAAGATTATCTACATTATAACCCCTCTCATAAACTATCGAGATTTTAGAACCCAAAATATATAAAAGATGACATGGGTGTTACTTTCGTAAATATTATCTATCTCCTTTCGTAAATATTATCTATCTCAAATGAAAAACATATGTCCTTTCGTAAATATTATCTATCTCCTTTCGTAAATATTATCTATCTCCTTTCGTAAATATTATCTATCTCCTTTCGTAAATATTATCTATCTCCTTTCGTAAATATTATCTATCTCCTTTCGTAAATATTATCTATCTCCTTTCGTAAATATTATCTATCTCCTTTCGTAAATATTATCTATCTCCTTTCGTAAATATTATCTATCTCCTTTCGTAAATATTATCTATCTCCTTTCGTAAATATTATCTATCTCCTTTCGTAAATATTATCTATCTCCTTTCGTAAATATTATCTATCTCCTTTCGTAAATATTATCTATCTCCTTTCGTAAATATTATCTATCTCCTTTCGTAAATATTATCTATCTCCTTTCGTAAATATTATCTATCTCCTTTCGTAAATATTATCTATCTCCTTTCGTAAATATTATCTATCTCCTTTCGTAAATATTATCTATCTCCTTTCGTAAATATTATCTATCTCCTTTCGTAAATATTATCTATCTCCTTTCGTAAATATTATCTATCTCCTTTCGTAAATATTATCTATCTCCTTTCGTAAATATTATCTATCTCCTTTCGTAAATATTATCTATCTCCTTTCGTAAATATTATCTATCTCCTTTCGTAAATATTATCTATCTCCTTTCGTAAATATTATCTATCTCCTTTCGTAAATATTATCTATCTCCTTTCGTAAATATTATCTATCTCCTTTCGTAAATATTATCTATCTCCTTTCGTAAATATTATCTATCTCCTTTCGTAAATATTATCTATCTCCTTTCGTAAATATTATCTATCTCCTTTCGTAAATATTATCTATCTCCTTTCGTAAATATTATCTATCTCCTTTCGTAAATATTATCTATCTCCTTTCGTAAATATTATCTATCTCCTTTCGTAAATATTATCTATCTCCTTTCGTAAATATTATCTATCTCCTTTCGTAAATATTATCTATCTCCTTTCGTAAATATTATCTATCTCCTTTCGTAAATATTATCTATCTCCTTTCGTAAATATTATCTATCTCCTTTCGTAAATATTATCTATCTCCTTTCGTAAATATTATCTATCTCCTTTCGTAAATATTATCTATCTCCTTTCGTAAATATTATCTATCTCCTTTCGTAAATATTATCTATCTCCTTTCGTAAATATTATCTATCTCCTTTCGTAAATATTATCTATCTCCTTTCGTAAATATTATCTATCTCCTTTCGTAAATATTATCTATCTCCTTTCGTAAATATTATCTATCTCCTTTCGTAAATATTATCTATCTCCTTTCGTAAATATTATCTATCTCCTTTCGTAAATATTATCTATCTCCTTTCGTAAATATTATCTATCTCCTTTCGTAAATATTATCTATCTCCTTTCGTAAATATTATCTATCTCCTTTCGTAAATATTATCTATCTCCTTTCGTAAATATTATCTATCTCCTTTCGTAAATATTATCTATCTCCTTTCGTAAATATTATCTATCTCCTTTCGTAAATATTATCTATCTCCTTTCGTAAATATTATCTATCTCCTTTCGTAAATATTATCTATCTCCTTTCGTAAATATTATCTATCTCCTTTCGTAAATATTATCTATCTCCTTTCGTAAATATTATCTATCTCCTTTCGTAAATATTATCTATCTCCTTTCGTAAATATTATCTATCTCCTTTCGTAAATATTATCTATCTCCTTTCGTAAATATTATCTATCTCCTTTCGTAAATATTATCTATCTCCTTTCGTAAATATTATCTATCTCCTTTCGTAAATATTATCTATCTCCTTTCGTAAATATTATCTATCTCCTTTCGTAAATATTATCTATCTCCTTTCGTAAATATTATCTATCTCCTTTCGTAAATATTATCTATCTCCTTTCGTAAATATTATCTATCTCCTTTCGTAAATATTATCTATCTCCTTTCGTAAATATTATCTATCTCCTTTCGTAAATATTATCTATCTCCTTTCGTAAATATTATCTATCTCCTTTCGTAAATATTATCTATCTCCTTTCGTAAATATTATCTATCTCCTTTCGTAAATATTATCTATCTCCTTTCGTAAATATTATCTATCTCCTTTCGTAAATATTATCTATCTCCTTTCGTAAATATTATCTATCTCCTTTCGTAAATATTATCTATCTCCTTTCGTAAATATTATCTATCTCCTTTCGTAAATATTATCTATCTCCTTTCGTAAATTTTAGAACCCAAAATATATAAAAGATGACATGGGTGTTACTTTCGTAAATATTATCTATCTCCTTTCGTAAATATTATCTATCTCAAATGAAAAACATATGTTATTGTAATAAAAATATCGTCTGTCTATATTTATCTTTTATATAAAAAAAAAAGTGTTATCTTCGTAAGGAGGATTGTTAAATTCGTAAACTAAATTGCTATCTTCGTTAGTTATAATAAATTCGTTCAAAGAGTATCTTCGTAGGTTGTAACTATTTTCGTAAAGCAAATCAAACGAAGATTAAGTTCGTACGAAGATTAACTTCGTAAGTAGGAAGTTTGAGTTAACTTCGTTGGCTAAGTTCGTAAGGTGTAAATCAGGACTTCTGCTTGGACAGTCTTAAGGTCGTAAGAGAGTCCATTTGATGTCCCAAATGACTTATATTTTATATGTAATGTACGATAGGTGTCGGGGATTACTGATAAGCACTATTAGCTATTTGTTTGCGCGCGTACGCTACTACCAGGTAAGATACACTACTTTGACACGCTGGGGGATCAACTAAAAGCTGGTTTCAAATTGTAAACACTTCCATTCGGTATCTTTATATTGCATGTGGGCATATGGGTTACTTGGGAGGTATTATGGGTTATGCAGTTGACCATGAGACCTGAGATGCAGTCCCTATTGTAGTGTAATGTAGTATTGCTTAATGTAGTATGTAGCTATGCAGTTGATGTAGTTTAATGAAGTATCTTGATATGCATGATATATAGAAATGAAGTCGATGTGTGATATGCATGCTTGACTTGTACGCCTAGTTCACTAGACTTGCTAGGTTACTATGTCACTTGCACGTTTAAGGATCCAAACGTAATGAAGTTAAAGTGTATGAATGTCTAGGAATGTGTGTTACCTAGACTATATGTGTGTGAATGTTTGGGAATGCAGGGACCCAATCTATATGTGTGAAATTGAGCTCATAAAACTAATGCAGGGAAAGTGTTAAGCTTAACCCGTACTTGTCTCAGCCGGATGAGTGCGTTGATGCAGTTGTTGCTTGGGTGGCTCCTCGCAACATGGTCTTTATAACGCAGGGCGAGTAATACGAGAGGTTTGACCAACCTCCACATACGGATTACTCTTGGATTGGCTTGCCACTCCTTAACGACGTAAGATGAGTAGTCTTTTGACTGATCATCCAGACGGGTGTGATGCAGGGCACACTTATATGCAGTAAACAAAGATACGTGTGACAATGTGTGAACTAATGCAGGATAGGCACATTTAGGATGATTATCCTAATTAATATGAAGTCGAAATGTAGTATATGTGGGAACGTGTGGTGTGTGTTGTGCCTAATAAAACTTGTCTAATAATGAAGATTGTTTTAATTGGACAAATGCTTTTACTTAAGTGTTATCTTACTTAGCTATTCTTATAGCTAACACTTGCTTCTTTAATGTGGTTGTTCCCTCAGGTTTAGCTTGATGGAATTAGATGAAGGATGTGAGAGCTTGGGTAGATTCATTGAAGGAGCCTTAGTTATCCATAGACGATCCTTTGCTTAGACATTTATTTACATTTCGTACTTAATGTCGAATTTATGTTGTGACTTGTGAACGGTTGTTTTATGTTGGGCAACCGTTGGGTTTTCATTTGAACTATTGTTAGATATGGCATGTAACACCAAATAAATGCAGAAACCGAAATGTTTTTACCGGTTTTGACTTTTACAGTCTTTACTTCCGCAATTTAACACCGTTAGGTGAAAAGTTTTGAAAACCCATATTTTTAAACGACGGGTGTTACATCATATCTATCTCTCCATACCTATACCATCATCTTTTTTCTTTCTAATAGCAAGAACTGATAGTGTCGAATCTTCTTGAAGGGATGAATGAAGCTCTCATGAGGCTTTAAGCTCTTTTCACTTCTTGTGGGTTTGATATTCGGCCAGGGGCTTACGGTATATCTTCGGTTTATTCATGTTCAGATTATGGTGATGGTGGTGGCTGTATTTTACGTTTCTTGTATATGTGTGTACGAAAAAAAAATAACAAGGTGGGTATGTGTGCAAAGAGGTTAATTAATAGCAAATCCCAAAATGGGTTTTGGTATAAAATTGTATATCAATAGGAATTCAGAAGTATCTGTGTGTTATAAGGATTTAATAGATGAAAAGAAATAAGGAATGGAATTAAGATAGTGAAATAGATGGATCGGTTTTAATGAATGGAAAAAGATGGTTGGTAGATATGAAGTTTTACAAAAGATGATGATGATGATGATGATGATGATGATGATGATGATGATGATGATGATGATGATGATGATGATGATGATGACGATGACGATGATGATGATGATGATGATGATGATGATGATGATGATGATGATGATGATGATGATGATGATGATGATGATGATGATGATGATGATGATGATGATGATGATGATGATGATGATGATGATGATGATGATGATGATGATGATGATGATGATGATGATGATGATGATGATGATGATGATGATGATGATGATGATGATGATGATGATGATGATGATGATGATGATGATGATGATGATGATGATGATGATGATGATGATGATGATGATGATGATGATGATGATGATGATGATGATGATGATGATGATGATGATGATGATGATGATGATGATGATGATGATGATGATGATGATGATGATGATGATGATGATGATGATGATGATGATGATGATGATGATGATGATGATGATGATGATGATGATGATGATGATGATGATGATGATGATGATGATGATGATGATGATGATGATGATGATGATGATGATGATGATGATGATGATGATGATGATGATGATGATGATGATGATGATGATGATGATGATGATGATGATGATGATGATGATGATGATGATGATGATGATGATGATGATGATGATGATGATGATGATGATGATGATGATGATGATGATGATGATGATGATGATGATGATGATGATGATGATGATGATGATGATGATGATGATGATGATGATGATGATGATGATGATGATGATGATGATGATGATGATGATGATGATGATGATGATGATGATGATGATGATGATGATGATGATGATGATGATGATGATGATGATGATGATGATGATGATGATGATGATGATGATGATGATGATGATGATGATGATGATGATGATGATGATGATGATGATGATGATGATGATGATGATGATGATGATGATGATGATGATGATGATGATGATGATGATGATGATGATGATGATGATGATGATGATGATGATGATGATGATGATGATGATGATGATGATATGATGATGATGATGATGATGATGATGATGATGATGATGATGATGATGATGATGATGATGATGATGATGATATTGTTTAATGGGTTAGTGTGTGTTTGATTTGTGTGGATAAGAATAAAAGTGTTATAAGGGTTTTTAAGGTTAAAATGACATATATATCCTCATGTGCAATGCACATGAGAGGGTTAACGGAGACCCACAAACGGGCGTTAGGGTGAGGGGTATGTTATGATACGAAAAATCACCATAAGGGTATGTAATGACACGAAAAAACGAGAAGGGCGAAACTTAATAATATGAAATACCCTAAGGGTATGTAATGAAATTTTATCTTATAAGTATGGAGAAATAGGGTATTACAAATTAATGTCTACATATTTAAATATATGGGGAAGTGAATATGGGGTTGTCCCCCATCTAAGCTTAGATGGGAACACCTCACATTTATTTATAATCATGAAAATCAGGGGGGCCATGTATCTGTTTTAAATTCAAACAAATAATAAAATATTTGTATGTGAGGGTTCCCCATCTAAGCTTAGATGGGGAACAACCCCATACTCACTTTTCCTACATATTTAAATATTGATAAGTTTGATGTTTGTTCACAATTATAAGTATTAACATTTTGTTTACAAAGTTATTATTATAAGTATAAAGATTATGTGTTTGAAAGTTAAAAATGTACTTCGCTTTATTAAATTCTTGACACATTCGCATCAAATTTATTTTCTTGCATTTTTATTATTAATATTTGCTCATTTGTCATTCTTTTGGTAAATGCTAGCGTTTCTATATATCGAAGGATATTTTTAAATACACATACAGGGGTTGGGTATTGTAAAATAGGTATTAAAGTAAAACAAATAAAACAAGATCATAGATAAATTGATGCACGAAGATTCACGAAGCAATTGAGACACGATGATTTTCATGATTCACAATGATTTTCAGAGAACCGAACCTATTGTTTTATTTGTTTTATTTTAGTATTTGTTTTACTTTACTTAAAATCTACACATATATAGTCATTCCACATCAATCATCCCTCTATGTTATTTATTGATCAACAAATTACAGTTGAGAAAGATGATGATGATGATGATGATGATGATGATGATGATGATGATGATGATGATGATGATGATGATGATGATGATGATGATGATGATGATGATGATGATGATGATGATGATGATGATGATGATGATGATGATGATGATGATGATGATGATGATGATGATGATGATGATGATGATGATGATGATGATGATGATGATGATGATGATGATGATGATGATGATGATGATGATGATGATGATGATGATGATGATGATGATGATGATGATGATGATGATGATGATGATGATGATGATGATGATGATGATGATGATGATGATGATGATGATGATGATGATGATGATGATGATGATGATGATGATGATGATGATGATGATGATGATGATGATGATGATGATGATGATGATGATGATGATGATGATGATGATGATGATGATGATGATGATGATGATGATGATGATGATGATGATGATGATGATGATGATGATGATGATGATGATGATGATGATGATGATGATGATGATGATGATGATGATGATGATGATGATGATGATGATGATGATGATGATGATGATGATGATGATGATGATGATGATGATGATGATGATGATGATGATGATGATGATGATGATGATGATGATGATGATGATGATGATGATGATGATGATGATGATGATGATGATGATGATGATGATGATGATGATGATGATGATGATGATGATGATGATGATGATGATGATGATGATGATGATGATGATGATGATGATGATGATGATGATGATGATGATGATGATGATGATGATGATGATGATGATGATGATGATGATGATGATGATGATGATGATGATGATGATGATGATGATGATGATGATGATGATGATGATGATGATGATGATGATGATGATGATGATGATGATGATGATGATGATGATGATGATGATGATGATGATGATGATGATGATGATGATGATGATGATGATGATGATGATGATGATGATGATGATGATGATGATGATGATGATGATGATGATGATGATGATGATGATGATGATGATGATGATGATGATGATGATGATGATGATGATGATGATGATGATGATGATGATGATGATGATGATGATGATGATGATGATGATGATGATGATGATGATGATGATGATGATGATGATGATGATGATGATGATGATGATGATGATGATGATGATGATGATGATGATGATGATGATGATGATGATGATGATGATGATGATGATGATGATGATGATGATGATGATGATGATGATGATGATGATGATGATGATGATGATGATGATGATGATGATGATGATGATGATGATGATGATGATGATGATGATGATGATGATGATGATGATGATGATGATGATGATGATGATGATGATGATGATGATGATGATGATGATGATGATGATGATGATGATGATGATGATGATGATGATGATGATGATGATGATGATGATGATGATGATGATGATGATGATGATGATGATGATGATGATGATGATGATGATGATGATGATGATGATGATGATGATGATGATGATGATGATGATGATGATGATGATGATGATGATGATGATGATGATGATGATGATGATGATGATGATGATGATGATGATGATGATGATGATGATGATGATGATGATATGATGATGATGATGATGATGATGATGATGATGATGATGATGATGATGATGATGATGATGATGATGATGATGATGTTTAATTTTTGAGTTTGTGCTTTTTTTTTTTTTTTTTTTTTTTTTTTTATATTAATTGGGTAGATTGGTGTAGATTCAAGCTAATAATTTTTTTTTTGTCAGAGACAAATTTGTCGCCTTATTGTGAATAAAATTTACATATAAAAAAACACACTTATGTATTTGACAAAGTCAACCTATACTAACACTAATTTCTAATTATTGAATATGATATTACACTTACTCTTTAAATACACTTCATGATAATGTATCAACAGCTTTAAGATAGCATGTCATTGTCTAGCTACTACTTATAACAAATTCTCTTTTTAATGTAGTTTATTTATAGCAAGAACAAGAAGAATTCAAACTTTCAATATATAAAATTCTATAGAAAATAACTAATGATCGATTCGAGTTCAGAACTTTTTAATCTAACAATAAATTTTTTTGAAAGGTAAATTTCGCTGCAAACTTCGTGTCGTGATTTGACAGCGGGAGATCTAGCATACGTTGTCTTAACCGGGTCCGCGCTAGATAGATCCCCCGAAGTAGAAATGCATATTTCAAATACCCGATGGGGTGGAAACTCAATACTAATCCGCCCGAAGACACGACGATTAATAGGGATAAACCATGCCCCTCAGACTTGAACCTGTGTATACCCAAGTCAAGCCCTCATAAAGGGACTTTCTATGTCCTCTCCGAGGCTTGAACACAAGACCTCTTGAATGGAGGATGTTCTTTCAACCATTGAGCTAAAACTCAACGACTACAATAATTTATTTAATGTCACAAACATAACTATTTGAGCTTTTTTATTTTTATAATATATATATATATATATATATTAGTTGTTTTTTAGTTCGAATAATGGGTATCATTGCAAAAATCGAACAAACACATCTGACGTTTCAAAGACATGCCACCGTAATAATCTCAATTGTCAATATATATAGTACTCTTTCAATTTGAATCAACTTACCTATTTCAAAATGTTTAAGTTACGAGCATAATACTCACGCGTTGCGGCAGAATTTGTTTTAGGAGTGACAATTTGTTATAAGGGTAGATATGGTAATTTAGTGTTAAAGGGACATTTTGGGAATCATAAATATGTTGAAAGGGCTTTTTGGAAGAAAAAAAATATGTTTAATTTCTTAAGACATACCATAAATAAAAAACCCAAAATGCTTTATAAAGGAGTAAAGATAAAGAAGACTAGTATTAATTTTTTAATTTTTTTAATAAATAAGTTTTCTTAGCATTATAGATCGGAAATGGTTAATAACAAAACAAACTAACAAAGTTTAAAAAATAGTCGATAATGCAAAAGTTTTTAAAAATCTCGATCAAGCTTGTTTTACTCATATTTTTGCTTATAAACAATAGTCAGACAATATTTATTTGGCTGATAAATAATTTATACGAACTTACATAAACGTTGATGCAAAATGCTTAGATAAATCGTGTATGTAAAATTTTTAAATCATTTTGCCGTCTTAATCTAAGAATATCTGCATATAATTTTAATACTTGAAGATATCATAGGGGATTTAAATGAATCGTGTTATATAATTTTTCGATCTAATCAATATGGTATTGTAATGCTCGAAAGTATATATCATCATAAGTATATGTATAGTGTTTTGTTGCTCTCAATACGAACGTGAGGTTGTCTAAAGAGATATAAGTTGGTTAAACAAAAACCTCAATCATTGTTGAGGGTGGGAAATCAACGATTAATTTATTCCCATTTGGTGTGATATAAATTATTTTAAAGTCGAGTAGTTCTCGTTTTTATTATTTTAAATACCATGTGATATCAATCTATATTATTCTTTTTTTTGAAATAAATGTGATATAAATTAGCTTTATTTCATTTCAATTCTCAAGTTTCAAATTCACTTCTTAAAATATTGTAATCCTATACAGCATGCGATAAAAAATTTTAAAACTATTATATTTATAGTCTCCGGCAAGATACAGGAGAATTACTACAAAACTATGTCAAATAATTCAGGCAAATTTGCCACAGAGTCCAAAAAAGGAGAAGAAAAAACATCTACGACGACTCGACGAGTACAAATCCAAAGACAAGAAGCCAATACTATATGGCTGAATAGCTCCTTGTAAAAGTGAGCATCATTCTTATGTTTCCACATTATGTCATAATTAAACGTTACACCATGTGATAGGTTAACACAAGAACATAACGAAGTTTAACCTTTATTTTTGATCTTTTAGCAATTAATCAATGGTATTTATTATCTATATATATCTATACAACATCAAAATTTTGGTTTTATATATATAGTAAAAAGATAAAATGAGAACCAATTATTTGTCGAGAACTGCGAGAATTAATTAACATTAATTATTTATAGGGGCAATCTTGTACTTTACTAATGATTATTTAAATTAATAAAAGCTTTTATAAAACTAAACCCATATGTTTCTCGGACGGTTACAAGCCACTCACATTTTAAACCATTAAAAGCTCATGTATTTAAACTTCAAATGTTTCTTCAAATTTTTGCACGTCAGATGAGTCTCACTAATCTTTTCTTAAAGAATTACGACTTTGATATAATTTAATTTTTATGTAAGCACTTCGTGTAAAACTTTTACATATCAATAATTTAATTATGGTTTCTCTAAATATATTAATATGCAATGAATTTTTGTATTTGTAATATATGTGATGATTCATTTAATACTATTGGCATATATATGTGTTTGTGTTTTTTACAAATTCGCTCGTGAACAAACGTTTTCTTATTATTAGTAGAAGAATAGTTTCTTTTTTATTCTTATTTTAATATCTTGTTTTATACATATTCACTTGTGAGGTAAAATGTTATTGGTCACTTGTAAATGTGATGCTTATATAAATGTATTTAAATACACGTGTAAATTTTCTTAAAAATAATTATCTACACATTTGTAAATATAGTTGTTCACATGTGAACGCAATTCATATATGAATGTATTTAAATGCACTTGTGAACATTTTATCTGTACACTTATAAATATAATTATTCACATGTGGACGCACTTCATATATATTATTTTTATAGACACATATGAACTTTAATAACAAAAGATATTTATACACTTGTGAACAGGTTGTATACATGTGTATATATACATTTGTATACATGTGAACAGGGTTGTACACATGTGTAGCACCCACTAGGTTATTCACATGTGAACGAAATTCATATATGATTGTTTTTATATACACATGGAACTATGTAAAAAAAATGTATCTATACACTTGTGAGTATAGTCATTCACATGTGTTCCAGCGAAAAAATTTATGGTTTTTAAAATTTTTATATTTTTACAATTTACATGTTCACAAGTTAAATATAATCAAATGTTCGTAAGCATATATTTTTAAAATATATTAATGAATTAAAAAATTAAGAACAAATATTAACATTACTAATATATAATATATATTAAGTCGGTTTTCATTTTATTTGTTGATTAACGCTATAATACAAAAGTTTAATTATGACTTACATCTTTTTTAGTCATTTTAAAAATGAAACAAGAGTATATGCTAGTAAATTTTGTCACAATTGTCAAATAAAATGTTGAGAATATTCAAAACTGAAATCCATCGGTGCAGCCATGATATTTCGCATGTCCGTTTTTTTTTTCTTCCTATAATGCCCTTTTTTAGATTATTAATTAATTTTAAATTAATTTCTATTCACAATAATTACAATAATGACATCCATTCATTTTAACCATTGATCTAACTTTTTTTTTTTTTTGAAAAGTAAACTTTTATTCACAATCACCCCGGCAAGACGCCGGCGGTATATTTACAACAATTTACATAAGCTTAAAATTACACCAATCAACCCAAGTAATGCTCTTATATCTAGTTCTATTCTTATACCACAAATACCCAAGAGCCTTTATATCTTGAATACTCTCCGCCACGTTTCGGTTATTCTTTTCAAATTTGATCTCGTTTCTAGCTTTCCATATACACCAACAACTCGTCATAACAATTCCTTTGATTGCCATCTTTTCCAGCTTGCTCTTTCCTTGCAACTCATGGTACTCCAAGAGGTCTTTTATACCAAAAACAAAAAATGGAGGAGATTTGCACCAATCACTAACAAACTGCCAAACTCTCGCCGCCGTGATGCATTCACAAAACAAGTGATCCACCGTCTCCAATCTTTCCCCACAGAAGACACAATCCGGGCTGTCAAAACAATAGTTACGAGCTTGAAGGGCGGTCGTGGTTGGAATCCGATCCATAGCGGCTCTCCACATAAACACGTTGCACTTCTTTGGAATCCACTTGCACCAATCAAAAACATACCTGTTGGTAAAGTCCCTGTTACTATTGAATAAATCTTTACACTGCTAACCGTCATAACCTTGTCTTTGGCACCCATCCATATCCATCTGTCACGTTTGTTAGAAAGATCCAGACCAGCAAGCAGATTTGTCAAACTGTATAGCTCATCCAATTCCTCCACCTTCGAAGGCTGTCTGATCCAACTCCATGACCCACTAAACGTCATATCACCCAAATTGAACCGATCCACAGCACGAGCTTTCTTGTCCCTTTCCAGTTTGAATAGCAATGGGTACCTATCTTTAAGCGGTTCGTCGGCCACCCAATTGTCGATCCAAAACTTTATGTCATTCCCATCCCCCAGATCTCCCTTCAGAAGCTTGCCAATCCCCACCCCACCCAATTTAATTGCCTCGACGCCTTTGACAATGTTCTTCCAAGTACCCGGGAGGTACTTGTTCAAAGGAATACTGTTCCAGCCTCTTTTAGTGTTATGAAGAGCATCGATCACATCTCTCCACAAACCCCTAGAATCGTTCTTGTACCGCCAAAGCCATTTGGAAAGAAGAGCCAAATTCGTCTCCCCGATTTTAGTCAGGCCCAACCCACCCATGTTCACAGGAGAAGCCACCCTCTCCCATGCCACCCAATGAATTTTCCTTCCCAACTCAGAACTTCCCCACAAGAATCTTCGAATGATAGCTTCCAGTTTCTCCACCACCGCCATTGGGGCTTTGAATATAGAAAAAGAATAAGTAGGTAGGCTTTCCATAACCGACTTAATTAAAGTAATCCTTCCCGCAATAGAGAGACTTGAAGCCTTCCATCTGGATAGTCTAGATTCGAAAATGTCGATCATAAAATTCCAATTTGCAATACGGTTCATATTTGCCCCGATCCATACCCCCAGATGCTTTAGTGGGAGTGAACCAGCAGAACAGTGAACAATACTTGCCATATTACTGACCTCATCGTTGCTTACCCCAATTCCAATCAAATTCGATTTCCCAAGGTGGATTTCCAAGCCGGAGCATAGCTTGAAAACCCTCAGAATTCTGGCCACACTTTTGATGTTATCCCGAGACCACTCCCCTAAAATCATACAATCATCAGCGAACAACAAATGTGAGAGCACCAGATTATCTTTACCCAACTCGACACCCTTGAACTTCCCATTATTTATCGCAGTATTCAACATAACTGTTAAGGCTTCCATCACCACAATGAACAAGAAGGGCGCAATGGGATCTCCCTGCCGAATACCTTTTTGACATTCAAACTCGAAGGTTGGGGACCCATTAACCAAAACTGAGGATCTCGCAGACGACAAGATACCAAGCACCCAGTCACACCATTTACTAGGAAACCCCATCCATCTTAATACCGATATAAGAAAATTCCAATTTACGTTGTCATAGGCCTTTGCAAAATCAATTTTGAAAGCAAAAATTCTCTTATTATTCTTCTTAGCCCAGCTGAATACCTCATTCAAAATAAGAGGTCCATCAATGATGTTTCTGTCCCCCACAAACGCTGTCTGGTTGGAAGATACCACCGACCCCACAACCTTTTTAAGCCGATTAGCCAGAACCTTAGAGATCACTTTGTTGATCACCCCGATCAAGTTTATTGGGCGGTAGTCATTCAGGTTCTCTGGATCTTTAATCTTTGTTATAAGTGTGATGAATGATGACCCGCAACCCCTACTTATCTTCCCATGTGTGTAGAACTCACTCAATAAGGCAACAAAGTCGGGTTCTAAAAGTGACCAGAATCTCTTAATAAATCTAAAATTGAACCCGTCGGGCCCAGGAGCCTTATCATCACCACAGTCAAACACTGCCTTCTTGATTTCCCCCACCGAAAAAACCCTCGTCAGCCCATCCGCTTCCTCACTGCTCAATTTTGACCCACTCCACCCAACAATACCCGGTCTGTTAACATGTTCTTCTTTAAACTTGTCCCGAAAAAAGCCCAAGATGTGCTTTTTGATACATTTGGGCTTCTCCACCCACACCCCGTTTAACATTAAGCCCGGTATGCTATTAATGGATTTCCTGTTATTGATAAAGCCATGAAAAAACCGCGAGTTTTCATCCCCATCTATAGCCCATTTGATTCTTGATTTTTGTTTAAGATCTTTGGCTTTTGAGTCCTCCATCTCCATGATCCTTCTAATACATTCTGTTCGTATCCAGCTATCTTCCTCGTTCAGATCGTTTTCTTCCATGGCCCCTTCAATCTCCTCCAAATCTTTTCTACACTTGTCCATCTCTTCACCATCTTTCTCTCGAATCCCATCCCTCCACACCTTTATCTGATCTCTTAGATGCTTGAATTTCATCATGAGCCTGGTGTCGGCAGGCCCAAACGAGACAGCCTCCCCCCAAGCCTTCGTGACCACTTCTTCAAAGTCGCTCTTATCCAACCAAGAATTGAACACCCTGAAAGGCTTTGGCCCGAAATTCAGGTCCTTAAAGGAAAGGAGAATCGGGCTATGGTCGGAAAAAGCTCTAGGTAACACTCTACAGCATGCCAAAGGCCACTTCTCCAATATCTCAAACCCCACTAAAAATCTATCTATCTTATTGAACTTCCCTCTACCATTATCATCCTTCAAAAAAGTAAATTTGCTCCCTTTCATCTCGTATTCATGAAGATCGGCTTCATAAATAAAGTTGTTGAAAGCCCGGGCACAACCAGGATTGAACAGTGACCCTTTTCTCTCTTCCGGGGTCCTTACCGCGTTGAAATCCCCCATAAACATCCACGGTCCCCTTTCGACATTTTTTGCATCTACCAATCTATCCCACAACCTTTTCTTATCCTTCACCTTCTGGGGCGCATATACATTTGCCACACACACCACTTTCTCACACCCCTTAACCTTCCCTTTAATGATTAAGAAATTATTATCTTTTACACTACTAATTTTAGTAAACATCCCAGGGTCCCAAACGCATACTAAACCTCCCGACCTCCCTGAAGGTTCCACCGAATCCCAACCCATGTTTTTATTACCCCAATATTTTTTAATCAAAGTTTCAGAAACTCCCGCACTTTGAGTTTCTTGGAACGAAATGAAAGACACCCCTTCTCTATTAATTATATCTCGAATCCAACCCGACTTACCAGAACCCCCAAAACCCCTAATATTAATTGAGAGACAATAATCCCAAACCATTGATCTAACTAATCCAATGAACATGAATGGTTCTCGTAGTTCTCTACATAAATTATTGGTTCTCATAATAACTTAACTCTCTCTCTCTCTCTCTCTCTCTCTCTCTCTATATATATATATATATATATATATATATATATATATATATAGAATATACATAAATAAAATATTATCTAACATTTTATATATGAATATCTATTTAATCTTAAAAAATTATTCTACCCTATGTTGAAAATTAAAAAAAATGGAATATGCAAATTGATCAAACTACCCTTAATGAAATATATCATCATAAATGGGACATAAAAATTGACCAAACTACACTTTATTAGTTAAATCACTATCAATCCTTAATATTTAAATATACATCAGTCCCATATATTATAAAATATATTTACTACCCCTTTTTAATCAAACGCATGTACATAAATTACATACACCTTTTGTCATCGTCACCACTATCGCCGCCACATTGCAAGACCTTGCTAGTTTTATCTTTACTACTATGGGTTGTGATCATTTGAAAACTAAAATTTTCGTGAAAACTAGAAAACTGATCAAAATACACTGTGATCTGAATTTAACACAATGTGTTTTTAATTTTTTTTAGAAAACACATTGTGTTAAGTTCATATCACAGTGTGTTTGAACAATTTTATGATTTTCACTCGCTATCAAAAACACACTGTGATTTAAAACTTAACACAATGTGTTTTTAGAGTACACAATAAAAACACATTGTATTTTTAAAAAACACAATTAAAACACATTGTGTTAGATTCAGATCATAGTGTGTTTTGGCCAGATTACCAGTTTTCACAAAAATTTTAGTTTTCAAATGGACATTTCACTTACTACTATATAAAAATTTCCGCCTCCCATTTTTAAAAAGAGAGTTAGGAATAAAGTTAATTGTGAATTGAACAAAATATCCTTAATGAACCTCCATTTGGAAAAAGTTAGATGCGAAATGATCATTCAACCCTTAATTGATTAATTTATACCACCAGTTCTTAATCTTCTGAACTATATCTACTACCCCTTTAAATCAATTATTTTATTAATTACTTATATCACTCTCCGCCGCCACCACCACTTGTCATCGTCGCCACCATATCATCGTAACCACCGCATTGCATGGGTATTATGCCGGAGTTTTTAATTAAGTGCACGGAAATGTAATCAACTAAGGCCGAAAAGTTATTGTATACATGAACTTACAAAAGGTTTATTGTATACATGAACTCTTAAAAAAAGGTTATAGGAAACACGTTTTACCTGCTATAACGTTAGCCGGTAACCCTTGTGAAGTCAAGACAAAACTGCTGACGTCAGCATGACGTCAGCAATTTTGTCTTATTCTTATTTTGTCATTTTCTGCAGTTTTTTTTTTTTTTTTTTTTTTTTTTTTTTTTTAACTTTAGTCTAACTTTTTGTATACAAACTTAATTATAGTTTAGTTTTAAAGTTTTTAATTTTTATCAATTAACTTTGGATTTTAACTTTAATCATCAATTTTTTTTTATTTTTATTTTTTTTTCTACTTTCTATCTCTTATTTTAACGCTTTTAACTTATTTGTACCACTTAACTTATTGGTTTTTTAACTTTAGTCTAACTTTTTGTATACAAATTTAATTATAGTTTAGTTTTAAAGTTTTTAATTTTTATCAATTAACTTTGGGTTTTTAACTTTAATCATCAAATCTTTTTTTTTCTTTACTCTCTATCTCTTACATTAAGGTTTCTAACTAAACTATAGTAAATTTTATGTGTCCAAACTTTTAGGTACCGTTGTATGTATAAATGCTTGCATGACGCAGTGTCGATCCGGACAACGTCCCCCTGGGGTCAAAAAACTAGTTCTAACTACACACATTCATCAGAATTTAGAACCATAAGAATTTTAAAAAAAATAAATCGGATCTCCATATCTTGATGATGATGATGTCAAATAAATGAATAACAAACACAATCACTGATGAAAAACGATGTCAAACCACCGCACACAATAATAGAAGTTTTGTAAGTTTATGCACACAATAACTTTTTGTAAGTTCATGCACACAATAACTTTTTGGGCATAGTTTATTACATTTTCATGCACTTAACCGGCCCACATCAAGACTTTAGCCGGTTTCGTTATACAATAGAAAAATAGCAGGGTTCGTGTATACAATAAACCTTTTGTAAGTTCATGTACACAATAACTTTTCGGCCTTAGTTGATTACATTTCCGTGCACTTAACCCTTATCTGTGTGGGTTAGTTAGAAGCGACAAAGTAAGAAGACAAAGAGACAAGGGACAGTATATGCAGTTCAGGTGGTTAATGGCGTTCCTTTTAAGACCAAATTTATGTCGATTCCTGCAGCCACTGCTTTGCTTTTATATGCTCTCTATCTACCCTTCTCAGATAATCATTTATGTCATTTTGCCTTTTTCACTAACAGATTGAGCATAGTCTTGGTCGAATTCACCGGTGTCTACCATGAAGTTTAGGTGTATCAAAATGTCATATCAGAACATAACAACGTACTACGCACTCCTTTCAAAAAGATGTAATAACTTGTAACAGATTATTATTAAAACGGGTTGTGATCATTTGAAAACCAAAATTTTTGTGAAAACTGGAAAACTGGCCAAAACATACTGTGATTTGAATTTAACACAATGTGTTTTCTAAAAACAAATGAAAACACATTGTGTTAAGTTTCAAATCACAGAGTGTTTGACTAGTTTTCTGGTTTTCACGCTATCAAAAACACACTGTGATTGAAACTTAACACAATGTGTTTTTAGAAAACACGAAAACACATTGTGTTAAATTCAGATCAAAGTGTATTGTGACCAGTTTTCTAGTTTTCACGAAAATTTTAGTTTTCAAATGAACATTTACCATCATTAATTATTGAAGTTGTTAGATATAAATAATTGATATAAAACAAGAGGGTGTTAAGTAACTTATAGGATCGTTAGTACTTGGGTATATTAGTAACTTTTACTTATATGAGTTGTTAGGTCCAGATTTACTGGACTCGCTCCAGACTTGACGACTGGAGCAACACTGAAGATTTGTTCAGAAATAATGGAAGACCAGTGAGCAAAATATTTGTATAGGAAATCTGGAGTCTTCCAGATTTCAGCTCACTGGACTTCACCCCAGTCCAGATCTATTCTACTGAAGACATTCCCACTGAAGTCAAAGACTGAAGTTAGAATAAAGAAGACTGACAAATGGCGGAGTCCACTGGAAGTCTTACCAGATCTACGACTGGAGATTTGTCAGTGTTCTAGACCTTACAAGTCTGAACACTGATTACGAGGAATTGACTTTTTGCCTTTACACACTTTTCAAAGAACATTCCACTTGTCTTTACAAAAGTACTTACGTGTGTAAAGGTGGTTGGTTAAAAGGATAATAATCATATTGATGTGACTTTATCCTTGTACCTTAACCAATGCATTTAATGACCTTGTCGGTTCATTAAATACATACAACCATATTTGTACGGCACAAATTCACTGGTGAATTTGTTTGCCTATAAATACAAAGTCATTTCCTTGTTAAAATCACTTTTTAGCAATTAGGTAAATTTGTCTAAATACTCTCGATCGTAACAGGGATACTTCACAACTTTAAGTATCTCGATCTAAAGAGTTTATTTAGCAAATATAGATCATTTGTAATTCATAGGTTGTTAGGATACTTACATATTTGTATTATCTTGATTCCGCACAACCTTTTATTTTATTTAACATCATAAATAAAATACACTTGAAAAATTACATTGTGTTCCACTTACTTTATTAATTGCTTTAAGTCTTGTATTAATTTGTTTATATACTTGCATTTATATTCAAGTAATACTAGTCCAAATCAAGTGCATATTATACTTGTTGTATTTTACACTATTGGGTTAAACCATCAAGTGAGGGACTCTACAACTGGTATCAGAGAAGAAGGCTAAACAAACTTGCCTAGATCTGCTTCTTTGATGGCCAACCCAGAAAATACACAAGGAGGTTTTAATCTTGGTTCTGATCCTAATATTAATGATCAAATTAATGAACCACCACCTTTCATAAACACTAATCCGCCCCCTCCTCCTCCTACTCCTGCTTCTCCACATATGCATGTGCACTACTCAAACAATCCTGTTCCTAAATTCAGTGGGAATAGTGATGAATTTTGTGGAAAGCTAGGATGATATTGCATATCACTGGAATTGAGAGAAATATGATGAAAATTTTAAATGAAGGACCTTACGTCCCCACATCACCTCTCAATGCTCTTCTTGATCCAACTGGATCTAGAAGAGGTAGGGAAAAGAGGGAGGAACATTGGTCTGAAGAGGAGAGGAGATTGGTAAATTTAGATACCCTTCTCAAGAACATGATCCTCAGAGTTGTTCCAGTAACCCTAATTCCCACACTAGTTCTTTTTCCCAGTGCTAAAACCATGTGGGATGAACTAGTGAACCAGTATGAAGAAGGAGATGACACCATTGTCACCAGAAAGGTCTCCTTAAACAAGAGGTATGAGTCATTTTTTGCTCAGCCCAATGAGTCTCTCACTGGTACTTACACCAGATTTATGAGCATTATTAACCAGTTGAGAGGACTGGGGGTTGAGAAAGACAAGGATATACTTCTGGAGAAATTTTGTGATATATTACCCACCAAATGGTCTCACATGATCCTGGTCTTAAGACAAGGTAAAACTCTGCACTCTCACACTCTTTCAACTTAATATGGAGCTTTCAGATACACTGGAGAAAATCAGGCTCAGAGAGTTGTGGCAGAACAAGATGCCTATAACCATGCCTCCAATAGTTCTAGTGTGGTTAGTCATACTGAACCACAAGGTACAGCACTAATATCTTCTGAGAATGTATTTTCTATGAAGAAGATGGTGTCTGAATTTATGGAATCTGGAGAATCTAGTCTTACCTCTCCAGACTGTGATGAATCTAAAAATGATGACCTGGTTGCAATGATTGCTAAAACGTTTAACCGTTTCAAAGCAAGAGCAAATAGGCCATCTGGACAATTTGCATCCAGTACTTCTACTGATAAGACCAATCTGACATGCTTTAAGTGTGGCAGAAAAGGTCATTTCATGAAAGATTGCAAGTCCAGTCAGTTTGTATCCCAGCCTGGTCCATTTACTTCTAATAAAAATCCTGATGATAGCTATAAATCTAAATATAAAAAGCTTAAGGCTCAAATTGCTCTCATGGCACAACAAATGGAAAATAATAAATGCATGATTGCAACAACTGAAGAGAAATGGGTTCCTTCTGATGATTCATCTGTTGATGAAGAAGAGGAAAGAGACTGCTATTACATGGCTCTGGCAGACGAAGAGCATCTGGTGAAGAAAGATATCACATCTGGAAGATGGGTGGACATTGTTATCAAAAAGGTCAGTGATTATGATGTGGAAACTGACATTGAACTAAAATTGGACATTGCTGAAGCTCTTAATTTTGATTTAATCTTTGTTGAAACTGTTAGATCTGACTGTGTAAATGGTCTAGAAACAGATTTTTCTGAAATTACAATTTTAAAATCAAAATTAAAGGAACTTCAAGATATTGAACTAGCATTTCAAGCCCAAGTTCTGGTAACTGAACAACTGATTCAAGAAAAACAAGATCTCGAAATCATTTTAGAAAAAGAAAAACTGGTTATTAAATCATGGCTTGAAACTAGAAAGCCATATGATACTGGAGTAAATCAATTTCCCACTAAAAAACGTGCTTATTTAGATGAAATACTCATGTTGCATCATTAATACCAGTAATTGATCGTTTACCAGAGGGCTTCAGGCTCATTACCATTTATGATGAGCCTGTAACTCCTAAGGCCAATATTTTCCCAGTTCAATCCCTAGAGGTAAAAACTAGAGCACCTCAGGTGACTGCTCTAGTTAAAAAGGTCAATCTGAAGAAACCTTTGCCCCAGTCCTCCTCCAAGGAACCTTCTGTTCCAAAGAAGAAGAATGTCTCCCTACCTAAGCCTAGAGTCCAGTCAACTGGAAAGGCTCAGGTGTCATCTGATGAAAGTATTTTGCTAAGGTTGGAGAGCCAGTTTCAATTACTGACTCGTCAATTTCAAAGTTGTAATGCAAGATTAAACAATTTTGAGGGTACTTCATCTGGCCCTAGACAAAATACCAAACCTTTTTCAAAAAAAGATAAATATATTTCTCTAATTGAGAAAAAGAAAAAGGTTTCAAAACTATCTATTCCAATTACATTTGCAGAAAAATCTGTTTTGGAAGGAAAGTGAACTCAACCAGATACCTCCAGGGACCTATAAGGGAGGGTCCAGTGAACCCATCAGTCGATGGGTTCCCAAATCTAACTGATATATTTGGTGGATGTGCAGGGCGATCGAAAGAAATATACTTGGTATCTTGACAGTGCAGCTGGCAGGACAATGACCGGATGTAAGACCCTGCTGGAGGAGTTCATAATTTCTGATGGACCCTCCATTACTTTTGGAAATGATGATTGTGGAAAAACTGAGGGGTATGGTGTTCTGAACAATGGACAAGTCAAATTCAGACGTGTTGCATTTGTGAATGGTTTGAAATATAACCTGGTCAGTGTAAGTCAACTGTGTGATGATGGCTATCAAGTTCTGTTCAATATTGTTCATGGCATCGTATTCAACAAGGACTGGAAGGTAGTATTGATTGCTCCCAGAAGAGGGAATGTTTATGTGATGGATATGGAAAGCTCTCCTTCATAGCAGTGTTTCTATACTCAAGCTGATGAAGACACAAACTGGTTATGGCATAAAAGATTATCCCATTTAAATTTCAAAAATATTAATAAGTTGTCTAGAAAACAACTGGCAGATGGGATACCTTCAGTTTCCTTCAAAAGGAAAGGCCATGTCCAGGATGTGAGATGGGTAAGCAGAAACGTGCCAGTTTCAAGACCAGACAGAACTTTAGCATAACTGAACCACTTCACATGCTTCATATGGATCTCTTTGGTCCAGTGAATGTTCAGACTCGTGCTGGTAAAAGATACACCCTGGTGATCGTAGATGAATTCTCCAGATATTGTTGGGTGATCTTTCTCAGGTCTAAAATTGAAGCTGCTGCTGAAATCATCAGTCTTATCAAGCAAATTGAGCTCAAGTATAATCGAAAGGTGTGTCAGTTAAGAAGTGACAATGGAACAGAATTCCAGAATGCAACTCTGGAGTCATTCTGTACTGATACTGGCATCTCCCATAATTTCTCATCAGCTCGCTCTCCAGAACAGAATGGAGTGGTGGAAAGGAAGAATCGAACGCTGATAGAAGCTGCCAGGAGTATGCTTGCTGAATCTAGTCTTTCTACCAGTTTCTGGGCTGAAGCAATTGCTACTGCTTGTCACACCCAGAACCGGTCTGTGTACATCAAAAGACACAAAAAGACAGCCTATGAAGTATTAAGAAATAGAAAACCAAATATTGGTTATTTTCATGTTTTTGGATGTCCAGTGTACATCCTGAACGACTCCAGTCAGTTAGGCAAATTTGATGCCAAAGCTGGTGAAGGATATTTCTTAGGTTATTCAGCCATTCGCAAGGCCTTCAGAGTCTATAACAAGAGACTGGAGAAGGTCCATGAGTCAATACATGTCACATTTGACGAATCAAATGCAGCAATCAATAAAAAGCCAACCCTTGATACTCCCCCAGTAACTCCAATTGTCTTCTGTGAATATGATCCTATCAACTACAATAAAGATTCTTCAGAAGAAGTTTCCAGTCATCCTGATCTGGAACCTGTTCAGACTAAGAAACCCTCCAGTAGTACTCCATTCTATCCTTCAATTATTTTCAAGCTACCCTCTGAAATTATTATTGGATCAGATGTTCGTACTACTCCCAATTGAGACTGAACCAATACTTTAAGAAATGCCTTCAAATGAAGAATTTCATGGTGCAAATCGTGATTTAAATGATTCAGATGAAGATGTTGAAGTAGTCTGGCAAGATCCTCCTCCTGAAGCAACACCAGAGGAGACTCAACTGAACTCTTGCACTGATATTGTTGTCAGTAACAATCCTGGTCAATACTCCAGATGGACAAAAGCTCATCCTATCGATCAGATCATAGGTGACTCCAGTAGAGGGGTTCTGACCAGAAGAGCCTCCAGTAATCAATGCTTATATGTCAGTTTCTTATCACTGATAGAACCAAAGAAGATTGACGAGGCTATGGAAGATCCAAGCTGGGTGATAGCTATGCAAGAAGAGCTTCACCAGTTTGAAAGGAACAAGGTTTGGTACCTGGTTCCTTTCCCAGTTGGAAAGAAAGAACCAATTGGAACCAGATGGGTCTTCAGGAATAAGGTAGATGAAGATGGCCATGTCATCAGAAACAAGGCCAGACTGGTAGCACAAGGGTACTGCCAGTCAGATATCGATTTTGATGAATCATTTGCTCCAGTGGCTAGACTTGAAGCGATCAGAATATTCTTAGCATTTGCTGCTCATCATCAATTCAAGGTCTATCAGATGGACGTTAAAAGTGCATTTTTGAATGAAAAACTTGAAGAAGAAGTTTATGTCAGACAACCACCAGGTTTCATTGATGAAAAACATCCCCACTGGGTATATCATCTGGACAAAGCACTTTATGGTCTCAGACAAGCTCCACGTGCCTGGTATGATACTCTGACTAAACATTTAATGAAAAATGGTTTTAAAAGAGGTGCAATTGACAATACCTTATTTATTCTTCGTGAAAAAGGTAATCTTCTGATGTTACAAATTTATGTTGATGATATTATTTTTGGGTCTACTGATGAAAACATGTGCTCTGAATATGAAATGAGTTTGATGGGTGAATTAACATATTTTCTAGGACTCCAGATTAAACAAAACAAAGATGGTATTTTTATTAATCAGGAAAAATATGTTAGAGATCTTTTAAAGAAATATGATATGAACTCTTCACCATCAAAACCCACTCCAATTTCTGCACCACTGACACTGAACTCAGATCCAGATGGTAAACCAGTGAACACCACTGTCTATAGAGGCATGGTTGGTTCACTGATGTATTTAACTGCCAGTAGACCAGATATTATGTTTTCAACATGTTTATGTGCCAGATATTAGTCTAATCCAAAAGAATCTCATATGCTTGCTGTAAAGCGCATACTGAAATACCTTAAGGGTGTCCCCAGTTTGGGTCTTTGGTATCCCAAAGGCTCAGGCATGGATCTAATGGGTTATTCAGATTCAGATCATGCAGGTTCTAAGATAGACAGGAAATCCACTACTGTGGATGTCATTTCCTTGGTGGCAAACTGGTCAGCTGGACCAGTAAGAAGCAAACTTCAGTTTCATTGTCCACTGCTGAAGCTGAATACGTGTCTGCAGCCAGTTGTTGTGTGACATCCGGCAAATTCGGGGTCCGTTTGACTTGGGAGAAACCACTTTCCTTGACCATACAATATGACGATATATAATGAATATGTATTTACTCATATATATAAATATATCTATAGAGTCCCAAAACTCTCTAGATGGTTAACCCAAAGTGTAAAATACAACAAGTCTAATAAGCACTAAATTGGACTAGTATTACTTGAATATAAATGCAAGTATATAAACAAAGTAATACACGACTTAAAGTAAAGGTGGAACACAATGTAATTTTCCAAGAGTATTTTATTTATGATGTTAAATAAAATACAAGGTTGTGCGGAATCAAGATAATACAAATATGTAAGTATCCTAACAACCTATGAATTACAAATGATCTATATTTGCCAAATAACTCTTTTATATCGAGATACTTAAAGTTGTGAAGTATCCCTGTTTAAGATCGAGACTATTTAGACAAATTCACCTTTAATATCTAAAAGTAATTTTAACGAAGAATATGACTTTGTATTTATAGGTAAACAAATTCACCAGTGAATTTGTGCCGTACAAATATGGTTGCATGCATTTAATGAACCGATAAGATCATTAAATGCATTGGTTAAGGTACAAGGATAAAGTCACATCAAATGACTTATTATCCTTTTAACCAACCACCTTTACACACGTATGAACTTTAGTAAAGAACAAGTGGAATGTTCTTTGGAAAGTGTGTAAAGGTAAAAGTCAATTCCTCGATATCAGTGTTCAGACTTGTAAGGTCTAGAACACTGATAAACCTCCAGTGTTCTGATCTGGTAAGACTTCCAGTGGACTCCGCCATTTGTCAGTCTTCTTTATTCTGACTTCAGTCTTTGACTTCAGTGAGAACGTCTTCAGTAGAATAGATCTGGACTGGGGTGAAGTCCAGTGAGCTAATCTAGAATACTCCAGATTTCCTATACAAGTAATTGCTCACTGGTCTTCCATTATTTCTGAACAAATCTTCAGAGGGACTCCAGATTCCAAGTCTGGAGTAGGTCCAGTAAATATCATTTCTGGACAGATCTTCAGTAAGGCTCCAGTAGTCGAGTCTGGAGCGAGTCCAGTAAATCTGGACCTAACAAATTCCCCCTATTTGTTTAGAAATAATGCAAGGTTTTTCAAGCTTATATCTATACAATTTTGTATGCTTGAAAAAACACTTGTTTTGACTTAGTCTAAAAATTTATGGTTACTGGGAAACACTTTATAGATCATCAGTGTTCCAGTTTCATCTTTTAATTCTAACTTAGACTAAATCTGATCATTTACTTTGTGAAACAAAATATGCAACTATATTTACAGCCATCAACAGAAAATAAGTTACAATTTTGTGAAAATAAATACAAGTACAAGTAAACGATACAAGAGTTAGGCCCTTCTCTTCGATGTCTGTCCAGGAGCATCTTCAGAAGCCTTTCTCTTTGGTGATGGAGAGGATGGTACAGAAACTGGTGGTCTCATACCCAGAACAACTTCCATCTGTTGTATTCTTTTCCACACCTTTTCAATCCTCTTCATAAATGCCTTTACATCAGGAGACAAATCAGTTTTTCCTTTGAAAGTTAATCCTATCTCCTTCAGTTCAGTCCATCCAAAAGCTTGGACTGATGCATTCTTCCTTTCATCAGTAAAGTTACCCTCTCTGGTCAACTTTATATTAAACCTGGTCATGCCTTCATGATTTTCAGCGAGTTTAATCTCTGCACCTATGATCCTTCTGGTATCAGCCCTGAATTTCAACATTTATTCATATTTGGCTTTTTGCTTAGCCATCTGGATCATATATTCAGTTTCCTTGGATACTCTCTGTTGTTCAATGGCAGATTAGAATGCTTCACGATTAATTCTTTGTGAAGTATCCAAAGGAATGAATGTGCTCAAATCTCTATCTCTGATTTCCTTGATCTGTTTAGCAGTCAGTTTTGGCAAGCCCTTTATCTTCTTCCTGTACTCTATCTCCAGAGCACCAGCATTCTTTCTGATCTTTTTCTGGAGGTTCACCACTTCCTCCGTTCTTTGTCTGATTAGTTCAGGTACGCTGACACCATAAGTTACAGAATCATAAGTTTGCTCATCTTCAGAGTACCTGGAGCGAATGAACACATCATCCAATGCATTCAGACATTGATGAATTCTGGGGTCATCCTTCATCTTTTTGTACACATCAATATGAATGCCCAACCTGCCAGCATTGTACGAATCCAGAGTCCCCATATTTGCCATCTCCCTTTGGTGGGCCAGCAATTCATCTCTTTGATTTTTCTTGAATATTTCTATCATAATGCATTCTTGCTCCAGTCTCTTCGAGGTGTCTTCATCAGCAGTAGGAAACTCTGATGAACCTTCAGCAGTTTCAGTTTCTTCTCCAGATACCATCTGTTTCTTTCCTTTTGCTGACTTTAGACTGGTTGTGATATCTAGGAATTCTTCAAACTGGGGCTCACTGGCATCAGTACCAGCAGCCTCTTCAACCTGCACAATGGCTTCAGTGCCAAGTGCCTTCTGTGCTTCTTGTGCACTGGCATCAGTACCAGTCACTTGTTTTTGTTGCACGATGCTTTCAGTAGCAAAGGCCTTTTCAATAGCACTGGCAACCACTTCTTTCTTTTTCTTAACCAAACCTTCTTGAACAGACTCAGTGGCAACAGACGACTTTTCCCCCTTGGAATGTCCACCAGTTTGAGACTTGTGGGCATTCCATAATTGTTCAAGCATATATCTGTCTGTCTCACCAAAAGTTCTTCCAGTCACTGGAGTTGTGATGTTCATAGTGTGCCTTAGCTTCGTCACTTCCTTCTTGATAATTTCAATTTCTGAAGACAAGTGCTTTGGCATTTCATTTTCTATCATCTTCACAACTTGTGGCAATAAACCATCCTGAATGGTTCTAAGAACAGACCCAGAAATCTCTTCAGAAATTTCCTTTAACATTCCATGTCTGAACTTCTTAGCAACCTCATCACTGATAGTGCTAACAACAACATTCTGATCAAGTGTTGGTCTACTCTCCAAACTACTTATCCTGGTTGTCAACTTCTGAACTTCATCTGTTAGAACTGCCAGTGGTTGAACAAGTTCACCTTTCACTGCAGTCTGAACAGAACTAACCAGTCTTGCTTCTAATCCCTGGACTGCCACTTTGATATTTTCAGAATTGTTATTTGTGGCCAGTACCAGCTCATCCAGCTTCTCAAACACTATCTTCTCATTCCCAGCAAAAACATTCATTTCTAATGCTAGATTATTGGATAATAAGGACTTAAAATCAGAAATAACCTGTGAAGAAGACTGAAGTGATCTCTCCAGGTCCGCCACCTTACTTAAAAGGCCTTGGACCTCGGCTGAAGAAGAAGAGGAGGGACCACTGGGAGGATCAAGATTGGAAGTCATTCTGGTCATGAAAGGTACTTGTGCCCAGACCTCTTCAGAAGAAGTTTCAGCAGTTACAACTGTTGAGTCCAGCACACGTTGTTCAGATAGATCAATTTGAGTTTCAAGTGGTGGTGGTTGGTTTTGTGAAATTTGAATTGAAGGTGGTGGTGGTGGTGGCATTTCGGATTCTGGTGGTGGATGGTCTGGTGGTGGAATATTTGATTCTGGTGGAGGCGGTGGCATTTCTGGAAGTGGTTGAATATTTGATTCTGGTGGAGGCGGTGGCATTTCTGGAAGTGGTTGAATATTTGATTCTGGTGGAGGTGGTGGCATTTCTGGAAGTGGTTGGGTGACTGAAGCAATAACAGAAGAAACCACATTTTCTACTTCTTCACCCAGAAAACTCATGTCAGTATCAAAAATATTACCTTCTGACATGGGTGAATCAGCCTCATCCCAGACAAATGTTTCACCAACTGTTTCATCACCAGCCTGATCACCAGCC
This sequence comes from Erigeron breviscapus, assembly GCA_034093135.1. Lineage (NCBI taxonomy): Eukaryota > Viridiplantae > Streptophyta > Magnoliopsida > Asterales > Asteraceae > Erigeron > Erigeron breviscapus. The sequence goes on from CM067173.1 coordinate 1,471,813, forward strand.
TCTACATTTAAATCAATCTGAGCATCCTGCTCACCAGTCACCTGCTCAACAACTTGTACATTTTCTACCTGCTCAACATCCTGTACAATGTTTTCTACCTGCTCAACATTTTCTTCTTGTTCAAAAATAGGAGACCCATCAATATTCATAATATCACCAGGATGGGTTTCATTGGCTCTATCTGGATTCACCTGAACTCCAGCTCTCATAAGACGCCTGGAAGATCTTGGTCGTCTAGTAGGGTCAACATTTTCTGGTTGTTGACCTTCAGGAGCCACCTGGGTTACTGGTTGCACATTTTCAACATCAATGACTCCAGTGGGTCCAACAACAATTTGACCCCTACCTGGAGCCTCTTCTTGCTCATCAGGTGCATCATTTCCAAAATTACTCAACATATTTGCAGGAATTTCAACCTCACCAGCTCTTGATTTTAGGGAACTCAATTCCCTCAGATATTCACACACCGAAAAATGATTTGTTTCATAATCATACTCAACACCTAGGGCTTTTAAAAATACAAGTGATAGAAAACGAATATATGGAATGTGTGGTTTTCTACCTTTCACCTTCAGGCGGTCAACCAAATCATCAAAGAAGATCTGGGCGAAATCAACTCTATAGCCAAACCAAAGACAGTAGGAAATCTGGAGTTGCATTTGATTGATCTGATCTAATCCTCCAGAACTGCCACCTAAACACTCAACAAGATGAGTGAAAAAGTATCTCCATGAGTCTGACAGCTTGCTCATGTAGATTGTGCCTTTCCTTAATAACTGGCCATGTTCATCCAATATTTCAGTGTGCCCCATCAATCTGCACACATCCCTGAAATTGATACCAGTAGGGAGAGGGATTGCCATCTCATTCTCAGCCAAATAATTTAAATGAAGAACATCTCTGAGAGAATCGACAGTAAGAGTAAATTGCCTGGTGCCTTGTTGCAATGTGTAGTTGATGGTTTTAGTGTTTTCAACATACACAGCAGAATACCAGAATTCACACAAATAATCATGATACATTTTACCAGGATTAAGAGTGAGAGCACCATATAGTGGACAACTGAGGAAAAAGGCATTCAGTCGTCCAATTAGAGATGTGGGAGCATGAGTGGTGCTTGTGAGTCTAGCCATCTAATTGTTCATATTTATTCTGATGGCCTTAGCCTCAAGAGTAATATGGGGTGCCTTAACAATATTGGCAACCGGAGCATATTCAGCGGCGAGCAGATTCTTAGGTGAATTGGATTGTCTTGGTGCCATTGAATATGATAGATATATGAAGATGAAACTAAATTTAGGGTTTTGATGAAGAATTGATGAATTAAATACGAGAGAGATTTATGATTGTGAATTGAATGAAGAATGAAGTAAATGAAGGAATTTGAAGAATTTGGGAGTAAATATGTTCGAAGTAAATGCTTATGAAAGTGAAAGTGGGTATTTATATAGGAGAGAGAATGTGGAACTCAAACGGTTAATTTGAAATTATCAAATATAATTTTGATCGGGTTCTGAGATCCGCATTAAATACATCACATCACACATAAATGTGTGACGGTTTACAGCCCACAAACAGTATCAAGTTGCACTTTTTGTCTTCCCAAGGTAAAATACCATCATTTCTTTGAAAAATTTACATGCCACGTAGGATAATAAGATAAATATCTTTTAAAAGATTTTGCACACGTGGCACGCACAATGACCAAGTATTTAAGAAATATTATGATTGACATATCAATGCATCTGGAGGTTGACTGGACACTCCAGTATCACTGGTGGATTAGGCCAGTGAAGCATGCACTGATGGTACACTGGAGGGACACTCCAGTAAAGTACCAGTGAAAACCATTTGAAAGAGACTGATAACCTCAAACATGCACGTCAACTAATACAGACAAATGAGAGGGACACATTTACAAGGAGACAAAAAGTCACCTCAAACATGCACTTCAACCTATCTAATTACCAGTGAGAGGGACACATTTACAAAGTACTAGTAATATTTTCTGAAAAATTTGTCCAGTGAGAAAATAAATTAATAAATTCCCCTTGAACTTAAAACATTTTTAAGAACAAAAATATATCTTTCAGTCTTTCCCCCTGGAATGTTGATCTAGAAATCTATTAATGCAAAGATAGTACACAATGGCGTTCGATATCTAAGCAGTCATAGATTTATAAATCTTTAAATCAAAGATCCCTGATAGTACACATAGGCGTTCAATACCAAGGTTCCAGATTTAAGGGTTTAACATTCCCAACTCACCAACAAGATATTCAAAAGTTTTGACATCCAGAGGTTTAGTAAAAATGTCAGCGAGTTGTTTATCAGTGGGAATAAAATGGAGTTCAATGTTGTTTTTCATAATATGATCACGAATGAAGTGATACCTGAGATCAATGTGCTTCGTCTTGGAGTGCATGACTGGATTGTTCGAGATAGCAATGGCACTGGTATTATCACAAAAGATTGGAGTCTTTGAATACTTAATACCATAATCAAACAACTGGTTCTTCATCCAGAGTATCTGAGCACAACAACTGGCTGTAGACACGTATTCAGCTTCAGCAGTGGACAATGAAACTGAAGTTTGCTTCTTACTGGTCCAGCTGACCAGTTTGCCACCAAGGAAATAACATCCACCAGTAGTGGATTTCCTGTCTATCTTACAACTTGCATGATCTGAATCTGAATAACCCATTAGATCCATGACCGAGCCTTTGGGATACCAAAGACCCAAACTGGGAGCACCTTTAAGGTACTTCAGTATGCGCTTTACAGCAAGCATATGAGATTCTTTTGGATTAGACTGATATCTGGCACATAAACATGTTGAGAACATAATATCTGGTCTACTGGCAGTTAAATACATCAGTGAATCAACCATGCCTCTATAGACAGTGGTGTTCACTGGTTTACCATCTGGATCTGAGTCCAGTGTTAATGGTGCAGAAATTGGAGTGGGTTTAGATGGTGAAGAGTTCATATCATATTTCTTTAAAAGATCTCTAACATATTTTTCTTGATTAATAAAAATACCATCTCTGGTCTGTTTAATCTGGAGTCCTAGAAAAAATGTTAATTCACCCATCAAACTCATTTCATATTCAGTTGACATTATTTTCGAAAATTTCTTGCACATTTTATCGTCAGTAGAGCCAAAAATAATATCATCAACATAAATTTGTACCATCAACAGATTACCTTTTTCATGAAGAATAAATAAGGTATTGCCAATTGCACCTCTTTTGAAACCATTTTTCAATAAATGTTTAGTCAGAGTATCATACCAGGCACGTGGGGCTTGTCTGAGGCCATAAAGCGCTTTGTCCAGACGATATACCCAATGTGGATGCTTTTCATCAACGAAACCTGGTGGTTGTCTGACATAAACTTCTTCTTCGAGTTTCCATTCAAAAATGCACTCTTTACGTCCATCTGGTAGACCTTGAACTGATGATGAGCAGCAAATGCTAAGAATATTCTGATCGCTTCAAGTCTAGCCACTGGAGCAAATGATTCATCAAAATCGACATCTGACTGGCAGTAGCCTTGTGCTACCAATCTGGCCTTGTTTCTGATTACGTGGCCATCTTCATCTACCTTGTTCCTGAAGACCCATCTGGTTCCAATTGGTTCTTTCTTTCCAACTGGGAAAGAGACCAGGTACCAAACCTTGTTCCTTTCAAACTGGTGAAGCTCTTCTTGCATAGCAGTCACCCAGCTTGGATCTTTCATAGCCTCTTCAATCTTCTTAGGTTCTATCAATGATAGGAAACTAACATATAAGCATTGATTACTGGAGGCTCTTCTGGTCTGAACTCCTCTACTGGAGTCACCTATGATCTGATCGATAGGGTGAGCTTTTGTCCATCTGGAGTACTGACCAGGATTGTTACTGACAACAATATCAGTGCAAGAATTCAGTTGAGTATCCTCTGGTGTTGCTTCTGGAGGAGGATCTTCCCAGACTATTTCAGCATCTTCATCTGATTCATTTAAATCACGATTTGCATCATGAAATTCTTCATGTTAAAAGTATTAAAATTCGTGTTATAGTGCGGAAGTAAGATAATCAACAATGGTGGAAAGTGTGTGTGTTAGTGTGTGTTCTTGAGAGAGAAAGGTGTGTGTGGGAGAAGTAGGATTAATTGATTATCATATGTGTGTAAAAAGGCTTCCCAGGCTTACAGAAATTGAAGGATTGAGGGGTATTTATACTCTAAGTATATTACATAAGCTCCCCCTCAACCTTACATTATATACACAAAATACAATGTTTAGAAATACAACTAAGCACTATTTTATATTTCTAACATTCTCCCCCTTAGTGCTTGGTTGTCCATCATCACTTTCTATGTTGTCTCCTCCTCTTGTTTGCACGTCTTTGCTTGTTCTTTCTTTTCTTATATTGTCGTGCAGCATTTGAGGTTGATGGCTTGTCAATCTTTGAACTCCAGTAGGCTCTCTTCTTATAACTGTTCCATGAATCATTCCAAAACTTCTTAGGGATGAAGTGCCAGTTATCACCTACAGGACGTTCATCTGGCAATTTGATATTATCTTGGAAGTTTACAGGAGGAATGTTATGGGGACCACGTTCATGACTAGGATTCCAATGAACCCATGAACCTGTCTTGGTATGAATAATTCCTTCTTGGGACTTGGGAGTTCTTGTGACAATTAGATCTCTAATCTTCTGACGCATATCAAGAGTATCTTTGATCCGTCTTATATGATCTTCTCTTTGAGACTTGATTTGTTCATCTTCTTCATTGTCAGAATCTTCATCTATTGCATTCAGAATTGATTGACAATATTTCAAGGTACCATCTGAATATTTGGGAAACTCAGAGGCACGAATGAAGATCTTTTTCTTCAGTCGATTAATGAAGACAAATCCATCCAAATTTTCAATTGGATCTCCAATCTGATATGAATCTAGCTCATAACCTCTGGCTCTTTGGTTTGGTTTTGTAAGGTTAATCCTGCTAGTTCTTCTTTCTAATCCAATCTGAAAGTCATTGAACTCATAGAATCTGATCAATGCTTGAATATGACTTTTCAATGCTTCGTAGGCTAGAAGTTGATCTGGAGTCTTGATGATCAGATAGGCATATTGGTTGTAGAGAAATAAGATGTCTGAGATCATCATATGTTGAAAAGATTCTTCTTGAACAACATAGATATTTCCATCTGCTCGACGAACTCTGAATCGAACAAGTCTAATATTGTGGTTTTTGAGAGGAGTAAACAATTGAAGGATTTTAGTGATTGGGATTTGAAATTGCTGATACCACCATTCAGCTCTTACAGAACTTTCAGCATTCATTAGCTCCATATATGCATCTCTTTGACCTTGATGTCTGAACAGAAAGAATGCTCTTAATCGGTTCAAGGTCATGTTGAGTCTTTCACTTGGTGAGCAATAGATTTGAAAGGCTCTTTCTTCAAGATATCTAGCTCTGCACACAATTTCTTCCGGTCTTGTGCTCAAATCCAAGATTTGTTCATAATTCTCAGCAAAATAACCCTCATTGATCCGCCATATCTTATTTCTTGAGATCCTTGGATGTCTAACTCCTTGTCCAAGTTCATTGGGAGTCTCAAGATTTTCTGTGTTTCTGAGATGATAAACTATCTCTTCAAAGATATCTTCTCCATATTCTTCTTGAACTACACTTGCTGGAGCATCATCAGGTTTATCAGAATCAGACTCATCATTATTTCCATTTTCTGGTTGAAATGGATCAGGATCACTTGACTCATCAGAACTTGATGTGGAAGAATAATAATGAGAAATATTTCTGATGAGTGAAGGTAAATCATCCGAATCTTCTTGAATTTGAGTTCCTCCTCCTTGAGTCTCTGTAACAACTTCTTGAACAGTTTCTTGATCATCTTGAGCTTGATCATCTTGAGCTTGTGTTTCATGACCCTCTCTAATATCTCTCATATTCTCCCCCTCGGGTTGATCATCAGGATCTTGATCATCCCGACGCCTTGAGATATTAGCCAGTCGACATTGTTGATCAAGCTCGGTGACTCGCTTTTGAAGAGCTTCAATTTGAGCCTGTTGTTCCTGTTGTGTATTTTGGAAAGACAAGTATGCAAGAAGTGATTGAAAAATAGATCGTTTATGAGAAGAAAGATGGGGTTCTTCTGATCTCAACCGATTCATGAGAGCAACAATTAGAGTATCGGTAGATAACCCACTGGTGGCAATTCTGTTTGGTGAGCAATCGCTTAAGTATTCGGATGAATCAGATGAATCAGAAGAAGAGCTGGAAGAATGATGTGGTGAATTTGGATCAGGAAATGATTGTGGTGGTGGTGTTGGTGGTATGGTTGTTGTTGTTGTTGTTTGTGGGGGTGTTGGTGTTGTTTGTGTTGGTGTTGGAGTTTCTTCTGGAGAATGAATTCGTAAAGCACCTCCAGTACGCAATCTAGGTGGTGGAGATGTGGTTTGAGATGCAGGAAGTTTACCAGTGATAGTGTTCCTCGATATAAGTAACTCACTTCTTTGTCCCTCTTCAATCCCTTCAACAAATTGAGCAATTATTCTTTGAGCCTCAGGTGGTAATGGAATATCAGAAATTGGCACATCAGTAGTCTCAAGTGATTCTACTGAGTGACCTGAAGACATCATGACTGTCTCAGGATTTCCTGTTGGTTCAAAAGTATGAGCAACAGTTGATGATTCGGCTTTGCAACCAGAATCGGGTTGTTGTTGGGCAACACCACTACAATACCGGGGTCACTGAGAATGCCCGTTAATACAGTCTCAGGTTGATCCTGAGGAACAGCAGTGTCACAACGGCGTTCATACTGCTCCCAGTCTCTGTCTGAGGACTGTTACCTGCGGCTAAAGCTGGCGTGATGTTAGCTAAGGCAGGATTTCCAAGCTGTCCTTGAGGGTCACACAAAGTGGGTCCCTCTCCGCTTGTTCCGGCACCAGTACTCAACTGGGCTTGTGATTCCGTGTGCCTAGGTGATCTAGACTCTTGTGCATGAACTGAAGGTGAGAGGTGGGGCTGGTCCTCTCTATTTTCAACACTCTCATCCTCCAAATGAGGAGAGTGTGGTGAGCGTGGCTGTTCCCCGTGTATTTCTGAGACTAACTCCTGTTGTGAGGAGTCAGAATGGCTGGGAGAGTTTGGTGCAAGCGAGAATGGGCAGTTCCCGACTTCTACTCTAGGGTAAACCCGGCGTTGATATTGGGTTAAGACTAATTGGAGGCCAACGTTTTCTTTTTGCCTTTCACCTATCCCGGACCTCTCAACCTCTCTGGTATTTTCAACCCCTCCCTCATTCCTTCCTTGTTCCTCTGGGATGTCTATGACATCATCAGCAAACTGATTTGCATCATCATCAGATGCATCATTATCAGAAGTAATCGTATCTTCTGGTTCGGGTTCTTGAAATCGGTCATACTCAAAACGAGATCTTTTAAAAGTTTTTCGAATATTAACCGGAATTGATTTCTTTCTGCCTTGAGTATATGTTGGTAGAGGAGATCGAACAAAGGATGATGAAGGTATGGTTGAGGTAGACTGAGGTATGATTGGTTGTTCAGGTGTTGTAATATCCGGAAGTGGTGAAGATTGATGAATTGGTGATTGAGGTAATTTGGGTGAAGATGGAGATGATTGTTTTTGAGGTGATGGTGTTCTGGGTGATGGTGATCGGATTAAATTGATTGTTTTTGAGGTGATGGTGTTTTGGGTGATGGTGATCGGATTTGTCTTTGAGACCCAGTAACAGATATTGTCTCCTCAGAAGATATTGGAGAAGAAGTTTCAGCTATAGCTTTGCTTTTGAGGTTCTTTGATGAACTCTTCTTCTTCTTCTTTTGATGCACTTGTTTACTCAATTTCAACACAAACATTTCTCCTTTTTGTTTCTTTCTTTTGAGCTTACTGGAACTGGATTCACCCTCACGCTCTTTTCTTTTTCTACTTGACCCCTCACCAGGTGTCCTATGTACAGCTTGGGTAGGAACCGGGAGGCTTTCCGGTCCCAGTGCTGTTCTAATCCAGTCCAGATAAGCAACTTTATCTTCATCATTATCTGACACCATATCTAGTAGAAATGATGGGATCAGGAAAGTATAGTTAGCAGCTCCTGAGTCTCTAACATACTTGTAAAAATGTATAGTCACTTGGCTACTGTCTTGAAGCCTTGGAATGCTTCTTTCATGTCTTACTGCACTGTAGACGATTGCTGTGAGAAATCTTATGAATGGAATATACTTCTTGGGAGCAGACACTTTGCCATTTACTAATACAATCAGTTGATCCCACAGAAGTTGAGCAATGTCATAGTGTCTGTTGAAAACAACACCATAGAAAATGTGCAGCATTGGCTGTGTCAGATTGTCCATCCCTCTTGTGTATGGGGTTAAGCAGTTGCTTAGGATGGAATACACATAATACCAAATCTTTGGTAGATTTTTCAACTTGAAATCTCTTGTCCTGGATAAAGGACCTTCATAACCAACAGAAATTAACGCAGCAAACATTTCTTCATTGGACTCAAAGTCATCATAATCAGCATGTCCATTGAAGTTTGCTTCAGGTAGTCTTAAAATCCTTCTGAAGTCATCAAGATTGAACTCAAACTCATATTTTCTATCTCCTGAAGTCAACTGATATTGAAAGTAGCCTTGACGACGAAGTTCAGGAGATTTTTGTAACACCCGTTTCGTAAAAATATGGATTTCCAAAAAATTTTCGCCTAACGGCGTTAAATCATGCGGAAACGATTTAGGAAAATACTCAACTAAGGAAAACAGTTGAGAAAACATTGGTGGTGTTACTAATAGCATCAAATCTGTAATAAAAGAAATCCATAAGATTGCCCAACATAAAGCAATCATAACATGGTCATTACATAAGTTCCATAAAGGAAATCAATAACATAAGGTCTATGCGAAGCTATTGGGTAAACTAAAGCCAGCTTGATCATCTACCCATCTCTCTCCAAAGCTTCACACGTCATCTCACTGCCTAACCTGAGGGGTGTCAACACATTAAAGAAACAAGTGTTAGCTATAAAGCTAAGTAAGATAACACCAGGTTAAGCAAAACATTTCATCCATTTAAATCGTCACTTTAAAGCATTACGTCATTTTAATTAGGCATTCATTACCACCGTATGGCACATGTACCTATTACCACCTTAAGGCACGATGTACCTATTACCACCGTAAGGCACGATGTACCTATTACCACCGTTAAGGCACGATGTACCTATTACCACCGTAAGGCATGACGTACCTATTACCACCGTCAGGCACGATTTATACGTACCTATTACCACCGTAAGGCACGATGTACCTATTACCACCTTAAGGCACGATGTACCTATTACCACCGTCAAGGCACGATTTATACGTACCTATTACCACCGTAAGGCACGATGTACCTATTACCACCTTAAGGCACGATGTACCTATTACCACCGTAAGGCACGATGTACCTATTACCACCGTAAGGCACGATGTACCTATTACCACCGTAAGGCACGATGTACCTATTACCACCGTAAGGCACGATGTACCTATTACCACCGTAAGGCACGATGTACCTATTACCACCTTAAGGCACGATGTACCTATTACCACCGTAAGGCACGATGTACCTATTACCACCGTAAGGCACGATGTACCTATTACCACCTTAAGGCACGATGTACCTATTACCACCGTAAGGCACGATGTACCTATTACCACCTAAGGCACGATGTACCTATTACCACCGTAAGGCACGATGTACCTATTACCACCGTAAGGCACGATTTATACGTACCTATTACCACCGTAAGGCACGATGTACCTATTACCACCGTAAGGCACGATTTATACGTACCTATTACCACCGTAAGGCACGATGTACCTATTACCACCGTAAGGCACGATGTACCTATTACCACCGTAAGGCACGATGTACCTATTACCACCGTAAGGCACGATGTACCTATTACCACCTTAAGGCACGATGTACCTATTACCACCGTAAGGCACAGGTTATGCATAACACTTAACATCTAATTAGCTCGAGCATTTATCATATTTAGTTTAGATTTCCACCTTTAACCTAAACTAATCCATACTATCATCTTTTCACGTTAGGGCCCTTAAAACGTGCACGTGTCATGGCAACCTAAAAAGGTCTAATGTTCTAGATGAACAAGCCACATATACATGCACATAACAACATTACAACATATCATTAACCACCGTTCATCATAACATATCATATCGTAAACATATTATTAACCACCGTTCATCATAACATTTCATATCGTAACCACATGTACGGGGAAACATTTTAGGCATAAACATCGTCATCATTAATCCCCGATTACCTCCCATATCAACCCAACCACCTATGAGTTATACATTACTGTTATGGAGGTTATAGTTTACGAACCATTTTCGTTGCCCCCTCAGCGTGACAAAAGTAGTGTATCTTACCTGTTGGGAGTGTGCGCGCGTAATGAAAGGCTAAAAGTGCTTAACAATAATCCCGACACCTAAGATACATTAATATACAAAATATAAGTCATTTGGGACCAAACGAACTTTAAAACGAACTTAGGTTTGTTCTTACGAACTTAGACTCACTGAACGAACTTAGTTGCCTTCAAACGAATTTAGGACATATTGAACGAACTTAGCTCAAACGAACTTAGAAGACCATAAACGAAGTTTAACTTCGTTTGTTGAACGAAGTTAGGGTTTAACTCAACGAATTTAAGTCTCAAAACCACTTAGACATTCACTTTAAACGAATTTAGACACCTTAGGGTTCAAACAATTTTTGAAGGCTTCAAACGAACTTAGTTTGGGTTCAAACGAACTTAGGCTCATCTTCAAACGAATTTAGAGTGTTCCAAACGAACTTAGGAAGCTTAGAACAAACTTTAAGTTCGTTCGGAAGCTGTTGACATCAGAAAAACGAATTTAAGACTCAATTTCGACCAGAATTCATAAAACGACTTTGTTCTTCGATTTTTCCAGAAACAAACGACTTGGGCTTCACCCAAAACATGATTTTGACATTGTTAAACATATTTTGATCATTCATATCGATTACAAACTCGTTTGACACCGTTTAGATCATTAATTAGCCAAAGACACAACATGAACCCTAATTAACAAAAACCCTTTTAAAATCAGATCTGAAACATCAATTTATGACCTTTAAATCTGTAAATACATTGATGAATCATTAGTTACCTGATAATACAATGACCGATCCACTCCAATGCCAAAACACACGATCGATTGACCCAAAACTTGAAGATTTGCTTAAGAAATTCAAGAAGGATTGAAGGAACTTGTTTTCTTAACTTAATTATGATTAATGGCTGCAACTAATGAGAGATTAGGTTTCCCTAATCACTTAACCCATTTTTAACTTTCCAACATTGGCAAAATTGGTCCCTGGACTTCATATCGACTTTATTTCGCTTAAAAACACTTATTGGGGATACATATAACACACTAAAGCACTTTCACACACTACAAAAGCCTTTTACACATCATTAAATCTACTTTATTGTCACTCATTAAAGATAATTAAATCTCACATATAGGGCACATAAACATATAAACACATATTTCCACACAAACGTATCACGGACTTATAATTTGACCTAACGACGTTAGTCAACATGAACGATTAAGTTTTGGGATGTTACAATTACCTCCCCCTTAAGAGGATTCCGTCCCCGGAATCACTTCAGCATCAAAAAGGTGGGGATAGGTCTCCCGCATTACGGACTCGGTCTCCCAAGTCATACTTTTGCCGTGATTGTGTTTCCACTTTATGAGAACTAGATCGATAGTCTTTCGTCGTAACTTCTTTTGTTTCCTTCCCATTATAGCAACAGGTTCATCGACAATCTGCTTGTTGGGATTAATACTTACGTCCTCGAGTGGAATGACATCCGTTTCATTCGCATAGCACTTACGTAGGTAACGCACATGAAATGTGTTGTGAATTGCGTGTAGTTCTGGAGGTAATTCCAGTTGAAATGCCTGTTCATTAACCTTCTTGATAATCTTGAAAGGTCCAATGAATCTGGGGCTTAACTTTCCACGTTTTCCAACCGTAATACACCTTTCCAAGGCGACACCTTGAGTAAAACCATTTCGCCTTCTTTAAAATCGAACGGCCTCCTTTTCTTATCAGCATATGACTTTTGCCTTTCGCGAGCAACACGTAAGGCTTTCTTTGCAACATTAACTTTATCGGCCGTAACTTGTACTACTTCGGGTCCAGCAAATTGCTTTTCCCCGGGCTCCAACCAACAACTAGGAGTCCGACACTTCTACCATATAACATCTCATAAGGTGGCATTCCAATGCTCGCATGATAACTATTGTTATACGCAAACTCAATAAGAGGTAGGTGTTTATCCCACGAACCACCATAATCCATCACACAAGCTCTGAGCATATCTTCGAGCGTTTGAATAGTCCTTTCACTTTGCCCATCGGTCCGCGGGTGATAGGCTGTGCTCAGACGAACTTGAGTACCAACTTCCCGTTGAAAACTCTTCCAAAAGTTGGAAACGAATCGAGCATCACGATCGGACACAATCGATATCGGAACACCATGTTTAGTAACCACTTCATCAATATACAACGTAGCGAAGTTCTCCATAGGAGCAGTCTCACGAACTGGGAGAAAGTGAGCACTCTTCGTTAATTGATCGACAATAACCCATATCATATCATGACCACGAGGTGTTCTTGGAAGCTTGGTTATAAAATCCATCGTAATACGATCCCATTTCCACTCAGGGATCTCGAGTTGCTGAAACTTCCCGTAAGGCTTTTGATGTTCAGCTTTCACCTTCGCACACGTCAAACATTTCTGTACGTACATCATTACATCGTTCTTAATACTGGGCCACCAATAAATTGGCTTCAAATCTGCATGCATCTTTGTGGCACCAGGGTGTACAGAATACTTAGTTTTGTGAGCTTCATCCATTACTAACTCACGATTTCCTCCATAGAGAGGAACCCATATTCTACCTTTGTAAGTTCGAAGGCCACGACTATTTTCTTCCATTTGGAGTCTGTTCTTCTTCTTTTTCCCAATAGACTCCGCTTTCACATTATCATCCTTCAACGCTTCGATTTGAGCTAATCGAATAGGTTCCAGTAAATTCGACTCAATCTTTGTAATCATCGCACATAATCTACTCTTCGCATATCCTTTGCGGCTTAAGGCATCAGCAACCACATTAGCTTTGCCTGGGTGATATTTAATTTCACAATCGTAATCCTTTAATAACTCCATCCACCGCCGTTGTCTAACATTCATGTCCTTCTGAGTAAACACGTACTGTAAGCTCTTATGATCCGTATAAAGGGTACACTTTGTACCATACAGATAATGTCGCCACAATTTCAGAGCAAAAACAACCGCAGCCAGCTCAAGATCATGAGTAGGATAGTTCCGCTCATGAGGCTTCAGCTGTCGAGAGGCGTAAGCGATAACTTTGTCTCGTTGCATTAGTACACACCCCAACCCCGTGATGGATGCGTCACTATAAACCACTAAATCATCTGTTCCTTCGGGTAAGGCTAAGACTGGAGCTTCACACAACTTCTTTTCAACGTTGTGAAGGCTTTCTCTTGAGCATCAGTCCATACAAATTTCACACCTTTCTTCGTTAATTCAGTCATTGGTTTGGCAATGCGCGAGAAATCCTGAATGAAACGTCGATAATAACCAGCCAAACCGAGAAAACTCTTTATTTCTGTAGGAGACTTAGGCTGCTCCCACTTTGACACTGCTTCTATCTTTGCAGGATCCACTTTTATACCATCCGAGGAGACGACATGGCCGAGGAAATGAACTTCCTTTAGCCAGAACTCGCATTTGGAGAATTTAGCATATAGCTTTTTCTCTCTGAGGACTTGTAAGACAGCCCTCAAATGCTCTCTATGTTCCTCTTCCGACTTTGAATACACAAGAATGTCGTCGATGAAAACGATAACGAAATGATCCAAAAACGGTCGACAGACACGGTTCATCAAATCCATAAACTTCGCTGGAGCATTTGTCAAACCGAATGGCATGACAAGGAACTCGTAATGACCATAACGAGTTCGGAACGCTGTTTTGGCTACACTTCCTCTTCAACCTTCAGTTGATGATAGCCAGATCGTAAGTCGATCTTTGAAAAATAGGAAGCACCTTGAAGTTGATCGAACAAATCATCAATGCGAGGGAGTGGATACTTATTCTTCACCGTTCTTTTATTCAGCTCGCGATAATCAATACACATGCGCATGGTTCCGTCTTTCTTCTTTACGAAAAGAATAGGAGCACCCCATGGAGAGGAACTCGGACGAATGAAACCTTTATTTAAAAGTTCCTGAATTTGCGTCATTAACTCCTTCATTTCTGTCGGAGCTAGACGATAGGGAGCTTTGGCTACAGGAGTAGCACCAGGAATGAGGTCAATGGAGAATTCAACCTCACGATCCGGAGGAAGACCTGGAAGATCTTCAGGGAAAACATCAGGAAACTCGGAAACAACTTCGACATCAGAGACTGTAGGCTTCGCGATACGAGAATCGATGACATAAGCTAGAAAATGTGACTTAGTTTGCCGTATACAACGAAGTGCTTTCATCATCGAGATCACCTTAACATTTTCCGGCTTCTTGTCACCATAGACACAAACACCTTTTCCGTCAGGGGTAGCGATACGAACTATTTTCTTTGCACATAAGACGACAACATCATTTTTCGACATCCAGTCCATACCGAGAACAACATCAAAACTAGGAATGGTAGCGGGTAACAGGTTAGCAGTAAACGAACGACCCTCTATTTCTAAAGGACAATCAGAGTAACCTTCCCGAATAATAGACGTTGCACCATTAGCCACTTCTACTTCTATAGGGCACCGTAAAGAACTAGTAGTCATGTCTAACTTAGGAGCAAACATAGTAGACACAAAAGATTTGTTCGCACCAGAATCAAATAACACATTAGCAGGTTTGGAGTTAACAATAAGGGTAGCAGTAACTACCTGATCATCGTCTTTTGCCTCCTCAGCCGTCATCTGAAAAGCACGGGCTTTGGCCTGGGAAGCTTCTGCCTTCTTTCCCTCATCTTTCTTCATCTGCGGGCAGTCTGCAATACGGTGCTTGGTGTCTCCACATTTATAACATCTTGCCTTGTCAGTGCATTGATCAATGGTATGACCCTGAGTTCCACACCTATTGCACCTGCGGGTCTTTGTAGAACACTGACCAGAATGGATAGATTTGCAGCCTGGGCACCATTTTCCATCCTTATCTGCCCTTCCCTTGTCAGAGGACGATGAAGATCCCTTAAATTTCTTTCCAAAACGATTTGATCCGCCAAACCTCCTCTTATTGCCAGACTTCTTCTCATCCTCTTTCTTTTCAACTTTCTTATCCGCAGCAAAATCATCATCAAGTTTTTTAGATTCTTTGATTGCTTCAGTTAGAGTCTTATGCTGCCTACAAATACCTCGATAACTTGGAGGTAAACCATCGACATAGCAGGCGACTTGATCTGCATCAGTTCTGAATAGATGACCCACAAATTTCATCTTTTCCATAAAGGAACGAGCATAATCATTAATTTTTCCCACTTCAGCCTTCAGGGCACGAAACTCTTTTTCCATTTTTCTCTGCTCATGAACTCCAATATACTCTTCAATAAATTTCTGTCTGAAGTTAGCCACGTAATAGCAGATACCATAGCTGGAGTCATCGAAATGGTAATGCTCTTCCACCAGTCCCGAGCACCTTCTTTCAGCATCCTGCTAGCACACAACACTTTCTTATCCTCAGGACAATCACAAGCTTCAAAAACCATCTCAGTATCATCAAGCCATTCCATGCAACCCACTGCATTAAGTGTTCCATAGAATTTCTGAGCTCCGCACTTCTGAAAACTTTCGAACTTGAATCGAGGAGCTTGAACTACATTAGGAGGAGCCACATCACATTAACAGGGGGAACGACTACATTATTAACTGGTAGCTCAGTGTGGTGAGAAGGCACTGAGAAATTGCCATCAGTTCCTTCAGCATTTTCGCAAGAGCGTTGTTCAGTTGCTCCTGAGTCTGTGCTAACTGGGCCTGGAGAGTCAGCACAAGATTGTACAATTCAGCTGCATTTGGGATTTGCTCCACCACTGCTTCATTAACTATGGGTTGATTACCAGGAGGTGGAGGCATAGGGCCTAACGAGCCTTGCCGATTGACCTGCTGAGGATTCACTCGATTTCTATTCACGTTAGCTGCAGCAGCAGTAGCAACAGCATTAGTAGCAACTGCACCTGGATGGACAGGTGGAGTAACGCTGGCAGTTGCTCCGTCACGTTGGATGTTGCGGTTGCGAATGTTAACCATTTTCCTTCAATAAAATGGTGGAGTCGATAAGCGCGAAATAAAACAAAAGTTCGTTGGGATAAGGCTAGATCATATCATCGTAACATAAACATCTCGTAAGCCTTATCACACTCGCACTCATCCCAACCCATCCTACATCACATGTCATCACTAGCTAAGGCATCCTACGAGTACCTAGCATGCATATCCTAAGTTTAAGTCCAAATCCTATGGTCAATAGGCCTTGGTTCACTTAAACTACTTCTCTGATACCAAATTGTAACACCCGTTTCGTAAAAATATGGATTTCCAAAAATTTAGCCTAACGGCGTTAAATCATGCGGAAACGATTTAGGAAAATACTCAACTAAGGAAAACAGTTGAGAAAACATTGGTGGTGTTACTAATAGCATCAAATCTGTAATAAAAGAAATCCATAAGATTGCCCAACATAAAGCAATCATAACATAGTCATTACATAAGTTCCATAAAGGAAATCAATAACATAAGGTCTATGCGAAGCTATTGGGTAAACTAAAGCCAGCTTGATCATCTACCCATCTCTCGCCAAAGCTTCACACGTCATCTCACTGCCTAACCTGAGGGGTGTCAACACATTAAAAGAAACAAGTGTTAGCTATAAAGCTAAGTAAGATAACACCAGGTTTAAGCAAAACATTTCATCCATTTAAATCGTCACTTTAAGCATTACGTCATTTTAATTAGGCATTCATACCACCGTATAAACATATCCACATCACATATAAGCATAGAGTTCATGACCCTAAGCGTGCCTAATCAATTTGATCACTTTGATTCACCTCGTTAAGTTGTAACCGAAGTTACCGTTTTTAAGGAAAGACAATGTCGATCCATGAGTAGCACGCTATGTTCATGACATTAGGTGGGTCATCAGGCCACCCGAAACTACTCGCCACATATGACTTGTTGCAAGGAACCACCCGAGCAACCATTTTAACGTACCTATAACCACCGTCAGGCATGACGTACCTATTACCACCGTAAGGCACGATGTACCTATTACCACCGTAAGGCACGATGTACCTATTACCACCGTAAGGCACGATGTACCTATTACCACCGTAAGGCACAGGTTATGCATAACACTTAACATCTAATTAGCTCGAGCATTTATCATATTTAGTTTAGATTTCCACCTTTAACCTAAACTAATCCATACTATCATCTTTTCACGTTAGGGCCCTTAAAATGTGCACGTGTCATGGCAACCTAAAAAGGTCTAGTGTTCTAGATGAACAAGCCACATATACATGCACATAACAACATTACAACATATCATTAACCACCGTTCATCATAACATATCATATCGTAAACATATCATTAACCACCGTTCATCATAACATTTCATATCGCAACCACATGTACGGGGAAACATTTTAGGCATAAACATCGTCATCATTAATCCCCGATTACCTCCCATATCAACCCAACCACCTATGAGTTATACATTACTGTTATGGAGGTTATAGTTTACGAACCATTTTCGTTGCACCCTCAGCGTGACAAAAGTAGTGTATCTTACCTGTTGGGAGTGTGCGCGCGTAATGAAAGGCTAAAAGTGCTTAACAATAATCCCCGACACCTAAGATACATTAATATACAAAATATAAGTCATTTGGGACCCAAACGAACTTTAAAACGAACTTAGGTTTGTTCTTACGAACTTAGACTCACTGAACGAACTTAGTTGCCTTCAAACGAATTTAGGACATATTGAACGAACTTAGCAATGCCCAAACGAACTTAGAAGACCATAAACGAAGTTTAACTTCGTTTGTTGAACGAAGTTAGGGTTTAACTCAACGAATTTAAGTCTCAAAACCACTTAGACATTCACTTTAAACGAATTTAGACACCTTAGGGTTCAAACGATTTTTGAAGGCTTCAAACGAACTTAGCTTGAGTTCAAACGAACTTAGGCTCATCTTCAAACGAATTTAGAGTGTTCCAAACGAACTTAGAAGACCATAAACGAAGTTTAACTTCGTTTGTTGAACGAAGTTAGGGTTTAACTCAACGAATTTAAGTCTCAATTTCGACCAGAATTCATAAAACGACTTTGTTCTTCGATTTTCCAGAAACAAACGACTTGGGCTTCACCCAAAACATGATTTTGACATTGTTAAACATATTTGATCATTCATATCGATTACAAACTCGTTTGACACTGTTTAGATCATTAATTAGCCAAAGACACAACATGAACCCTAATTAAACAAAAACCCTTTTAAAATCAGATCTGAAACATCAATTTATGACCTTTAAATCTGTAAATACATTGATGAATCATTAGTTACCTGATAATACAATGACCGATCCACTCCAATGCCAAAACACACGATCGATTGACCCAAAACTTGAAGATTTGCTTAAGAAATTCAAGAAGGATTGAAGGAACTTGTTTTCTTGACTTAATTATGATTAATGGCTGCAACTAATGAGAGATTAGGTTTCCCTAATCACTTAACCCATTTTTAACTTTCCAACATTGGCAAAATTGGTCCCTGGACTTCATATCGACTTTATTCGCTTAAAAACACTTATTGGGGATACATATAACACACTAAAGCACTTTCACACACTACAAAGGCCTTTTACACATCATTAATCTACTTTATTGTCACTCATTAAAGATAATTAAATCTCACATATAGGGCACATAAACATATAAACACATATTTCCACACAAACGTATCACGGACTTATAATTTGACCTAACGACGTTAGTCAACATGAACGATTAAGTTTTGGGATGTTACAATTTTGATTTAGCTTTGGCTCTTGGATTTGTTGGATCATAAGGTTGAACAAAGATAATTGATCTCCACATATCAAAAAGGTAGACTTCAGCTAAGTCTTGTTCAACAGTAAGTACATATGTGAGAGGATGATTGTGAAGAATTCTTGGAACTATTTGAAAACCAGGAGCTATGAAAGGATCAAACAACGCTCTGTTATTTCTCATGCTACTTGTGTTTCCGGCAATGAGAATTTCTTCAATTGATTCATTTAGAGCAACCTCTTCATCATATTCAATAACTTCTTGATGATCCATTTTTAATTTTCTGATTTAAGACATAAAACAATTTAACGCACACATAAAATAAAGTTTGAATAGCAAATAACAAGTTTCACTCAAATGATTTATATAAAATACAAAGAGGTCACAAAGGCGATCAACTCAGTGTATTCTTTATAAATAATTTGAAATGAGAAGATAAACTCAGAAAATTAAGTATAATCATATAAGTACGATATATTTAAAAATAGCAAGGAAGTACACAAAGGCGTTCGATTCCCCGTATTTCAAATATATTGTGATTATATGATAATACAAAGCATTTTGTCACACCACACAAAATTTAAAAAAAATTTGAAAATTTTTCTAAGTATGGAAACTAGGACGATCTTGACAAGATCGTCCTGAGGTTGAACTCAGGTTTTGGAAAAACAACACGATCTTAAAGAAGATCGTCTCAATCATTTGTTATTGAAAAAGGTTAAGAAAGGAAAAAGAAACAATCTTGTTCAAGATCGTCTTATCTATGATTATTGGAAAAAAATTGTTAAGTATGGAAAAACTGAACATGGGACGATCTTGTTCAAGATCGTCTCAACATTCAATATGTTGACAAAAAGTTTAAAAAAAAAAAAATAAAAAATTTGAAAATTTTTCTAAGTATGGAAACTAGAACGATCTTGTACAAGATCGTCTTAAGGTTTTATTTCCAAAAAAATTTTGAAGTGAAGGAAAAAGGGACGATCTTGTAGAAGATCGTTTTAAAAACAAGTGTTAAAAATACTTCACTTCAATTTTCATTTAAAGAAAAATTCTAACACTTTAAAATATAAAGTGAAATCATCTCAATGATTTCCCTTTAAATTTAAAAGTATTAGTTTTGAGCAAACCGATCTCTTACGAGTTCAGTTACCCATTCATTTGTTTTTCAAATCAATTCTTCTACCACACAGCGTACAGACCCTAGAACGATCTTGACAAGATCGTCCTGGTCTTGGTCTCAAGGGTTACAAGGCAAATAAATGAGAAAGTGGAACTAAGACGGTCTTGGCAAGATCGTCTTATTTCCAAGTCGTTCTGGAACCAAGACGGTCTTGGGCAAGATCGTCTTAGGAACAAAATTACTTGAAAATAATACGACTTTGCCAAAATCGTTTTATTTCCAACCAGGTTTTGCTTAACACAAATATGATTCATTTTAACAACTAAGCATAACAAAACATTTATATGAATCACAGCAAGTAAACAATCACAACTCAATCACTAAAATCAAGACAAATAACCTAAAACAAATCGAAGATCGTCTTAGGTCATCTTCTTCACAAAGCACAATAAGTTGCAGGTTTTTGAATTTTCAAAATCACAATACTAATCATTTAAACATGTAATAAACATACACATGTAACCTAAACATGCTTCTAAATCATTCAATCATCACATAATCATCAACAGAAGCAGAAATTTTCAAGTAAAAATGGAAAAAATCTTACATTCTAAGCCGAAATATTACTTGAAGATGTGATTAGATGACAATGATGTAATGGAATGAAATGATCAGTATGAGATTACCAACAAAACCCTTATCTTGTTTCAATGATCAGCCAAAAGTTGTTTTCGAAGTGATTGAGAGTGTTTATGAGAGTGTATGGGGAACTGGGAAAGAAAAAAATTGGAAAAGAAAAAATGATCAGTTTCCCTCCTCCTTAAGGAAGAGAAAACCGATTTGGTTGGGTCGGGTGGGTTTTGACCCGATTTGAAAGTCATGGTTTTTTGAGTTTTGGGCTTGTAACAAAATGGGCTTATGGTAAAAGGAAATGAGATGGGCTTATGGTTTTTGTTTTATTATACAAAAAAACTTTTATTTAAACTAAACAAAACAAAACAATTGATAAAAACAATTTTTATTTTTATGATTTTTTTTTTTTAATTTTATATTTGGTTTTTCTATTATAAACAATGAGTTTATTTTCAAATAGTGCAAATACACAAACTCCCCTTAGATTCATGAATTATCCTTTTTCTCCCCCTCAAACATTGCATGATATTTAAGCACATTGCACATAAGCATAGCATCAATGTTTGTCAGATAATGAATGAAAGAGAAAGAGATGAAGGATTTGTACAGAACATGCAGAGGCAAGTAAGTGTATTGGTAATGAGCACTTATTTGAGATTGTTTCTTGAAAAGAAACTCATTCCAGGATCATGTGTTGAACAGTACCCGAGATTTGGAATACTTAACACAGACCTTTATTACCTGCAAAACACAATCAAGGTTTTCTAGGTACCCACCTTTGAATGGGTCCTTTTGGGTTAGTGTAAACATTTAAAGTATACAAATGAGGTTTTCGAACCAGAGGTTTATTCTTAAGATTCATCACAATTCCATTGGAATCAATAATCCAAGGTTTGGAAATCACAGTAGAAGATTTAGAATTTCTTGCAGACCATGGTTTAGCTAAATTACTCAAATTTGAATCAAATTTCCTATCAGGAACTTTCTTCTTGTAATCATTAGCTATCCAACTTCTTCTAACTGTTGATTTATCAGACACTTGTGTTTTAGCATATCTAGTAGATTTTATCAATGATGATTTAGAAATCCACTTATGGTTACTAGCTAAGCTCTTCTCTCCTTTCTTAGATTTAGTCCGAGGAGTTAAAAACACATTCTGATTTTTGCTTTGCTTGGCTGAAGATTTAATATTCTGTTTCTTTTGAGTTGCAACAGTGAACCAACCATACTGATCTCTATAACTAGTTATACCATTAGATGTATCCTTAATTAGCAAAACTTGGTTAGTTTTAGACATCTTAGGTAAAGAACTAGATTGAGAGATTGCTTTAGAATCAGAGGTTCTAGAAACAGATGAAATATCAACTTTAAGCTTTGATTTATCAGAAATGGAATTCTTACCTTTGACAGCTGGGGCATGCTGACCTTTGGGTGAATAAAATGAAGTTGGAGCAAACTTAGATTTAGATTCCTTCTTTGGTTTAGATTTTTGGGTGAGAGTTTTTCAAGCTCTTTTTCAACTTCTGGTGCAAAAACATGATCAGTTTCCAAAAACTTATCTAATTCTTCAACAGAAAGATATGGATAAGTAAACTGTAATTCTTTTGGTTGAACTTCTGATTTTAAAACAGTTTTGTTAGTCAACTTTTCAATCAATGCTTTTGCTTTAGCCTTCAGATCAGTAGGAATCTCAATCTTTTGCTCTAAGTTCAATTTATTTTGGTCAACAAGGGTGATTGAAAGAGTATCAAAAGAAAGTATTTTCTTGACAGAAGCAAGATGTTTAGCTTTCAAAGCTTGAACTTTCTCTTCAATGTGAAAGAATGATGACAGCATTGAGGTGGACATATCATGTATCTCTTGAGGAGAGATGCTATCACCCTGCATGTCTTTGTTAAAATTCTCACTCCCATTGGATGAAGTGGAGCAGTCAACAGAAGTTAGATCATGTAACATTTGGGTCTTGGTGGTCTCACTTACCTTTGGTGAATAATTTTGAGTTTTCAGATGTTGAATGACTTGTTGTTGAGACTCAATTTTTTGTTTTAAACCTTCAAATTCCTTTTCCAATATGTTAGTTGGAATGTAAAATCTTTCTGAAATTTGTTTTGAACAATCTTTTTGAGACTCATTTTCAGGAATTGAAATGCTGTCTATTTCTTCTAACTCATAGATGGATCTTTTATGAGTTTTCTTGTATGTATCATTAATAGCAACATAATCAATCTGAAATCTGTTTGGTTTTTGTCTTTCAACATCATCTGACTCAAAGTCATCCTCAGATGGTCTGATGAATTCTTGAATCATGCCAAGTCTAAGATATTTTTCATTATAAAGTGGACCAAGGTCTTCTTTTTGGATTTTTTCTAAATGTGCTGGATTCTCATAACCCAACCCAAGAAGAAGTTCTGATCTATCAATCTTTGATTTATTGTAATAAGCAGTGAAATTCAGAAAAGGATTTTGTTCAATTTTATAGATTTTTTCTTGATAGAACAAGATGTTTGCTTTCAAATCCTCAACTTGTTTTTGAAGAGTCTCAATTTCAACTCCTTTGAGAAAACAAGTACTGTTTAGATCAGAAATCTGTCTTTCATGCTTTTCACAGTTAGGTCTAAAATCTTTCATTTTATTTGTGAGAAACTCAACATCAGCTTGTCTTGCATTTGCTCTTAACCATTCATTGGTTTTCTCAAGCTTTAAAGTCTCAATGATTTGCTTGAGTGAATGGACAGTCTTTTCAAGGTCTTGACATTTGTTTGTCAAATGAGCATTGGGTGAAACAACTTGAAAACTGTTACTTGACAAATGCATTTCTTTTAAGGAATCATAGTTCACTTTGAGAGCTTCATGAGCTATTGAGAGTTCTGAAAAATCTTCATTAATTTTATCAAACTCTTGTTTAGCCATTTTCAAATTGGTTTTTAAAGTAAGATTTTGCTTTGTCAAAGTATCAGCAGTTGTTTGGACAGTCAAGTAATCATCTTTGGAAATGAATTGTACCTCACTTGTTGTTGTTTGTGAAGTAGTTTGTGAATGATTGGTTGTTGAAGTGACAGAAGTCATCAAGCATGTGAGATCTTCAGAATCAGCATCAATATCTCCAAATAGCCATGGTTTCATCTTTTGTTGTTTGGCTAAGAAATTCTTTCTGATTTCAAGCTCTGAAATCATCATTGTTGTCCCTGAAACGAACGAACAAAGATTTGTAATTATTTTTGTTAAAAAAAATTTTGGAATTAAAACGATCTTGAAGAAGATCGTCTTAAGATTTGATTAGGACGATCTTGATTGAAGATCGTCTTAAGGATTGGTAGGACGATCTTGATTGAAGATCGTCTTAGGAAAATTTTATGTAGAAAGGTAAGACGGTCTTGAATGTAGATCGTCTTAGTACTTGGTTAAGAAAAGGTAAGACGGTCTTGGTTGAAGATCGTCTTAAAAAATTGGTTGGTTGAAAAATTTTCTAAGTATAGAAAATTCTGAAAATTTGGCCAGAATGATGTTATGATTTTAGAATTGTTGAGCAAAACCAATCTCAAAGAGATTAGTTACCCAAGGAAGTGTGTGATTCCCAATCACAACAACTTCAAATTATAAATCCACAACACACAGTTCACACAGAACCAAAAATATTAGGACGATCTTGGGAAGATCGTCTTAATACCAAAACAAGGTAAACACTAGGACGATCTTGAAGAAGATCGTCTTAGAATCCTTATGAAGATCGTCTTAAGGAAATCTGCAAGAACATCAGAAAAAGACAAAATAGTCGAAAAATTTAACAATTTTGCTTGTATTTCACTCAATTTTGAGAGTTACAACTTGATTCAAGCCCAGAAATGCTCAGAATACGATTGCGCACAACCCTAGAAACAATTCCATAGATCAAATCAACTCAAACTGAAAATTCAAAATCTCATCAACTTTCTAAAAATTTTGGATTTTGATCAATACTGTGAATTGGATTCTGAAATTTGACAGGATGTATTTAGAGGTGATTTAGAATGTATCTGTGAACAAAAACAGGAAAATTGAGTGAAAATTGAGGTTGAATTGGTGAATATCAGTGACAGTTAAAACGGTTATGGTGATGAACACGAATTCTCAATTTTGAACAAAATTTGCACCAATCTGCTTGAAATTTGTTCTGGATCGTCAACAGATTGTTGTTTTGCTCTGATACCACTTGTTAGAAGTATTAAAATTCGTGTTATAGTGCGGAAGTAAGATAATCAACAATGGTGGAAAGTGTGTGTGTTAGTGTGTGTTCTTGAGAGAGAAAGGTGTGTGTGGGAGAAGTAGGATTAATTGATTATCATATGTGTGTAAAAAGGCTTCCCAGGCTTACAGAAATTGAAGGATTGAGGGGTATTTATACTCTAAGTATATTACATAAGCTCCCCCTCAACCTTACATTATATACACAAAATACAATGTTTAGAAATACAACTAAGCACTATTTTATATTTCTAACACTTCATTTGAAGGCATTTCTTGAATTACTGGTTCAAATTGGAATTCTTCATTTGAAGATATTTCTGGTATATTTTCAACTGAGACTGATACTGGGGTAGTAGTACGAACATCTGATCCAATATTAATTTCAGAGGGTAGTTTGAAAATAATAGAAGGATAGAATGGAGTACTACTGGAGCGTTTCTTCTTTTGAACAGGTTCCAGATCAGGATGACTGGAAACTTCTTCTGGAGAATCTTCTTTATTGTAGTTGATAGGATCAGATTCACAGAAGACAATTGGAGTTACTGGGGAGTATCAAGGGTTGGCTGTTTATTGATTGCAGCATTTGATTCATCAAATGTGACATGAATTGACTCATGGACCTTCTCCAGTCTCTTGTTGTAGACTCTGAAGGCCTTGCGAATGGCTGAATAGCCTAAGAATACCCTTCATCAGCTTTGGCATCAAATTTGCCTAACTGACTGGAGTCGTTCAGGATGTAAACTGGACATCCAAAAATGTGAAAATAACCAATATTGGATTTTCTATTTCTTAAGACTTCATAAACTGTCTTTTTGTGTCGCTTCACATACACTGACCGATTCTGGGTGTGGCAAGCAGTAGCAATTGCTTCAGCCCAGAAACTGGTAGACAGACCAGATTCAGCAAGCATACTCCTGGCAGCTTCTATCAGCGTTCAATTTTTCCTTTCCACAACTCCATTTTGCTCTGGAGAGCGGGCTGATGAGAAATTCTGGGAGATGCCAGTGTCAGTACAGAATGACTCCAGAGTTGCATTCTGGAATTCTGTTCCATTGTCACTTCTTAACTGACATACCTTTCGACTGTACTTGAGCTCAATTTGCTTGATAAGACTGATGATTTCAGCAGCAGCTTCATTTTTAGACCTGAGAAAGATAACCCAACAATATCTGGAGAATTCATCTACGATCACCAGGGTATCTTTTACCAGCACGAGTCTGAACATTCACTGGACCAAAGAGGTCCATATAAAGCATATGAAGAGGTTCAGATATGCTGAAATTCTGTCTGGTATTGAAACTGGTACGTTTCTGCTTACCCATCTCACATCCTGGACATGGCCTTTCCTTTTTGAAGGAAACTGAAGGTATCCCATCTGCAAGTTGTTTTCTAGACAACTTATTAATATTTTTGAAATTTAAATAGGATAACCTTTTATGCCATAACCAGTTTGTGTCTTCATCAGCTTGAATATAGAAACACTGCTCTGAAGGAGAGCTTTCCATATCCATCACGTACACATTTCCTCTTCTGGGAGCAATCAATACTACCTTCCAGTCCTTGTTGAATACGATACCCTGAGCAATATTGAATAGAACTTGATAGCCATCATCACACAGTTGGCTTACACTGATCAGGTTATATTTCAAACCATTCACAAATGCAACTCATCTGAACTTGACTTGTCCATTGTTCAGAACACCGTATCCCTCAGTCTTTCCACAACCATCATTTCCAAAAGTAATGGAGGGTCCATCAGAAATGGTGAACTCCTCCAGCAGGGCCTTACATCCGGTCATCGTCCTGCCAGCTGCACTGTCAAGATACCAGATATATTTGTTTCGATCGCCCTGCACATCCACCAGATATTATCAGTTAGATTTGGGAACCCATCGACTGATGGGTTCACTGGACCCTCCTTTATAGGTCCCTGGAGCAATCTGGTTTAGTTCACTTTCTTCAACAGTAGTCTTAGTTGAAAAGACCACTGGGGTTGATAGTTTTGAAACCTTTTTCTTTTTCTCAACTGGAGAAATAAATTTATCTTTCTTTGCAAAAGGTTTGGTATTTTGTCTAGGGCCAGATGAAGTACCCTCAATAAAGTTTAATCTTGCATTAAAACTTTGAAATTGACGAGTCAGTAGTTGAAACTGGCTCTCTAACCTTGACAAAACATTTTCATCAGATGAAACCTGAGCCTTTCCAGTTGTAGGCTTAGGTAGGATTGGTCTGAGGCAAAGGTTTATTCCGATAAACCTTTTTAACTGGAGCAGTCATCTGGAATGCTCCAGTCTTAACCTCTGGGGATTGAACTGGGAAAATATTGGCCTTGGGAGTTACAGGCTCATCATAAACAGTAACGGGCCTGAATCCCTCTGGTAAACGGTCAATTACTGGGATTAATGATGCAACATGAGTATTTCCATCTAAATAAGCACGTTTTGTGTGGGAAATTGATTTACTCCTGCATCATATGGCTTTCTGGTTTCAAGCCATGATTTAATCACCAGTTTTTCCTTCTCTAAAATGACTTCAAGATCTTGTTTTTCTTGAATCAATTGTTCAGTTACCAGAACCTGGGCTTGAAATGCCAGTTTAATGTCTTGAAGTTCTTTTAATTTTGATTTTAAAACAGTTATTTCAGAAAAATCTGTTTCTAGACCATTTACACAGTCAGATCTAACAGTTTCAACAAATATTAAATCAGAATTAAGAGTTTCAGCAATGTCCAATTTTAATTCTTGGTCAGTTGCAGTATCATAATCACTAACCTTCTTGATAACAATGTCCACCCATCGTCCAGATGTGACATCTTCCTTCACCAAGTGCTCTTCGTCTGCCAGAGCCATGTAGCAGCAATCTCTTTCTTCTTCTTCTTTATCAGCAGATGAATCATCAGAAGGAACCCACTTCTCTTTAGTTGTTGCAATCATGCACTTATTATTATTTTCCATTTGTTGTGCCATGAGAGCAATCTGAGCCTTAAGCTTTTTGTATTTAGATTTATAGCTATCATCAGGCTTTTTATTAGAAGAAAAAGGACCAGGTTGGGATACAAACTGACTGGACTTGCAATCTTTCATGAAATGACCTTTTCTGTCACACTTAAAGCATGTCAGATTGGTCTTATCAGTTGAAGAACTGGATGCAAATTGTCCAGATGGCTTATTTGCTCTTGCTTTGAAACGGTTAAACGTTTTAGCAATCATAGCAACCAGGTCATCATTTTCAGATTCACCACAATCTGGAGAGATTTGACTAGCTTCTCCAGAATCCATGAGTTTAGACACCATCTTCTTCATAGAAAATACATTCTCAGAAGATATCAGTGTTGTACCTTGTGGTTCAGTATGACTAACCACAATAGGTCTACTGGAGGCATGGTTATAGGCATCTTGTTCTGCCACAACTCTCTGAGCTTGATTTTCTTCAGTGTATCTGAAAGCTCCATATAAAGTTGAAAGAGTGTGTGTGTGTAGAGTTTTACCTTGTCGTAAGACCAGGATCATGTGAGACCATTTGGTGGGCAGAATATCACAAAATTTCTCCAGAAGTATATCCTTGTCTTTTTCAACCCCGAGACCTCTCAACTGGTTTATGATACTCATAAATCTGGTGTAAGTACCAGTGAGAGACTCATTAGGCTGAGCAAAAAATGACTCATACCTCTTGTTTAAGGATACTTTTCTGGTGACAATGGTGTCATCTCCTCCTTCAAACTGGTTCATTAGTTCATCCCACATGGTTTTAGCACTAGGAAAAAGAACTAGTGTGGGAATTAGGGTTTCAGGAACAGCCCCGAGGATCATGTTTTTGAGAAGGGTATCTAGATTTACCAATCTCCTCTCCTCTTCAGACCAATGTTCCTCCCTCTTTTCCCGACCTCTTCTAGATCCAGTAGGATCAAGGAGAGCATTGAGAGGTGATGTGGGGACATAAGGTCCTTCATTTAAAATTTTCATCATGTTTCTCTCAATACCAGTGATATGCAATATCATCCTAGCCTTCCACATACCAAATTCATCGCTATTCCCACTGAATTTAGGAACAGGATTATTTGAGTAGTGCACATGCACATGTGGAGAAGCAGGAGTAGGAGGAGGAGGTGGTGGATTAGTGTTAACAGGTGGTTCATTATTTTGATCATTAATATTAGCATTAGGATCAGGACCAAAATTAAGATTTCCTTGTGTATTTTCTGAGTTGGCCATCAAAGAAACAGATCTAGGCAATGTTTAGCTTCTGCTCTGATACCAATTGTAGAGTCCCAAACTCTCTAGATGGTTAACCCAAAGTAAAATACAACAAGTCTAATAAGCACTAGATTGGACTAGTATTACTTGAATATAAATGCAAGTATATAAACAAAGTAATACACGACTTAAAGTAAAGGTGGAACACAATGTAATTTTCCAAGAGTATTTTATTTATGATGTTAAATAAAATACAAGGTTGTGCGGAATCAAGATAATACAAATATGTAACTATCCTAACAACCTATGAATTACAAATGATCTATATTTGCCAAATAACTCTTTTAGATCGAGATACTTAAAGTTGTGAAGTATCCCTGTTTAAGATCGAGACTATTTAGACAAATTCACCTTTAATATCTAAAAGTAATTTTAACGAAGAATATGACTTTGTATTTATAGGTAAACAAATTCACCAGTGAATTTGTGCCGTACAAATATGGTTGCATGCATTTAATGAACCGATAAGATCATTAAATGCATTGGTTAAGGTACAAGGATAAAGTCACATCAAATGACTTATTATCCTTTTAACCAACCACCTTTACACACGTATGAACTTTAGTAAAGAACAAGTGGAATGTTCTTTGGAAAGTGTGTAAAGGCAAAAGTCAATTCCTCGATATC
>CM067173.1:1506898-1524249 GCA_034093135.1 Erigeron breviscapus
AAATCAAGACTATTCGATTTCATGTAATGTATTTTTATCTTGAATAATTATGTTTTATAAAATGCAAGTTTTCAAAACGACTACGTTTTAAGTCGTTCATTATACTCTTGTGTTGTGATATTATGAAAGTCACGCCCCACCCGTGGACCCGTATTTTGGGGGTGTGACAGAGTGGTATCAGAGACAAGGTTATAGTGAACTAGGTTTTCAAAAAGGAAGATATATAAAATGTTCTTTCAAAATGGGAGCCTAGACTATAACCCTCCGGAAAGACCTTATGTGTTATATGCAAAACTTCTTGCTTGCCTAAGTGCAATAATTATTAGATTCATTAACATGACTAGTTTACATCTTATTATGTTTAAAATAGAAATAAGTGATTGCTTGAGTTATTAATAAGTGGCATTTAGTATAGTTGAGGTGTATGTGCATTTTTCCAGATTCGACTCACCATTTTCTTGGAACTTGGGAGAATTTATTCGTGGTCAAAATAAAGGGGCTGGGCCTTGGTAAATTTATTTCTGAAACTTCAAGGTGTCTAGTTATTACATGAATTTTTCAAAATTTTTCTGAAAAGGATAGCTATTTTTAAAAATTCACCAAACCCGACTGTAACAGAAAAATTTTCTGCACTGCGACATAAAAAGTTTTATAAAAGTTCCTATGAAGGAGACCTTTAAAAAATTATGAAATTTTTACCAAAAATCAACAACACATTGAAGATGTCACAGTAGAAAAATAAAGTCCCAACTCCCAAAGAATAGTGAGATAAAAATTCGCAAAGCTTACTGGTTTCTGTGACAAAAATTTTCAGTTTTGACCACATGTCTTATAAAGGCCTTTTGACTGACCTCTCCTTACTTTCACGACCCGAGGCCACCTTCAATGGAAGGGGGACTCTTTGAACTTGAGTTTGGGCACCTGAAATGCACAAAAACATGACTCCATGATCGATTTATGCCTCCCTGAAGGAGACCCAACAGTTCTGATCGAAATCAGGAACAATGCAAAGCTGAAATTTTGGGCTTAAAACCTTGTGTACTACATACAACTATAATAACGAATGAGACATGCACACACCACATGTTTAACTCGATATTATCTACATGTGAAGGTTTTTACGCCCTTATACTTGAGTTACTTATGTGCATTACATGTATATATGCAATGCTTTGTGTAAGAACAGGAATCATGCATCCTATTACTGAATACGAGGACTCGCTATGCGCAACACCCGACTCATCATTTCCGTCCACACCGGAAGATGTTTGGCCCGCAAATCAGGTCATAACCAGGGCCCCCGATACAATTGGTGTCCCCAATGGCGGCTGGATTTCTGAAACGGAGTCGGAAGGCGAGAGCATGGAGGTTCGACCATTTCCCGAGGACTTTTGGGTGCCACAGACTGTACCACTTCATCCCATCCCCTCTCCCTTGGTTGTTGATTCCAGCACCACAGCACCCACCATCCATCGATCTACCCCACCTGTACCGGCTTTCACGGTGATCCCCTCGAGGACACGGTGCCACTTTTGGTGGCCCGCGCTATTCGTGTCGAGGACAGACTTGTAAAGTTAGAGAAATTTCACCAAGAAACATTAGACGAGACGTATGTTGACATAGGGTTCGTGTTAAAAGATAACACAATGGAGATTAGGTCGATGAGGGATAAAATGGAAGAGTTGAAGGCTGATAACAAGAAGTTCAAGGAGATGACTGACTTTGAACAAGGACCTGACCCTAATAATGCTACCCCACCCCCTGTCATCAACAACAATATACCTTCACACAATGTTCACGTACACTTTCCAACTAATCCTGTTCCCAAGTTTGATGGGAACAGTGAAAACTTTCAAACATGGAAAGCGTGCTTACTTAAATATATTGCTGGTGTTGAGAGACATTTGCCAGACATTTTAAAAGATGGACCCTTTGTCCCTATGAATGCGTCAACTGTCGTCAGAAATGCCGATGGGACTCCTAGGCAGTCACCTAAGGAGAAGGATCATTGGTCTGAGGAAGATCATAGACTTGTCGACCTGGACACCAAGTTACAAAATATGATCTTGTACGCAGTTCCAGAAACCCTAATGCCCACTCTTGTTTTACTCGAGAATTCTAAATTAATGTGGGCGGAACTACTGACACAGTTTGAAGGCACTAATGAGACAATTGTCACAAGAAAAGTGGCTTTAAACAAAAGATATGAGTCTTTCTTTGCTATACCTGGGGAGTCTTTAACCCAAACTTACATTAGGTTTACAAATCTGGTAAACCAACTGAAAGCCCTAGGTGTAACCAAAGACAAAGAAATTTTGTTAGAAAAGTTTTGTGACATTTTACCTTCAAAATGGGAAAATCTTATCTTGGTCTTGAGACAAGGCAAAACATTA
Organism: Erigeron breviscapus; assembly: GCA_034093135.1. Classification (NCBI taxonomy): domain Eukaryota; kingdom Viridiplantae; phylum Streptophyta; class Magnoliopsida; order Asterales; family Asteraceae; genus Erigeron; species Erigeron breviscapus. The sequence goes on from CM067173.1 coordinate 1,509,292, forward strand.
CACAGTCATACTCTTGCTTCCCTTTATGGAGCATTTAGGTATACTGAAGAGAACAAGGCTGAACGAGCCTTGGCTGAGCAGGATGCCAAGAACCATGTCTCGACAAAAACCCCCAAAAAAAAAAAAAAAAAAAAAAAAAAAAAAAAAAAAAAAAAAAAAAAAAAAAAAAAAAAAAAAAAAAAAAAAAAAAAAAAAAAAAAAAAAAAAGCAGCAGGATGCCAAGAACCATGTTTCGACAAGTTCTGGTACAGTTCAGTATTCTGAACCACAAAGCACTGCTCTACTATCTTCTGAGAGTGATATTTTTGACTCAATGAAGAAGATGGTTTCTCAAATGTTAAAAACTGGTGTCTCTGCCCTTTTGGTTCTTTTAGAGGCTGACATCTCTTTTGTTGAGACAGTGCGTTCAGAAAGCCTAAAAATGTTTGAAAATAATACTTCTGAACTGAACGCCAGTCAGGCCAGATTAAAAGAACTGAAAGATGTTCATCTGGCCCTAAAAAGTTATCAATCAATGGTTGCCACTTTAGAGTTGGAAAAAGAAGAACTAAAACCATCCTTGAAAAAGAACAGAAAATAATCAAATCTTGGATGAATGCACCAAAACCAGATGCTGCAATCAAAAACACTTTTGCAAATCAAAAAACAGCATATGAATCTGGTGATCTTCACATGGCATCTATAATCACTGATTTAGATGCACTTCCAAAAGAAATGAAACCGGAAATTACTTTTCCTAAAGTTGGCAAACAGAAAATTGTAACTAATAAGGTCAAGAAACAATCTGAGGGAAATTCTGAAACAGCTCAGACAACTGGTTCAGAAAAGAAGGCTAAAACCAAAAGCCATCTCCTCAGACTTCATCTAAGGTTCCAAAAGGACTAAAGAAGAAGAAAACTGTCTCCCCCACTGAGCCTTCTACCTCAGATTCTGGTAAGGCTCAGGTGTCTAATGAAGAATCTTTGTTGTTAAGGTTGGAAAGTCAATTTCAACTATTGGCTAGACAAGTGCAGAGTTGTAATGCACGTTTAAAAAATGTTGAAACCACACCTCTTCAACCTAAACAAAATGCAAAACCTTTTTCTAAGCAAATCAAGCAAAAATCTGAGAAGAAAAAGGTTGAGCACCCATCAAACCAACAACTTTTGTGTCAACTGAGATAATGACTGAAATCCCATTTGACCCTTCAGTTCCACACATACCAAAGAAATCTGAGACTGCTAAGGGAGAGTCTAGTGAACCCATCCAAAGATGGGTTCCCAAAAAGAACTAATCTTTGATTGTGTGCAGGGAGACCGAAAGAAGAACATATGGTTTCTGGACAGTGCTGCTGGCCGAACCATGACTGGTTATCAAACCCTGCTGGAGGAATATAGGGTGCAAGAAGGGCCCTCAATTGTTTTTGGAAATGATGGAAATGGAAAAACTGAGGGATATGGTGTTGTGAATAATGGTCAAGTCAAATTCACACGAGTTGCATATGTGAATGGTTTGAAATATAACCTGATCAGTGTCAGTCAACTTTGTGATGATGGCTTCAAGGTTTTATTTGATATCTCACAAGGCACCATATTCAACAGAGATGGAAAGGTAGTACTGGTTGCACCAAGGAAGGGAAACATTTATGTCATTGATATGAATCCATCTATCTCTGAACAATGTTTCTACACAAAGGCTGATGAAGACACAAACTGGTTGTGGCACAAGAGATTATCCCATCTGAACTTCAAAAATATTAATAAGTTGTCAAGAAAACAACTTGTTGATGGGATACCCTCTATGTCTTTCAACAAAGACAAGCCATGTCCAGGTTGTGAAATGGGCAAGCAGAAAAGAGCTTCATTCAAAACTAAGCAAAGCTTTAGTATAACTGAACCTCTTCACTTGCTTCACATGGACCTTTTTGGACCAGTGAACGTTCAGACCAGAGCAGGAAAGAAGTACACCCTTGTCGTTGTAGATGAATATTCAAGATATTGCTGGGTGATTTTCCTCAAGTCTAAGAGTGAAGCTGCTGCTGAAATCATTGCTCTCATCAAACAAATTGAACTCAAGTACAAGCGAAAAGTTTGTCAGCTCAGAAGTGACAATGGCACTGAATTCAGAAATGCCACTCTGGAGTCCTTCTGCACTGAAACTGGCATATCTCAGAACTTCTCCTCAGCACACACACCAGAGCAGAATGGTGTTGTAGAAAGAAAGAATCGTACGCTGATTGAAGCTGCAAGGAGTATGCTGAATGAATCTGGTCTTCCCAAGAATTTCTGGGCTGAAGCTGTTGCAACTGCTTGCTACACTCAGAACAGATCCATCTATGTCAAAAGACATAAGAAGACCTCCTATGAAGTACTCAGAAATAGAAAGCCTAATATTGGATACTTCCATGTATTTGGATGTCCAGTATACATTCTGAATAACTCTAATCAGCTTGGAAAATTCGATGCAAAAGCTGATGAAGGGTACTTCCTAGGATATTCATCAAATCGCAAAGCCTTTAGAGTCTTTAACAAGAGACTTCAAAAGGTTGATGAGTCAATTCATGTTACCTTTGATGAATCCAACTCTGCAATCTTTAAAAATTCCATTTCTGAACCTCCCTCAGAAAGTCCAATCAGTTTTGGTGATTCTGATCCTATTGCAGAATCTGATCAGTCACCTGAACATGCTTCTGAACATCTCCGTTCAGAACCAGAAAGAAACAAGCAAAGCAACATTCCATTCTATCCCTCAGTTAGTTTCAAACTACCTTCTGAACTAACTATTGGATCAGATGTATATGCTGCTACACCCATGATATCAGATTCCTCTGAGCAACATCAATCTGAAGAATTTCATGATGCAAGTCGTGATATGCAGGAAGAAGAAGAAGCTGAAGATGTATTTTCTGAAGCTCCTCCAGAAGCTACTCAGAGAAATTCTTGCACTGATATCATTTCTCACCCTGGTCAATACACTAAGTGGACTAAAGCACATCCTATCGAGCAAATCATTGGGAGTTCCACTAGTGGGGTTCAGACCAGAAGAGCCACAAGCGATCAATGCTTAAACGTCAGTTTCTTATCTCTAATTGAACCCAAGAAGATTGACGAGGCTATGAAGGACCCAAGCTGGGTTGAAGCCATGCAAGATGAGCTCAACCAGTTTAAAAGAAACGATGTATGGGAACTCGTTCCTTGTCCCAGTAACCTGAAGAAGGAACCAATTGGGACAAGATGGGTCTTCAGAAACAAGATGGACGAAGATGGTCACGTCATTAGAAACAAAGCAAGACTTGTTGCAAAGGGATATGCACAAGAAGAGGGAATAGATTTTGATGAAACTTTTGCACCAGTTGCTAGACTTGAAGCTATCAGAATTTTCTTAGCTTTTGCAGCTCATCATCAATTTAAAGTCTATCAAATGGATGTCAAAAGTGCATTTCTGAATGGCGATCTAGAAGAAGTTGTGTATGTGCATCAACCACCAGGGTTCATCAATGAAGAAAAACCACATTGGGTGTGCAGACTGAACAAAGCCTTATATGGTCTGAGACAAGCACCCAGAGCCTGGTATGATACTCTTACTAAACATCTTCTTAAAAATGGTTTTAAAAGGGGTGCTATTGATAAAACTTTATTCATATTGCATGATAAAAGTGATATCCTTTTAGTACAAATTTATGTTGATGATATTGTGTTTGGCTCTACTAATGAGAAGATGTGTAAAAACTTTTCAAAAATCATGTCTTCTGAGTATGAAATGAGTATGATGGGAGAACTGACATATTTTCTGGGACTTCAAGTAAAACAAAATGAAGATGGTATTTTCATAAATCAAGAAAAGTATGTCAGAGATTTACTAAAGAAATATCAATTTGATTCAGTCTCATCAAAAGATACTCCAATTTCTGCTCCATTAACTTTGGATTCTGATCCACATGGAAAACCAGTGGACCATACAAAATATCGAGGTATGGTTGGCTCACTGATGTATTTAACTGCAAGTAGACCAGACATAATGTTTGCAACATGCCTTTGTGCTAGATTTCAGTCTGATCCCAGAGAAGCACATGCAAATGCCTGTGCTAGATTTCAGTCTGATCCCAGAGAAGCACATGCAAATGCTGTTAAAAGGATCTTCAGATACCTTAAGGGTGTCCCCAGATTGGGTCTTTGGTATCCCAAAGGCTCCAGTCTAGATCTAATGGGTTATTCAGATTCTGATCATGCAGGTTGCAAGATAGACAGGAAAAGTACCACTGGTGGGTGTCATTTCCTTGGTGGCAAATTAGTAAGCTGGACTAGTAAGAAGCAGACTGCAGTATCACTATCCACTGCAGAAGCTGAGTACATCTCTGCAGCGAGTTGTTGTGCTCAGATTCTATGGATGAAGAACCAGCTGACTGATTATGGTGTTACTTACACAAAGACTCCAATCTTTTGTGATAACACCAGTGCCATTGCCATATCTCACAATCCTGTAATGCACTCGAAAACCAAGCACATCGATCTCAGGTATCATTTCATTCGTGATCATATTCTGAAAGGAGATATTGAATTGCACTTTATTCCCACTGATAAGCAACTCGCTGACGTTTTTACAAAACCTTTAGATGTCAAATTACTTAGATGTCAAAACCTTTAAACATCTAATCAGTGAGTTGGGTATGTTAAATCCTTAGACTAGTAATCATGTTATGAACGCCTCAGTGACACTGATCTGGTTCACTAGTCTGAGCGATCCATGTAATTTTTGCTCGCCTAGCTATCGAACGCCTTAGTGATACTATCTTGGCACTTATTAATTCATGGATCATCACTTCAGGGGGAATGTTAAACATTTTTCAAACTATAAAATAAACCTTCTTTCTGAGGGGGAATCTTTTGCTCAGAAAAATGTATTTAACTGAAGCACTTCAGAATATCAAAATATTTCAGTTGAATTTTAATGACTGAGATGGCTCAGATTCTTCTGAAACTGACCATGCTCAGAATTTGTTTTGTCATCACTGAAATACAAAAATCTTTTCAAGATATTTTTGATACTTGGCCAATTGTGTGTACACGTGGCATACTACATACTAGGTTTTTAACTTATTTGTGGTCATGCTTATGTATCGCACAAGTGGCGCCGTAAAAAGAGTAGAAAATGAGTACTTTTTATGAAAAAGTGTACAGGGTGGGGTCCCTCAAACGTCTCTGCATTAAATGCGGACGTGACCCCAGAAATTGTTTTAAATTGGAAAAATCATTTTTGTTCCACCTTAAATACCAATTCCTTATTCATTCTTTCATTTACTTCGTTTCATTTACTCTCTAATCATCAATCTCTCTCTTATTTACTCTCTAAATTCTTAAACTCTTCATATTCCCTTTTCACTTTTCTTCTCTTTCACTTTCATTTTCAAATTTCAAATGGCTAAAGCATCTTCATCTTCACATAAATCACTCATACAATTCGAATATAATCCATCTAGTGATGTAAAAACTTCTGCCTTATGGCCAAAGAACTTCACTGCTTCTCAAATCCGATTCAATATGAGCAACTTTTTGGCTCAATTGAATATACATACCAAATCGTTAATGGGAAGAATCAACAACTTCTGGGAGCAATCCCTCTTCCATTACGCGATGACCGCAAATCCGCAAGCAATGTATCATCGATACTTGCTTGAATTCTGGTATTCGGCAGTGGTGAGTAAGGATGAACAAGCTATATCCTTCACTCTAAATGAGGGCACAAAGAAATGTGTCATCACCCTCGAGGGGTTCAGATCTTCCCTTCATCTGAACTACCTCAAACCTCCCCAGGTGTATGAGAAAAGACTCAAAGGAGTCAATTTTAGGGAGGTTTTGGTCGCCACTGGTCATGGTGACATGGAGGATGATAATGGTAACTTGAAGACCTCTGGACATATCTTCTTGTCTGGTTTTGGTACATGTTGGAGGTTCTTCTGGACGCAAATAGTAGAGAGTCTGGGTGGCAACCATGGAGGGTTGGACCAACTCTCACTACCCCAAGTTGAAATGGGGTATTACATCTGGAATGGAGTGCAGGTAGACTTCGCTGAGATCCTCTTCTCTCAGTTGGTTACAAAATTAAAGGGGAAGAGGAGTCTACATATTGCATTTCCAAGATTCTTAAGCCTATGCTTCAAAGACATACTTGGTGACGCTTATGATGAAGCTGGACCAGAGGCTTCTGTACCAGAATATAGCAGGGATTTCTCTAAAGCAACACCTACTGGAGATGAACCAGAACTCTCCCCTGCTATGATTCAGGTATTTTCTAAAACTGGTGCAGCCACACTAGCTGGCCCAGAAAGGACACTAAGTGGGCCACAAAAGAATGTGGGACCCGTTAGTGTGCCTACTATTGAACTATCTAATTCTGGTGACGATGCAACTGCTGAAGCAGCTGTTGAACCAGAATCTGGTGAGGGTACTAGTGACCCAAACCAGGGCATATCTGACCAGATCGCACAAGTGAATGCTTTCTGGGATGACGATGAGCCACTTCAAGAGAATCTTGATTCTTTTGCTGCATTTGAGTTTGACGAGGGCTTACTGGAGGCGAATCAATCCGATTCTGAGCCAGCCCCCAGCCTCGCAAACGCCCCACCTCCTCCCCCAGAAATCCAAATCGATGAACCTTATGTACCACCACCTATAAACTATGATGCCCCTTCCGAAAAAGATCTAGATTCTGAAACTGAATCTGAGAGCCCTACTGATGTACAAATGAATAAGGTTTTACAAGGGCTGGGCAATTTACCTTTTGTGGCTCCTGCTTCTGCACAACCCCCACCTCCTTTCCCCACAAATTCACCATGTACCACCACCTATAAACTATGATGCCCCTTCCGAAAAAGATCTAGATTCTGAAACTGAATCTGAGAGCCCTACTGATGTACAAATGAATAAGGTTTTACAAGGGCTGGGCAATTTACCTTTTGTGGCTCCTGCTTCTGCACAACCCCCACCTCCTTTCAATGTGGAAGCCCAGTTAGAGAGAAACCAAACCGAAGTCCAAGGCCTTATTCGTAGGGTGGAGGACTTATCTAACTCTCTAACTGCCAACACTAGCTCCTTGGCTGATCTGAAGGGTGCTCAGATGTTCATTGGAACTGAGCTGAGCAAAGTAGCTGGGAATGAAGGACTAGTGGTTGGAAAGTTGAATGAGCTGGTGATGACGTGCAACAAGGTGAGCTCTGCTATCAGAGAAGCCTTTAGGTTGACGAAGAGAGATGTTCAAGCTTCGGTTGTTGCGAACTTGACATCTGGGGTTGAAATGTTAAAGCAAGAGGTCATGGTTGTTGGTAATGAGGTACATGAGCTGATTCAGAAGCCAGGCATTAATGAAAAAGAACTTGGGGCTTCTGTCAGTGCAAATATTGTGGAAAATCTGAAGTCTGAGCTCTCTCAGAACTTAGCTGCTCAGATTTCAGATTCTGTTGCTCAGAAGGTTGGTGAAGAAGTAAGGTTGATGATTGCTGAACTGACCAAGAATACTAATGATAAAGTGGAAAAAGCTGTTAATGAAGTGAAAAGCTCAGTTTCCATACTTGAAGGTGCAGTTCAGAATCAGTCTAAGCAGTTGGAAGAAATTTTATCTATTCTGAAGAAGGAACCTGTCACTGCTCCTCCTCCCCCTGCATCATTCACTGAAGATGATAGAAAGATGCTCAAAGAATTAAAAGATCAAGAGGCACTGAACCTTAGCTCTTCATTCAGGCTAAAGGCTCAGTTTGCCACAATGGCTAAAGGCATATGTGAGTGTCTAGAGCAACAAAGTTGGAAACCTTTGCAGGCACTTAAAACAACTCTGGACCTTTATGCTAGAATGCCTGCAGAGATTTCCAAAGGGGGAAGTGGTGTGCCTCTTGGGTTGCTGGCAAGTACACAAGAAATGATTCAGGCAACCAAGAAGCAGGCTGAGGTACCTTCTGGAAGTGCCTCAGTTCAGGGGGAACATGTTCAGACTTCTGAAGTTGTAAGGAAAGATAAAGGCAAGGCCAAGGAAGTTGAGGAACCAAAGAAGGTTGGTAAGGGTTCTGGACTGGTTGTTGGAGAGAATGTGGATGAACAAGGTTATCCACTCCACGATCCTAATGCAGATAGCAAAAAGTTGGAGACTCTGCAGAAGCAAGTCTCCAACCAATTCATAATGTGGAGTCAAAACAAGGAGAGGGAAAGGGTTCAGCATCAAAGCATGGGAACCCTAGATCATATTGACGCTGCATCTCTGGGTCTATCACTTGAACGCTTTCAGAAAATCAAACATGACCCACGAGTGCAGAAGGCTGTGAAGGATATGCTAGATTATGAGTATGGGGTGAACTACTCTCAACTGGAACAAAAACTGGATCACCTAACTTTCAAGATGTCCATTCAAGATTTAGTGAAAAATAGAGAAATAGAGATGGCTAGAAAGAAGAAGGAGATTCTGGATGGAGTTCAGTATGTGGAGAGGGAGTTGTTCAGGCCACCAACAAAGCCAAGAACTGGAACAAGGACTCCAAAGAAGGATTCTCGTGATGTTGTCCATACTTCTATCAAACCAATTTCTGATGATGCTGCTGAGCTCCAAAGAAAACATGAGAAGGACCAGTATGATCATTACATGACTCATCGATCACATCAGGCCAGAATTGTTGATATTGATGTTGTTAAGGCTGATGGATTGAAGCTGTTCGACTTGGTTGTGAAAAGAGAAGGAAGGGCCACTGAAGAATACTCCCAGGTTTCAGTTCATGAATTTGGCATATCTGAGCACAGGGAGATGATCCAAGTTCTTAAAGGAAAGCCTAAGTCTGCCTTGACTGGTGCATGGTTAGCAAGGATTCAGCAGAAGATGCAAGCCAAGGTGGAAATTGAAGCAAGGCTATTTGGCAAAAAGGATCAGGCTCCACTGAAGAGAAAACCTACTGAGGCTCCTTCTGGTTCAAGGCCTGCCAAGAAGTAGTTTTCTATTCAGAATATCATGTACTTGTAAATATTTACATTTGTAACTTCCATTTTCAGTTTGTAATATACTAAATTACAATTGTGACAAATAAGTAGATGATAGGTTTAAGTTAGAAAAACACAAGAAAACAAAAAAAAAAAAAAAAAAAAAAAAAAAAAAAAAAAAAAAAAAAAAAAAAAAAAAAAAAAAAAAAAAAAAAAAAAAAAAAAAAAAAAAAAAAAAAAAAAAAAAAAAAAAAAAAAAAAAAAAAAAAAAAAAAAAAAAAAAAAAAAAAAAAAAAAAAAAAAAAAAAAAAAAAAAAAAAAAAAAAAAAAAAAAAAAAAAAAAAAAAAAAAAAAAAAAAAAAAAAAAAAAAAAAAAAAAAAAAAAAAAAAAAAAAAAAAAAAAAAAAAAAAAAAAAAAAAAAAAAAAAAAAAAAAAAAAAAAAAAAAAAAAAAAAAAAAAAAAAAAAAAAAAAAAAAAAAAAAAAAAAAAAAAAAAAAAAAAAAAAAAAAAAAAAAAAAAAAAAAAAAAAAAAAAAAAAAAAAAAAAAAAAAAAAAAAAAAAAAAAAAAAAAAAAAAAAAAAAAAAAAAAAAAAAAAAAAAAAAAAAAAAAAAAAAAAAAAAAAAAAAAAAAAAAAAAAAAAAAAAAAAAAAAAAAAAAAAAAAAAAAAAAAAAAAAAAAAAAAAAAAAAAAAAAAAAAAAAAAAAAAAAAAAAAAAAAAAAAAAAAAAAAAAAAAAAAAAAAAAAAAAAAAAAAAAAAAAAAAAAAAAAAAAAAAAAAAAAAAAAAAAAAAAAAAAAAAAAAAAAAAAAAAAAAAAAAAAAAAAAAAAAAAAAAAAAAAAAAAAAAAAAAAAAAAAAAAAAAAAAAAAAAAAAAAAAAAAAAAAAAAAAAAAAAAAAAAAAAAAAAAAAAAAAAAAAAAAAAAAAAAAAAAAAAAAAAAAAAAAAAAAAAAAAAAAAAAAAAAAAAAAAAAAAAAAAAAAAAAAAAAAAAAAAAAAAAAAAAAAAAAAAAAAAAAAAAAAAAAAAAAAAAAAAAAAAAAAAAAAAAAAAAAAAAAAAAAAAAAAAAAAAAAAAAAAAAAAAAAAAAAAAAAAAAAAAAAAAAAAAAAAAAAAAAAAAAAAAAAAAAAAAAAAAAAAAAAAAAAAAAAAAAAAAAAAAAAAAAAAAAAAAAAAAAAAAAAAAAAAAAAAAAAAAAAAAAAAAAAAAAAAAAAAAAAAAAAAAAAAAAAAAAAAAAAAAAAAAAAAAAAAAAAAAAAAAAAAAAAAAAAAAAAAAAAAAAAAAAAAAAAAAAAAAAAAAAAAAAAAAAAAAAAAAAAAAAAAAAAAAAAAAAAAAAAAAAAAAAAAAAAAAAAAAAAAAAAAAAAAAAAAAAAAAAAAAAAAAAAAAAAAAAAAAAAAAAAAAAAAAAAAAAAAAAAAAAAAAAAAAAAAAAAAAAAAAAAAAAAAAAAAAAAAAAAAAAAAAAAAAAAAAAAAAAAAAAAAAAAAAAAAAAAAAAAAAAAAAAAAAAAAAAAAAAAAAAAAAAAAAAAAAAAAAAAAAAAAAAAAAAAAAAAAAAAAAAAAAAAAAAAAAAAAAAAAAAAAAAAAAAAAAAAAAAAAAAAAAAAAAAAAAAAAAAAAAAAAAAAAAAAAAAAAAAAAAAAAAAAAAAAAAAAAAAAAAAAAAAAAAAAAAAAAAAAAAAAAAAAAAAAAAAAAAAAAAAAAAAAAAAAAAAAAAAAAAAAAAAAAAAAAAAAAAAAAAAAAAAAAAAAAAAAAAAAAAAAAAAAAAAAAAAAAAAAAAAAAAAAAAAAAAAAAAAAAAAAAAAAAAAAAAAAAAAAAAAAAAAAAAAAAAAAAAAAAAAAAAAAAAAAAAAAAAAAAAAAAAAAAAAAAAAAAAAAAAAAAAAAAAAAAAAAAAAAAAAAAAAAAAAAAAAAAAAAAAAAAAAAAAAAAAAAAAAAAAAAAAAAAAGGGTACCTTCTAAGAGTAAAAGTGGTTCAGTAAAAAAAAAAAAAAAAAAAAAAAAAAAAAAAAAAAAAAAAAAAAATAAAAAAAAAAAAAAAGGGAAGAAAAACACTACCTAAAAATTTGTCTCTTGGTCATTTCATCGAAATATCAAAATATTTTAAGTTGGTTCAAGTATTATTTAAATGTTTGATTTTTTTATTTACATGAGATTTTAAACTCTATTAAGAGATGCCTAAACTCTTATCATTCTAAAATTCTCTAAAAATTCTATCAAATAGATTATAACTTAACTTTTGGATAAGTCAAATCCACTCTTTTGCTTAGTTAACATGAAACCCAACTTTAAGTTTCTTACTAAGTTGTTCAAACCTTGAAAACCTTAAGAAAATTCTTTATTTATTATTATTTTACTATTAAGGGGAACTTAAAAACTTTTCGCGTCATTATACAATGAACAAGATTGTTCACTCCTTTGAAACTCATTCCGACTCTAACATATGTATGTGTGAATCTAAACAAAGTTGCATAAAGATGATTGTGTATGTGGTGATTGATTGATTGGTTTGCTTGTGGTTGCAATGTGGTAACGGTAATTATGACGTCAACGTATCTAACAATCCCTTGGAATTTTCTCTCAAGGACAACCATGGCACCCGCTAGAGCTGCAAGGATGACAACCGAGGACATCGAAAGGCTAATAGCCGAAGGAGTGGCAGCCGCGCTAGCTGCCCGAAACGCTGACCCGAATGGAGATGGAGGCCAAGGAAATGGCCCAATAGCTGGGCAAGGAGATGCACCAAGGAGATGCACATATAAGGATTTTCAGCAATGCAATCAACTCACTTTTAGCGGTACCGAGGGTGCTATCGGGATGATCCGATGGTACGAGAAGATGGAGACGGTATTCCGCGTTAGTGATTGCCCAGTAGACTGCCGAGTTAAATATGCCTCTTGTACACTGCAAGGTGGCGCCTTAACTTGGTGGAACCTTTATGCCCATAGTGTTGGGATTGATGAAGCATATGCTATCTCTTGGGAAGATCTGAAAGAGATGTTGAGGGGTGAATACTGCCCAAGGAATGAACTGCAAAACTTGGAGGTTGAGTTTTGGAATTTGAAGACTAGGGGTCTAGAGGTGACCGAGTACACCACACGATTCCATGAGTTGGCTCTTCTATGCCCAACCATGGTTGATCCGGAGTACAAGCGTATAGAGCGTTACATTTGGGGACTACCACCCCAAATTCAAGGCATGGTTATTTCATCCAAGCCAACCACCATTGCGAGTGTCGTTCGTATGGCACACAACTTGGCAGACCAAGTTAAGAGGAGCATTGGTGAAGGAAGCTCTAGTGGTCACAAGGGGTTGGAGAACAAGAGGAAATGGGAGGATGATTCGGGAAGGAGTCTGGGACATCAACAAGCTAGGAGAACCGAAGCCGGCAATACCCGTCAAGTTGCATCACCCGCCAAGAAGGGCTATATCGGCACTAAACCATATTGCACACGGTGCAATACTCACCACTATGGCCAGTGTGCGGTTGTGTGTCAAAATTGTAGGAGGTTTGGTCACTTGACTAGAGATTGTAGGAATCCTAACCCGGTTGGAAATCAAGGAGCGCCGAGAGGATGTTTTGAGTGTGGAGAGGATGGGCACGTTAAGAGAGATTGCCCAAGATTGCGGAACCAAAACAACAACCGCCCCAACAACAACACCCGTGCCAACAACAACGCCAACCGTCACCCTCCTAACAACAACAACCGTGGTAACAACGACGTTGCTCGCGGGAGAGCATTTGTGTTGCGCGCCGGTGAGGCTCACGAGGACCCTAACATAGCCACCGGTACGTTTAATTTATATGTTTCTTGATATGTTATCCTTCTTTATTTGCTACCGTCCCACCTACTAGTGACACGAGCTAAAATTTCGGGACGAAATTTTCTAATAACCCGGGGAGAATGTGACATCCGGCAAATTCGGGGTCCGTTTGACTTGGGAGAAACCACTTTCCTTGACCATACAATATGACGATATATAATGAATATGTATTTACTCATATATATAAATATATCTATACTCGAATGTGAAACTATGTGCTAGTTTATTTTTTTACGTGCAAGTAACTTATTGGTAAAATGTTAACTAGTATATGTACATGTCACTTGATCACCTTTGTATGAAAAACATTAGAAATGAAATATTAGATTAAAAGAAAATGATTATTTTGTTTAGTGATTATAATGATAATCATATGTTGTAATAATAATAAACCTTATGCTAAAATACTATACCTTAAATTAACCTACTAATTAAATAATTCTTCTACTAACTAAACTAATAAAGATAATTAAAATAAATTACACTCCAAGCCCTCCAAAACCCTCTAAATTTCGGCCTCACCCCCTCCCCATACTAACCCTAACTATATAAACTCACTAATCTATCACATTCCAACCCTAATCACATACTAAACTATTCTTACACTCTAAAACACACACTCCTCCTTTCTCTCCCTCTCAAAACCTACGGCCCCCACCACCCTATAGGGCTGCCGCCCCTTAACCACCACAAACCACCATCAAAACAACCTTATATCATCCTAATAACAATCTATAGTGGTTTAAGCATCTAAACTTGAAAGATCTAAAGCATAATAATAAGGTTTTTATAAAAGAAAAGTATCTTTCTTCTTCCTTCTTACTTGAATTCGAAATCAGCCCCTAAACTCCATAAAACACCACTTTCTAATCATCTACATCAAACAAACAACTCTTGGTTTAGATCTAGCAAAGAAACAAGGTAGAACAAAACACGAAAAGGCCTCCTCTTCCCTTAATAGGGGCTGGCCGATTTTTGTAATGGGTGTAAACCCACATATTTGTCTTTCATTTCATCTTCTAAATCCTCTTCAATGATTTGTCTATGCATCCTTATGTTTGGCCTTTGGGTTCAAACCTTTAATCATTGTTTAAGACAAGAGAAGGATGGATTTAGTTACTATTATATTACTAGTATATTTTAAATTATTTTCATTGGGATTCATCACCAAAAAGCTTATTCCTTTTTATTCTTTATTAGATCCAAGTCAATTTATTCTCTTGTTTGTATATTCTTTGTTCTTTGTTTGTATATGATAAAGAATGATTGGATCTAATGATTGGATAACATAAGAAAAATCAGAAATGTAAAGTAAACTCTTGGACTCATTAACATGAGTGAAGATGTACTGATTTTATACTTTTGTTTAGATCTATACATGTGAAAGAAATTCCAACAGATTGTATGGTTTCATATGTTAAGTTCTTACACTAGTATATAATTAACAATTCCATCAATCATGTTATATCACTTTTGTATTAATACATACTTGGGCACTTTAACTACAAGTGTATTATTGCACACGCGTGAGTATGAGCACAAGTATGTAATTATCCAAACGATGCATATGTGTATATATAAGTTTATACTTATATGTTTCCTCTAGTGCACTTGGGAAAACACCTACCGATTGTATGGTCTTGGGTGCACTAGTGTGTTCATGCAAACGATTATACCTACCCAAAACACCACATCCTTGAATTGACGGGAACCGGTGTCATGTATGGTCTCGTCGGCATCAACACGTACATATAAATATAAAGTATATATATATATATATGTTTAATTTGGAAATAATACAAGACACTTTTATAAGATCTACATTTATTTGTCATCTTAAATGATAAACTCAATAACCAACTAAATAAACTTTGAACCATATATTCAATAAAGCTTTGGGGTGATGAAAATCTTTAAAAATAATCAAACCCCAATATTCTATACTAAGATAAACTATATTTTCTTGTTTAGGGCATACTTAACGAAACCCGTCCATTTTCATCATCCATACTCTCTTAAGGTGAGATCTCCTTAGCCCCATTTTACTTGTATATTTTGGGCTGCAATACATACTCTCACTTTTATGAACACAAGTACATGCACAACGGTATACAAGGCTATTATAAGTTACTATGTTCACAACAAGTCCTCATAATCATGATATGTTAATTATGGATTTAAACGTGGATATGTTGAATAGCGCTTC
>CM067173.1:1525249-1587749 GCA_034093135.1 Erigeron breviscapus
GATCAACTCAGTGTATTCTTTATAAATAATTTGAAATGAGAAGATAAACTCAGAAAATTAAGTATAATCATATAAGTACGATATATTTAAAAATAGCAAGGAAGTACACAAAGGCGTTCGATTCCCCGTATTTCAAATATATTGTGATTATATGATAATACAAAGCATTTTGTCACACCACACAAAATTTAAAAAAAATTAAAAAAATTTGAAAATTTTTCTAAGTATGGAAACTAGGACGATCTTGACAAGATCGTCCTGAGGTTGAACTCAGGTTTTGGAAAAACAACACGATCTTAAAGAAGATCGTCTCAATCATTTGTTATTGAAAAAGGTTAAGAAAGGAAAAAGAAACAATCTTGTTCAAGATCGTCTTATCGTTTAATTTCCAAAAAAAATTTTGAAGTGAAGGAACATGGGACGATCTTGTTCAAGATCGTCTCAACATTCAATATGTTGACAAAAGGTTTTAAGTAAAGGAAAATGAGACGATCTTGTACAAGATCGTCTTAAGGTTTTATTTCCAAAAAAAATTTTGAAGTGAAGGAAAAAGGGACGATCTTGTAGAAGATCGTTTTAAAAAACAAGTGTTAAAAATACTTCACTTCAATTTTCATTTAAAGAAAAATTCTAACACTTTAAAATATAAAGTGAAATCATCTCAATGATTTCCCTTTAAATTTAAAAGTATTAGTTTTGAGCAAACCGATCTCTTACGAGTTCAGTTACCCATTCATTTGTTTTTCAAATCAATTCTTCTACCACACAGCGTACAGACCCTAGAACGATCTTGACAAGATCGTCCTGGTCTTGGTCTCAAGGGTTACAAGGCAAATAAATGAGAAAGTGGAACTAAGACGGTCTTGGCAAGATCGTCTTATTTCCAAGTCGTTCTGGAACCAAGACGGTCTTGGGCAAGATCGTCTTAGGAACAAAATTACTTGAAAATAATACGACTTTGCCAAAATCGTTTTATTTCCAACCAGGTTTTGCTTAACACAAATATGATTCATTTTAACAACTAAGCATAACAAAACATTTATATGAATCACAGCAAGTAAACAATCACAACTCAATCACTAAAATCAAGACAAATAACCTAAAACAAATCGAAGATCGTCTTAGGTCATCTTCTTCACAAAGCACAATAAGTTGCAGGTTTTTGAATTTTCAAAATCACAATACTAATCATTTAAACATGTAATAAACATACACATGTAACCTAAACATGCTTCTAAATCATTCAATCATCACATAATCATCAACAGAAGCAGAAATTTTCAAGTAAAAATGGAAAAAATCTTACATTCTAAGCCGAAATATTACTTGAAGATGTGATTAGATGACAATGATGTAATGGAATGAAATGATCAGTATGAGATTACCAACAAAACCCTTATCTTGTTTCAATGATCAGCCAAAAGTTGTTTTCGAAGTGATTGAGAGTGTTTATGAGAGTGTATGGGGAACTGGGAAAGAAAAAATTGGAAAAGAAAAAATGGAAAAAATCTTACATTCTAAGCCGAAATATTACTTGAAGATGTGATTAGATGACAATGATGTAATGGAATGAAATGATCAGTATGAGATTACCAACAAAACCCTTATCTTGTTTCAATGATCAGCCAAAAGTTGTTTTCGAAGTGATTGAGAGTGTTTATGAGAGTGTATGGGGAACTGGGAAAGAAAAAATTGGAAAAGAAAAAATGGAAAAAATCTTACATTCTAAGCCGAAATATTACTTGAAGATGTGATTAGATGACAATGATGTAATGGAATGAAATGATCAGTATGAGATTACCAACAAAACCCTTATCTTGTTTCAATGATCAGCCAAAAGTTGTTTTCGAAGTGATTGAGAGTGTTTATGAGAGTGTATGGGGAACTGGGAAAGAAAAAATTGGAAAAGAAAAAATGGAAAAAATCTTACATTCTAAGCCGAAATATTACTTGAAGATGTGATTAGATGACAATGATGTAATGGAATGAAATGATCAGTATGAGATTACCAACAAAACCCTTATCTTGTTTCAATGATCAGCCAAAAGTTGTTTTCGAAGTGATTGAGAGTGTTTATGAGAGTGTATGGGGAACTGGGAAAGAAAAAATTGGAAAAGAAAAAATGGAAAAAATCTTACATTCTAAGCCGAAATATTACTTGAAGATGTGATTAGATGACAATGATGTAATGGAATGAAATGATCAGTATGAGATTACCAACAAAACCCTTATCTTGTTTCAATGATCAGCCAAAAGTTGTTTTCGAAGTGATTGAGAGTGTTTATGAGAGTGTATGGGGAACTGGGAAAGAAAAAATTGGAAAAGAAAAAATGGAAAAAATCTTACATTCTAAGCCGAAATATTACTTGAAGATGTGATTAGATGACAATGATGTAATGGAATGAAATGATCAGTATGAGATTACCAACAAAACCCTTATCTTGTTTCAATGATCAGCCAAAAGTTGTTTTCGAAGTGATTGAGAGTGTTTATGAGAGTGTATGGGGAACTGGGAAAGAAAAAATTGGAAAAGAAAAAATGGAAAAAATCTTACATTCTAAGCCGAAATATTACTTGAAGATGTGATTAGATGACAATGATGTAATGGAATGAAATGATCAGTATGAGATTACCAACAAAACCCTTATCTTGTTTCAATGATCAGCCAAAAGTTGTTTTCGAAGTGATTGAGAGTGTTTATGAGAGTGTATGGGGAACTGGGAAAGAAAAAATTGGAAAAGAAAAAATGGAAAAAATCTTACATTCTAAGCCGAAATATTACTTGAAGATGTGATTAGATGACAATGATGTAATGGAATGAAATGATCAGTATGAGATTACCAACAAAACCCTTATCTTGTTTCAATGATCAGCCAAAAGTTGTTTTCGAAGTGATTGAGAGTGTTTATGAGAGTGTATGGGGAACTGGGAAAGAAAAAATTGGAAAAGAAAAATGATCAGTTTCCAAAAACTTATCTAATTCTTCAACAGAAAGATATGGATAAGTAAACTGTAATTCTTTTGGTTGAACTTCTGATTTTAAAACAGTTTTGTTAGTCAACTTTTCAGTCAATGCTTTTCTCAAGCTTTAAAGTCTCAATGATTTGCTTGAGTGAATGGACAGTCTTTTCAAGGTCTTGACATTTGTTTGTCAAATGAGCATTGGGTGAAACAACTTGAGAACTGTTACTTGACAAATGCATTTCTTTTAAGGAATCATAGTTCACTTTGAGAGCTTCATGAGCTATTGAGAGTTCTGAAAAATCTTCATTAATTTTATCAAACTCTTGTTTAGCCATTTTCAAATTGGTTTTTAAAGTAAGATTTTGCTTTGTCAAAGTATCAGCAGTTGTTTGGACAGTCAAGTAATCATCTTTGGAAATGAATTGTACCTCACTTGTTGTTGTTTGTGAAGTAGTTTGTGAATGATTGGTTGTTGAAGTGACAGAAGTCATCAAGCATGTGAGATCTTCAGAATCAGCATCAATATCTCCAAATAGCCATGGTTTCATCTTTTGTTGTTTGGCTAAGAAATTCTTTCTGATTTCAAGCTCTGAAATCATCATTGTTGTCCCTGAAACGAACGAACAAAGATTTGTAATTATTTTTGTTAAAAAAATTGGAATTAAAACGATCTTGAAGAAGATCGTCTTAAGATTTGATTAGGACGATCTTGATTGAAGATCGTCTTAAGGGTTGGTAGAACGATCTTGATAGAAGATCGTCTTAGGAAAATTTTATGTAGAAAGGTAAGACGGTCTTGAATGTAGATCGTCTTAGTACTTGGTTAAGAAAAGGTAAGACGGTCTTGGTTGAAGATCGTCTTAAAAAATTGGTTGGTTGAAAAATTTTCTAAGTATAGAAAATTCTGGAAATTTGGCCAGAATGATGTTATGATTTTAGAATTGTTGAGCAAAACCAATCTCAAAGAGATTAGTTACCCAAGGAAGTGTGTGATTCCCAATCACAACAACTTCAAATTATAAATCCACAACACACAGTTCACACAGAACCAAAAATATTAGGACGATCTTGGGAAGATCGTCTTAATACCAAAACAAGGTAAACACTAGGACGATCTTGAAGGAGATCGTCTTAGAATCCTTATGAAGATCGTCTTAAGGAAATCTGCAAGAACATCAGAAAAAGACAAAATAGTCGAAAAATTTAACAATTTTGCTTGTATTTCACTCAATTTTGAGAGTTACAACTTGATTCAAGCCCAGAAATGCTCAGAATACGATTGCGCACAACCCTAGAAACAATTCCATAGATCAAATCAACTCAAACTGAAAATTCAAAATCTCATCAACTTTCTAAAAATTTTGGATTTTGATCAATACTGTGAATTGAATTCTGAAATTTGACAGGATGTATTTAGAGGTGATTTAGAATGTATCTGTGAACAAAAACAGGAAAATTGAGTGAAAATTGAGGTTGAATTGGTGAATATCAGTGACAGTTAAAACGGTTATGGTGATGAACACGAATTCTCAATTTTGAACAAAATTTGCACCAATCTGCTTGAAATTTGTTCTGGATCGTCAACAGATTGTTGTTTTGCTCTGATACCACTTGTTAGAAGTATTAAAATTCGTGTTATAGTGCGGAAGTAAGATAATCAACAATGGTGGAAAGTGTGTGTGTTAGTGTGTGTTCTTGAGAGAGAAAGGTGTGTGTGGGAGAAGTAGGATTAATTGATTATCATATGTGTGTAAAAAGGCTTCCCAGGCTTACAGAAATTGAAGGATTGAGGGGTATTTATACTCTAAGTATATTACATAAGCTCCCCCTCAACCTTACATTATATACACAAAATACAATGTTTAGAAATACAACTAAGCACTATTTTATATTTCTAACACTTCATTTGAAGGCATTTCTTGAATTACTGGTTCAAATTGGAATTCTTCATTTGAAGATATTTCTGGTATATTTTCAACTGAGACTGATACTGGGGTAGTAGTACGAACATCTGATCCAATATTAATTTCAGAGGGTAGTTTGAAAATAATAGAAGGATAGAATGGAGTACTACTGGAGCGTTTCTTCTTTTGAACAGGTTCCAGATCAGGATGACTGGAAACTTCTTCTGGAGAATCTTCTTTATTGTAGTTGATAGGATCAGATTCACAGAAGACAATTGGAGTTACTGGGGGAGTATCAAGGGTTGGCTGTTTATTGATTGCAGCATTTGATTCATCAAATGTGACATGAATTGACTCATGGACCTTCTCCAGTCTCTTGTTGTAGACTCTGAAGGCCTTGCGAATGGCTGAATAGCCCAAGAAATACCCTTCATCAGCTTTGGCATCAAATTTGCCTAACTGACTGGAGTCGTTCAGGATGTAAACTGGACATCCAAAAATGTGAAAATAACCAATATTGGATTTTCTATTTCTTAAGACTTCATAAACTGTCTTTTTGTGTCGCTTCACATACACTGACCGATTCTGGGTGTGGCAAGCAGTAGCAATTGCTTCAGCCCAGAAACTGGTAGACAGACCAGATTCAGCAAGCATACTCCTGGCAGCTTCTATCAGCGTTCAATTTTTCCTTTCCACAACTCCATTTTGCTCTGGAGAGCGGGCTGATGAGAAGTTCTGGGAGATGCCAGTGTCAGTACAGAATGACTCCAGAGTTGCATTCTGGAATTCTGTTCCATTGTCACTTCTTAACTGACATACCTTTCGACTGTACTTGAGTTCAATTTGCTTGATAAGACTGATGATTTCAGCAGCAGCTTCATTTTTACACCTGAGAAAGATAACCCAACAATATCTGGAGAATTCATCTACGATCACCAGGGTATATCTTTTTCCAGCACAAGTCTGAACATTCACTGGACCGAAGAGGTCCATATGAAACATATGAAGTGGTTCAGATATGCTAAAATTCTGTCTGGTATTGAAACTGGTACGTTTCTGCTTACCCATCTCACATCCTGGACATGGCCTTTCCTTTTTGAAGGAAACTGAAGGTATCCCATCTGCAAGTTGTTTTCTAGACAACTTATTAATATTTTTGAAATTTAAATAGGATAACCTTTTATGCCATAACCAGTTTGTGTCTTCATCAGCTTGAGTATAGAAACACTGCTCTGAAGGAGAGCTTTCCATATCCATCACGTATACATTTCCTCTTCTGGGAGCAATCAATACTACCTTCCAGTCCTTGTTGAATACGATATCCCTGAGCAATATTGAATAGAACTTGATAGCCATCATCACACAGTTGGCTTACACTGATCAGGTTATATTTCAAACCATTCACAAATGCAACTCATCTGAACTTGACTTGTCCATTGTTCAGAACACCGTATCCCTCAGTCTTTCCACAACCATCATTTCCAAAAGTAATGGAGGGTCCATCAGAAATGGTGAACTCCTCCAGCAGGGCCTTACATCCGGTCATCGTCCTGCCAGCTGCACTGTCAAGATACCAGATATATTTGTTTCGATCGCCCTGCACATCCACCAGATATTATCAGTTAGATTTGGGAACCCATCGACTGATGGGTTCACTGGACCCTCCCTTATAGGTCCCTGGAGCAATCTGGTTTAGTTCACTTTCTTCAACAGTAGTCTTAGTTGAAAAGACCACTGGGGTTGATAGTTTTGAAACCTTTTTCTTTTTCTCAACTGGAGAAATAAATTTATCTTTCTTTGCAAAAGGTTTGGTATTTTGTCTAGGGCCAGATGAAGTACCCTCAATAAAGTTTAATCTTGCATTAAAACTTTGAAATTGACGAGTCAGTAGTTGAAACTGGCTCTCTAACCTTGACAAAACATTTTCATCAGATGAAACCTGAGCCTTTCCAGTTGTAGGCTTAGGTAGGGGATTGGTCTAAGGCAAAGGTTTATTCCGATAAACCTTTTTAACTGGAGCAGTCATCTGGAATGCTCCAGTCTTAACCTCTGGGGATTGAACTGGGAAATATTGGCCTTGGGAGTTACAGGCTCATCATAAACAGTAACGGGCCTGAATCCCTCTGGTAAATGGTCAATTACTGGATTAATGATGCAACATGAGTATTTCCATCTAAATAAGCATGTTTTTGTGTGGGAAATTGATTTACTCCTGCATCATATGGCTTTCTGGTTTCAAGCCATGATTTAATCACCAGTTTTTCCTTCTCTAAAATGACTTCAAGATCTTGTTTTTCTTGAATCAATTGTTCAGTTACCAGAACCTGGGCTTGAAATGCCAGTTTAATGTCTTGAAGTTCTTTTAATTTTGATTTTAAAACAGTTATTTCAGAAAAATCTGTTTCTAGACCATTTACACAGTCAGATCTAACAGTTTCAACAAATATTAAATCAGAATTAAGAGTTTCAGCAATGTCCAATTTTAATTCTTGGTCAGTTGCAGTATCATAATCACTAACCTTCTTGATAACAATGTCCACCCATCGTCCAGATGTGACATCTTCCTTCACCAAGTGCTCTTCGTCTGCCAGAGCCATGTAGCAGCAATCTCTTTCTTCTTCTTTATCAGCAGATGAATCATCAGAAGGAACCCACTTCTCTTTAGTTGTTGCAATCATGCACTTATTATTATTTTCCATTTGTTGTGCCATGAGAGCAATCTGAGCCTTAAGCTTTTTGTATTTAGATTTATAGCTATCATCAGGCTTTTTATTAGAAGAAAAAGGACCAGGTTGGGATACAAACTGACTGGACTTGCAATCTTTCATGAAATGACCTTTTCTGTCACACTTAAAGCATGTCAGATTGGTCTTATCAGTTGAAGAACTGGATGCAAATTGTCCAGATGGCTTATTTGCTCTTGCTTTGAAACGGTTAAACGTTTTAGCAATCATAGCAACCAGGTCATCATTTTCAGATTCACCACAATCTGGAGAGATTTGACTATCTTCTCCAGAATCCATGAGTTTAGACACCATCTTCTTCATAGAAAATACATTCTCAGAAGATATCAGTGTTGTACCTTGTGGTTCAGTATGACTAACCACAATAGGTCTACTGGAGGCATGGTTATAGGCATCTTGTTCTGCCACAACTCTCTGAGCTTGATTTTCTTCAGTGTATCTGAAAGCTCCATATAAAGTTGAAAGAGTGTGTGTGTGCAGAGTTTTACCTTGTCGTAAGACCAGGATCATGTGAGACCATTTGGTGGGCAGAATATCACAAAATTTCTCCAGAAGTATATCCTTGTCTTTTTCAACCCCGAGACCTCTCAACTGGTTTATGATACTCATAAATCTGGTGTAAGTACCAGTGAGAGACTCATTAGGCTGAGCAAAAAATGACTCATACCTCTTGTTTAAGGATACCTTTCTGGTGACAATGGTGTCATCTCCTCCTTCAAACTGGTTCATTAGTTCATCCCACATGGTTTTAGCACTAGGAAAAAGAACTAGTGTGGGAATTAGGGTTTCAGGAACAGCCCCGAGGATCATGTTTTTGAGAAGGGTATCTAGATTTACCAATCTCCTCTCCTCTTCAGACCAATGTTCCTCCCTCTTTTCCCGACCTCTTCTAGATCCAGTAGGATCAAGAAGAGCATTGAGAGGTGATGTGGGGACATAAGGTCCTTCATTTAAATTTTTTATCATGTTTCTCTCAATACCAGTGATATGCAATATCATCCTAGCCTTCCACGTACCAAATTCATCGCTATTCCCACTGAATTTAGGAACAGGATTATTTGAGTAGTGCACATGCACATGTGGAGAAGCAGGAGTAGGAGGAGGAGGTGGTGGATTAGTGTTAACAGGTGGTTCATTATTTTGATCATTAATATTAGCATTAGGATCAGGACCAAAATTAAGATTTCCTTGTGTATTTTCTGAGTTGGCCATCAAAGAAACAGATCTAGGCAATGTTTAGCTTCTGCTCTGATACCAATTGTAGAGTCCCAAAACTCTCTAGATGGTTAACCCAAAGGGTAAAATACAACAAGTCTAATAAGCACTAGATTGGACTAGTATTACTTGAATATAAATGCAAGTATATAAACAAAGTAATACACGACTTAAAGTAAAGGTGGAACACAATGTAATTTTCCAAGAGTATTTTATTTATGATGTTAAATAAAATACAAGGTTGTGCGGAATCAAGATAATACAAATATGTAAGTATCCTAACAACCTATGAATTACAAATGATCTATATTTGCCAAATAACTCTTTTAGATCGAGATACTTAAAGTTGTGAAGTATCCCTGTTTAAGATCGAGACTATTTAGACAAATTCACCTTTAATATCTAAAAGTAATTTTAACGAAGAATATGACTTTGTATTTATAGGCAAACAAATTCACCAGTGAATTTGTGCCGTACAAATATGGTTGCATGCATTTAATGAACCGATAAGATCATTAAATGCATTGGTTAAGGTACAAGGATAAAGTCACATCAAATGACTTATTATCCTTTTAACCAACCACCTTTACACACGTATGAACTTTAGTAAAGAACAAGTGGAATGTTCTTTGGAAAGTGTGTAAAGGCAAAAGTCAATTCCTCGATATCAGTGTTCAGACTTGTAAGGTCTAGAACACTGATAAACCTCCAGTGTTCTGATCTGGTAAGACTTCCAGTGGACTCCGCCATTTGCCAGTCTTCTTTATTCTGACTTCAGTGAGAACGTCTTCAATAGAATAGATCTGGACTGGGGTGAAGTCCAGTGAGCTAATCTGGAATACTCCAGATTTCCTATACAAGTAATTGCTCACTGGTCTTCCATTATTTCTGAACAAATCTTCAGAGGGACTCCAGATTCCAAGTCTGGAGTAGGTCCAGTAAATATCATTTCTGGACAGATCTTCAGTAAGGCTCCAGTAGTCGAGTCTGGAGCAAGTCCAGTAAATCTGGACCTAACAAATTCCCCCTATTTGTTTAGAAATAATGCAAGGTTTTTCAAGCTTATATCTATACAATTTTGTATGCTTGAAAAAACACTTGTTTTGACTTAGTCTAAAAATTTATGTTAATGGGAAACACTTTATAGATCATCAGTGTTCCAGTTTCATCTTTTAATTCTAACTTAGACTAAATCTGATCATTTACTTTGTGAAACAAAATATGCAAGGTTGATCCGGAGTACAAGCGTATAGAGCGTTACATTTGGGGACTACCACCCCAAATTCAAGGCATGGTTACTTCATCCAAGCCAACCACCATTGCGAGTGCCGTTCGTATGGCACACAACTTGGCAGACCAAGTTAAGAGGAGCATTGGTGAAGGAAGCTCTAGTGGTCACAAGGGGTTGGAGAACAAGAGGAAATGGGAGGATGATTCGGGAAGGAGTCTGGGACATCAACAAGCTAGGAGAACCGAAGCCGGCAATACCCGTCAAGTTGCATCACCCGCCAAGAAGGGCTATATCGGCACTAAACCATATTGCACACGGTGCAATACTCACCACTATGGCCAGTGTGCGGTTGTGTGTCAAAATTGTAGGAGGTTTGGTCACTTGACTAGAGATTGTAGGAATCCTAACCCGGTTGGAAATCAAGGAGCGCCGAGAGGATGTTTTGAGTGTGGAGAGGATGGGCACGTTAAGAGAGATTGCCCAAGATTGCGGAACCAAAACAACAACCGCCCCAACAACAACACCCGTGCCAACAACAACGCCAACCGTCACCCTCCTAACAACAACAACCGTGGTAACAACGACGTTGCTCACGGGAGAGCATTTGTGTTGCGCGCCGGTGAGGCTCACGAGGACCCTAACATAGCCACCGGTACGTTTAATTTATATGTTTCTTGATATGTTATCCTTCTTTATTTGCTACCGTCCCACCTACTAGTGACACGAGCTAAAATTTCGGGACGAAATTTTCTAATAACCCGGGGAGAATGTGACATCCGGCAAATTCGGGGTCCGTTTGACTTGGGAGAAACCACTTTCCTTGACCATACAATATGACGATATATAATGAATATGTATTTACTCATATATATAAATATATCTATACTCGAATGTGAAACTATGTGCTTAGTTTATTTTTTTACGTGCAAGTAACTTATCGGTAAAACGTTAACTAGTATATGTACATATCACTTGATCACCTTTGTATGAAAAACATTAGAAATGAAATATTAGATTAAAGAAATGATTATTTTGTTTAGTGATTATAATGATAATCATATGTTGTAATAATAATAAACCTTATGCTAAAATACTATACCTTAAATTAACCTACTAATTAAATAATTCTTCTACTAACTAAACTAATAAAGATAATTAAAATAAATTACACTCCAAGCCCTCCAAAACCTCTAAATTTCGGCCTCACCCCCTCCCCATACTAACCCTAACTATATAAACTCACTAATCTATCACATTCCAACCCTAATCACATACTAAACTATTCTTACACTCTAAAACACACACTCCTCCTTTCTCTCCCTCTCAAAACCTACGGCCCCCACCACCCTATAGGGCTGCCGCCCCTTAACCACCACAAACCACCATCAAAACAACCTTATATCATCCTAATAACAATCTATGGTGGTTTAAGCATCTAAACTTGAAAGATCTAAAGCATAATAATAAGGTTTTTATAAAAGAAAAGTATCTTTCTTCTTCCTTCTTACTTGAATTCGAAATCAGCCCCTAAACTCCATAAAACACCACTTTCTAATCATCTACATCAAACAAACAACTCTTGGTTTAGATCTAGCAAAGAAACAAGGTAGAACAAAACACGAAAAGGCCTCCTCTTCCCTTAATAGGGGCTGGCCGATTTTTGTAATGGGTGTAAACCCACATATTTGTCTTTCATTTCATCTTCTAAATCCTCTTCAATGATTTGTCTATGCATCCTTGATGTTTGGCCTTTGGGTTCAAACCTTTAATCATTGTTTAAGACAAGAGAAGGATGGATTTAGTTACTATTATATTACTAGTATATTTTAAATTATTTTCATTGGGATTCATCACCAAAAAGCTTATTCCTTTTTATTCTTTATTAGATCCAAGTCAATTTATTCTCTTGTTTGTATATTCTTTGTTCTTTGTTTGTATATGATAAAGAATGATTGGATCTAATGATTGGATAACATAAGAAAAATCAGAAATGTAAAGTAAACTCTTGGACTCATTAACATGAGTGAAGATGTACTGATTTTATACTTTTGTTTAGATCTATACATGTGAAAGAAATTCCAACAGATTGTATGGTTTCATATGTTAAGTTCTTACACTAGTATATAATTAACACTTCCATCAATCATGTTATATCACTTTTGTATTAATACATACTTGGGCACTTTAACTACAAGTGTATTGCACACGCGTGAGTATGAGCACAAGTATGTAATTATCCAAACGATGCATATGTGTATATATAAGTTTATACTTATATGTTTCCTCTAGTGCACTTGGGAAAACACCTACCGATTGTATGGTCTTGGGTGCACTAGTGTGTTCATGCAAACGATTATACCTACCCAAAACACCACATCCTTGAATTGACGGGAACCGGTGTCATGTATGGTCTCGTCGGCATCAACACGTACATATAAATATAAAGATATATATATATATATGTTTAATTTGGAAATAATACAAGACACTTTTATAAGATCTACATTTATTTGTCATCTTAAATGATAAACTCAATAACCAACTAAATAAACTTTGAACCATATATTCAATAAAGCTTTGGGGTGATGAAAATCTTTAAAAATAATCAAACCCCAATATTCTATACTAAGATAAACTATATTTTCTTGTTTAGGGCATACTTAACGAAACCCGTCCATTTTCATCATCCATACTCTCTTAAGGTGAGATCTCCTTAGCCCCATTTTACTTGTATATTTTGGGTTGCAATACATACTCTCACTTTTATGAACACAAGTACATGCACAACGGTATACAAGCTATTATAAGTTACTATGTTCACAACAAGTCCTCACAATCATGATACGTTAATTATGGATTTAAACGGGGATATGTTGAATAGCGCTATTTGGGTTGACACACCCCACCCGGCATAAACACGGTTGGGAGCCGAACGGGTGACACATATTTGTAAACATTCGGTACCTTGAACAAGTACCGGGGGGGCAAACTATAACTACGTGTCAGTTTCGTATCATGAGCTTATATAGATGTATACTCTTTACATTCCTAGCATTGTTGTTTAACAATGGCTACCTTCATTGTGGTAAAACAATGGTTAACTTATGGCTTATGGTTCATGGCAAAACGTTTTATTAAAACCCTAAGGAACTCACCAACTTTATGTTGACACAATTTAGTATGTATTGCAGGTGATTAGATGTTGTCATGCTCGGATTGCTACTTGTTGTTCGCTTGTTCTTGTTGAATAAAGACCCTACCCACCATGCCTTCTAGTGCTCCATCTTTTGCTTAAGGGAAATGGATTTTTAAATTTTAATGTATTGTTGTAATGGTTTTAAATCAAGACTATTCGATTTCATGTAATGTATTTTTATCTTGAATAATTATGTTTTATAAAATGCAGGTTTTCAAAACGACTACGTTTTAAGTCGTTCATTATACTCTAGTGTTGTGATATTATGAAAGTCACACCCCACCCGTGGACCCGTATTTTGGGGGTGTGACATGTTGTGCTCAGATACTCTGGATGAAGAACCAGTTGCTTGATTATGGTATTAAGTATTCAAAGATCCCAATCTTTTGTGATAATACCAGTGCCATTGCTATCTCGAACAATCCAGTCATGCACTCAAAGACGAAGCACATTGATCTCATGTATCATTTTATTCGTGATCATATTATGAAAAATAATATTGAACTCCATTTTATTCCCACTGACAAACAACTCGCTGACATTTTTACCAAATCTCTGGATGTTAAAACTTTTGAATATCTTGTTGGTGAGTTGGGAATGTTAAACCCTTAAATCTGGAACCTTGGTATTGAACGCCTTTGTGTACTATCAGGGATCCTTGATTTAAAAGATTTATAAATCTATAACTGCTTAGATATTGAACGCCCTTGTGTACTATCAGGGATCCTTGATTTAAAAGATTTATAAATCTATAACTGCTTAGATATTGAACGCCCTTGTGTACTATCTCTGCATTAATAGATTTCTGGATCAACATTCCAGGGGGAAGACTGAAAGATATATTTTTGTCCTTAAAATTTGTTTTAATTTCAGGGGGAATTTATTAATTTATTTTCTCACTGGATAAAATTTTCTGAAATATATCACTGGTACTTTGTAAATGTGTCCCTCTCACTGGTAATTAGATGGGTTGAAGTGCATGTTTGAGGTAACCTTTGTCGCCTTGTAAATGTGTCTCTCTCACTTGTCTGTATTAGTTGATGTGCATGTTTGAGGTTGCCAGTCTCACTCAAATGGTTTTCGTTGGTACTTTATTGGAGTGTCCCTCCAGTGTACCATCAGTGCATACTTCACTGGCATAATCCACCAGTGATTCTGGAGTGTCCAGTCAACCTCCAGATGCATTGAATTAAGTCATGGTATGTCAGTTATAATATTTTAATACTTGGTCATTGTGCTTGCCACGTAAGCAAACCATTTGAAAGGACAGTTACTGTTTGTCCCACGTGGCAATGATATTTTTCAAAGAAATGATGGTATTTTTTACCTTGGGAAGACAAAAAATGCAAGTTGGTTACTGTTTGTGGGCTGTAAACCGTCACACATTTATGTGTGATGTGATGTAATTAATGCGGATCTCAAAACCCGATCAAAATTATATTTGATAATTTCAAAATAACCGTTTGAGTTCCACACTCTCTCTCCTATATAAATACCCACTTTCACTTTCATTTGCATTTACTTCGAACATATTTACTCCCAAAATTCTTCAAATTCCTTCATTTACTCCATTTTTCATTCAATTTCCAATCATCAATCTCTCTCATATTTACTTCATAAAATCTTCATAAACCCTAATTTTTCAGTTTCATATCATCTATCTACCAAATAAAATGGCCCCTCGACAAGCAACTTCTGTCAAAAATCTGCTCGCTGCTGAATATGCTCCCGTTGCCAATGTAGTAAAGGCACCTCATATTACTTTAGAGGCAAAGGCGATCAGAATAAACATGAATAATTGGATGGCTAGACTCACTAGCACCACTCATGCTCCAACTTCTCTCATTGGACGACTGAATGCCTTTTTCCTCAGTTGTCCACTCTACGGTGCTCTTACTCTCAATCCTGGAAAAATGTATCACGATTACTTATGTGAATTTTGGTACACTGTTGTGTATGTTGAAAACACTCAATCCATCAACTACACATTGCAACAAGGCACCAGGGCCTTTACTCTCACTGCTGACTCTCTTAGAGATATTCTTCATTTGAATTATTTGGATGAAAATGAGATGGCCATTACTCTCCCTACTGGTCTAAATTACAGGGATGTGTGTAGACTGATGGGACATACTGATATACTGGATGAGCATGGCCAGTTATCAAGAAAAGGCACCATCTACATGAGCAAGCTTACAGACTCATGGAGATACTTCTTCACTCATCTTGTTGAGTGTTTGGGTGGCAGTTCTGGAGGGTTGGACCAGATAAATCAAATGCAACTCCAGATTGCTTATTGTCTTTGGTTTGGATACAGGGTCGACTTTGCTCAGATTTTATTCGATGAGTTTGTTGAGCGTCTAAAGGTGAAAGGTAGAAAACCTCATATTCCATATATTCGTTTTCTGTCACTTGTTTTTCTAAGAGCTCTAGGTGATGAGTATGATTACGATACAAACCATTTTTCTGTGTGTGACTATCTGAGGGAGTTAAGCTCATTAAAATCAAGAGCTGGTGAGGTTGAAATTCCTGTAAATATGCTGAACCATTTTAGAAATGATGCACTTGATGCATCATCATCAGATGAGCAGGAAGAGGCTCCAGGTGGGAACCAGATTGGTGAAGGACCCTCTGGAGTCCTCAATGCTGAAATAGTGCAACCAGTAACTCAAGTGGCTCCTCAAGAACACCCCACTCGACCTAGAACTTCCAGACGTCTTAGGAAGGATGGAGTTCAGGTCAATCCTAATAGAGCCGAATCGAGCCATCCAGGTGATATCATGAATGAAGATGGGTCGCTTATTGTTGAGCAAGTAGAAAATATTGTACAGGTTGATGAGCAGGTGACTGGTGAGCAAGATGCTCAGTTGGATTTAAATAGAGAAGTGGATGATCAGACAGTTGGGACGGCTCCAGATTGGGATGAGGTAGATTCCCCAATGTCTGAAGGTAATATGTTTGATATAAATATGAATTTTCTGGGTGATAAAGTAGAAAATGTTGTTACTTCTGTTATTGCTTCAGTCACCCCACCACTTATCTCTACTGAAATGCCACCACCACCAGAATCCATTATTGCACCACCACCATTTTCAATTCCACTAAACACTCCTTATTTCAATCCACCCTCGCTTCAAATTTCACAAAATCAACCCCCACCACTTGAAACACCACTAGACTTTCCTCGTGTGCTGGACTCGACTGTTACAACAACTGAAACTTCTACTGAAGCAGTCCAGACACAAGTTCCATTGGTACTTAGAAGGGAATCTGAACTTACTCCTCCTGGTGGTCTCTCCGCTTCTTCTTCCACCGAGGTCCAAGGCCTTTTAAATAAGGTGGCGGACCTGGAGAGATCACTCCAGTCATCTTCTCAGGTTGTTTCTGACTTTAAATCTCTTTTATCCAATAATCTTTCATTAGAAATGAACCTCTTTGCTGGAAATGAAAAAATTGTTTTTGAGAAGTTGAATGAACTGGTACTGGCCACAAACAAAAACTCTGAAACTTTTAGAGTGGCAGTCCAGGGATTGGAGAAGAAACTGGTAACTTCTGTTCAGACTGCAGTCAAGACAGAAATTGTATAACCACTGGCAGGTCTGAAAGAAGAAGTCCAGAAATTGACTGAGTCGGTAAGCCGTCTGGAAAGTAGGCCAGTCCTTGACCAGAACTCTGTTGTAAGTTACATCAGTGATGAGTGTGCTAAGAAGTTCAGACACAGCATGTTGAAAGAAATCACTGAAGAGATCTCTGGGTCAGTTTTAAGAAGTATTCAAGATGGGTTGTTGCCTCAAGTGGTTAATATGATTGAAAATGAAATGCCAAAGCACTTGTCTTCAGAAATTCAAATTATCAAGAAGGAAGTGACTGAGCTAAGGAAGACTGTGAATATCACACCTCCAGTGGCAGGAAGAACATTTGGTGCTTCAGACAGACACATGCTTGAACAGTTATGGAATGCCCACAAGTCTCAAACTGGTGGACATTCCAAGGGGGAAAAGTCTGTTGCCACTGAGTCCGTTCCAGAAGAGTTGGTGATGAAAAAGAAAGAAGTGATGGCTAGTGCAATTGAAAAGGCCTTTGGCACTGAAGCCATCGTGCAACAAGAAAAAGTGACTGGTACTGATGCCAGTGCACAAGAAGCACTTGGCACTGAAGCCATTGTGCAGGAAAAAGAGGCTGCTGGTACTGATGCCAGTGAGCCCCAGTTTGAAGCATTCCCAGATATCACAACTACTCTAAAGTCAGTAAAAAGAAAGCAACATGTGGTATCTGGAGAAGAAATTGAAATTGCTGGGAGTTCATCAGAATTTCCTACTGCTGATGATGACACTTCAAAGAGACTGGAGCAGGAGTGCATAATGATTGAAATTTTTAAGAAAAGACAAAAAGATGAACTTCAGGCTCACAAAATGGAAATGGCAAAGATGGGGACTCTTGATTCTTATAATGCTGGCAGGTTGGGCATTCATATTGATGTATACAAAAAGATGAAGGAAGACCCCAGAGTTCATCAATGTCTGGATGCATTGGATGACGTCTATATTCGCTCCAGGTACTCTTTAGAAGAACAAACTTATGATGCAGTAACTTATGGTGTCAGTGTAGTTGAATTGATCAGACAAAGGACGGAGGAATTGGTGAACCTCCAGAAGAAGATCAGAAAGAATGCTGGTGCTCTGGAGATAGAGTATAGAAAGAAGATAAAAGGCTTGCCAAAACTCACTGCCAAACAGTTAAAAGCAATCAGGGATGCAGATCTGAGCACTTTCATTCCCTTGGATACTTCACAAAGAATAAATCGTGAAGAATTCCAGTCTGCCTTAGAACAAGAGAAGGTATCCAGGGAAACTGAAGCATTGATCCAGGCTGCCAAATTGAAAGATAAGTATAATGAACTGATGACGTTCAGGGCTAATGCCAGAAGGATCATAGGTGCAGAGATTAAATTAGCTGAAAACCATGAAGGCATGACCAGGTTTGAAGTAAAGTTGACCAGAGAGGGTAACTTTACTGATGAAAGGAAGAGTGCTTCAGTCCAGTCATTTGGATGGACTGAACTGAAGGAGATAGGCTTGACTTTCAGGGGAAAAACTGATTTAACTCCTGATGTCAAAGCATTTATGAAGAGGATTGAGAAGGTCTGGAAGAGAATACAACAGATGGAAGCTGCTCTGGGTATGCGACCACCAGTTTCTGTACCATCCTCACCATCTCCCAAGAGGAAGGCCACTGAAGATGCTCAAGGACAGACGTCAAAGAGAAGGGCATGAATCTTTTATCATTTACTTGTACTTGTATTTATCTATAAAAATTGTAACTGTTTATCAGTTGATGTATGTAAATATTGTTGCAATTTTTGATTCATAAAGTGATCAGATTTAGTCTAAGTTAGAATTAAAAGATGAAACTGGAACACTGATGATCTATAAAGTGTTTTCCAGTAACTTCAAATTTTTAGACTAAATCAAAACAAGTGTTTTTCAAGCATACAAAATTGTATAGATAGAAGCTTGAAAAACCTTGCATTGTTTCTAAACAAATAGGGGGAATTTGTTAGGTCCAGATTTACTGGACTCGCTCCAGACTTGACGACTGGAGCGACACTGAAGATTTGTTCAGAAATAATGGAAGACCAGTGAGCAAAATAATTGTATAGGAAATCTGGAGTCTTCCAGATTTCAGCTTACTGGACTTCACCCCAGTCCAGGTATATTCTACTGAAGACATTCTCACTGAAGTCAAAGACTGAAGTTAGAATAAAGAAGACTGACAAATGGAGGAGTCCACTGGAAGTCTTACCAGATCTACGACTGGAGATTTGTCAGTGTTCTAGACCTTACAAGTCTGAACACTAATTACGAGGAATTGACTTTTTGCCTTTACACACTTTTCAAAGAACATTCCACTTGTCTTTACAAAAGTACTTACGTGTGTAAAGGTGGTTGGTTAAAAAGATAATAATCATATTGATGTGACTTTATCCTTGTACCTTAACCAATGCATTTAATGACCTTGTCGGTTCATTAAATACATACAACCATATTTGTACGGCACAAATTCACTGGTGAATTTGTTTGCCTATAAATACAAAGTCATTTCCTTGTTAAAATCACTTTTTAGCAATTAGGTAAATTTGTCTAAATACTCTCGATCGTAACAGGGATACTTCACAACTTTAAGTATCTCGATCTAAAGAGTTTATTTAGCAAATATAGATCATTTGTAATTCATAGGTTGTTAGGATACTTACATATTTGTATTATCTTGATTCCGCACAACCTTGTATTTTATTTAACATCATAAATAAAATACACTTGAAAGATTACATTGTGTTCCACCTTTACTTTATTAATTGCTTTAAGTCTTGTATTAATTTGTTTATATACTTGCATTTATATTCAAGTAATACTAGTCCAAATCTAGTGCATATTAGACTTGTTGTATTTTACACTATTTGGTTAAACCATCAAGTGAGGACTCTACATGAGTATATCCCAATGATAAGTGACAATTGATAATTTTTTGGATAGTTCATATATTAGATTTATAGATTTGAGAATTAATGCAAAATTCAATCCTATTCTATACAAATTTTACCTTTTAAGGGTTTTACTAAACGAAGCCCTAAGGGCTTTCATCAAGATGCATTAAATAGTAGTACACTTATCATAAAATTAAGAGGTGGACTTTCGATATAGAAAGGAACATTTTTTTATGCATGTTAAGAGGACTTCATTTAACATTTTCCTCTAAAATATAGGTTCAAACTTTAAAATGACACGCGGTCTAGCTAGATTATTCTCGAGATCGTTTTCAAACCTTTCCTTAATCATTTTCAACATTTTTATTTAATTAGATTTAAATATAAAAACTGTTGTAGAGATATTAAGATGCTAACTACAAGACCATATTAGAGGTTATTTCTCTTTTCATCTTTTAAGTTTTTTGTATTGAAAAAAAAAAGAAACAAAGCAAAACAAAACTTCTAAAAGTATATAAATACAATCATTATTTTATCTCTTTACTAAAAACCAGAAAGAACATTGGAGTTGGGTAAAGATGTTGGAAGTTGGGTAGCAAGAAAACTTACTTGTCAAAATCATTTCCTTTTCACATGAGATAATGCTTGATTTGTTTGTTTCAACTTTCAAATTGTTTGTATGAATATTTGATTGTTTCCAAATATGTTAGAAGTTGGGAGAGTAAATAAGACCCAAATTAATTAGCAACTTTTGGCTTGTAATTAGGTTGGAGTATTTGATTAGTCTTGGTTTATATTCGTATCTAGGCGACAATGCTATATCTTTTACCCATATTATATCATTAACTTTTATTTTATATCATCAGATGTATAACACGTAGATTGATGTTGTACGGCAAAAAGGACGTAGTATCGTTATCCTTACCCCATTTTTTTAAAAATAAAAATGGGTTAACCATTGTTTTTGAACATGTTAAACATATTTTTAACCCCAACTTCTTCGTCCAAACCTTTGTGGAAGCAGTGCTGAGCGGTTTAATTTGCCCTTTAATTTCGTCTGACTCCTCCTTACTTATAGCCCAATAATTTGCATAATCCCTTGCCCTTTAATATGGGTTGCATACTTAAATGTTTCTAAATGGGCTTCTCAAGGAGGCCCTTGAAGAGCCCAAGTTTCTTTGTATTTGGGTGATTGGGTCGGTTTGAGCTTATTAATTTAAGGTAATCACTTTTAAGGTAAGGGGAAATGTCCCCAAAGAAATGGATATGAATTAATTCCCTTGGGAAGTCGGGATATTATTTTTAATGAGTGTGATTACTATTAGAAATTTAAAATGATTAGATTTGGATTTTTAAAACTTGAAACTTGCCTGAGGCCTATGTACAAGTAAATACATGTTAGTTGATCAGCAAATTGCAATATTATTAGATACACTTGTTTATAATGAAAAGAACCGAATTGCAAGTTGTTACACAAAAAGTTTTACAAGAGTTTCCATATCTAAAGAATGAGACTAAAGTTAGTCAAGTATGAAAATAGCATTATACATGAAAATGGGAGATTTGTACCAATGTTCCTTGGGGCGTGTACAAGAGACCTCATGTTTACTTATGTGCTGGCAGGAAGGGAGGGTTGTGTCGCAGTCAAGTGCTTTGAGATGTTATTAGCAGGTCACAAGATCTTCGAGTATCTCATGGTATCTTACATATCATACATATAACTACTTGTAACGTACGTATACATACCCATTTATATTTATATACTTATTGTTCCTTATATGGTGTTAATAGGATCGTAATATCTTTGTGATGCCCGTTAAACGCATGGTGATGTTCTGCTTACAACGACCCCATATAAATCATTGGTCGAACCGATCCACAAAGGAGCTATATATTAAAGTTATAATCTGAAAGGATTGTTATCAAAAAAGATTTTGATATGATAAAAATTACTTGCATGATACTTGCTATCATCCCGTCTAGACGATGTCACGTAATTTCATACATACGGAAGTGAGCAAAGATTCTTGAGATTAAAGTACCAATTAATTATAGGGGAGATGGAAACGAACCAGATGATTTTATTAACACCCCCAAGTATGAAGTAATAGTAGAAACTTGGGGCGCATTTGGTTCACAAAATATTTTTGGAAGAAATAGAATCTATTAAAGGAATCGGAATTTGAAAATGTAATTTGACAAAATGTTTTTTGATTTTTTAGAAATTCAAGTGACGTAAATAATGAAATTCCTTCCCTCATCTCTAAGGAATTGAGATTCTATCAAATGCTGGAATGTTTACATTCCAACGAAATGAGATTTCTCAATCATTTAACAACCAAACACAAAAATGGAATTCAATTCCAATTCTATCGCATTCCATTAAATTTTGTGAACTAAACATGACCTTGGAGTATTCTTTTTTATTGAATTTGATTCGAGTCTTACAAGTTTTGCTCTTACAAAAGAAAACCTCAAAAGAGTCGCCACACAAGATAAAAACACACATGTTTCCCATGTCAACTACCCTGTCCGTTACCTATTGATAGCTCCATCTTCAAATAGCAACATCTTACAACAAGCATATGCTCTTTCTATAAACCTTCAACAAAAAAAATTATCCCCACAAATTTTTTCATCATCAACCATTCACTCTCAAAAAAGAATATCCCTTTAATCCAATCACACAAATCCCTTTGATTCCCTTTTCCAAATTTCCTAAATAAAACCTCCCAAATTCTCAAATTTACATTTCATCACCACCACCATCATCAACATGCCAACACCATCACTTTCTTTAAATTTATCACCTCAATCTTCAAGAATTTCATGTTTTAATGCTAATGAAACAACACCCACAAAGCCAATTAGCTTTAAGTCTAAAAAGATTGAATCTTTTTATTACTTTAAACAACAAACAAGAACACCCAATTTGAGTTCTTCAAGAATTTCATGTTTTTATGTTTTTGAAACAAAAAAGATTCAATCTTTTTGTTGTATTAAACAAAAAACAAGAACCCCCATTTTGAATTGTGTATCTGAAGACTTGAAATTTGTGGAAATTAGTAAAGATAATGATGATGAAGAAGAGGGCCCACCTTCTCAAGTTGAATCTGAAGTTAATAGTAAACCAAGGCGTATTGCTATCTTTGTTGAGCCCTCTCCTTTTTCGTGAGTCCCTCTTTCGAAAAAGTTTCGAAATTTTGTTATTTTTTGTTCAATCTAGGCTTTTTATCTGATAATCTATTATATTGTTGTTTCAAACTAAATACTAATATACTGAAACTATGACCAGAAGGGGGTTTGAACCCCCAACCTTGATATTACAAAATGTTGCTGTTATATTCTTGTTGTTGACCATGTGAAGTTGTCTTTATCACTAAATTTTCATGTTATTAGATAGTATTATTTATGAGCTTGCTTAACGGAGTTAACGATGTTCTATAACTTTGGGAAGTTGTGTTTACACAACAATAGGTAATTATATTGCCCTTAATAAGTTGTATATTGTGTCGTATACCGTTTGTGCCTTTTGTGTATGGCTAAGTTTTGATGTGTACATATCGCCCCTTTACAACTTTAGGAGGAGTGTTTGAATGTGCTATGTTATTTGAAAGAGATTATGTGTCGCGAATAATCATGACTAGATAAATGCTTCAGGGGATTTGTATATCCTAAATCATGGAACAGGGTTGTATATATAGTTTTAGTCTTATGGTTTTGAACTTTTGATTATGGTTTTGATTATCAAGTTTGTTGTAGCTACTACCATATGGTTTATTTGAGATACTTATAAACATAAGTAGATTTAGATCCTGGCATGTTGAAGAAGCCAACATGAGCGGTCATGTATTCAAACTATACAAATTAGTGGGTCCCATAACATGAATCAAAAGTAGGTCTTAAATATGTAGTTTTTATTTTCGGTGGAACATGAGAAGATCCTAATCCGATAGAACTAGCCATTAGGATACTGATTCACGAGAAAACACGTGAACACTTGATTTGATGAATAGTTTCCATTTTTAAGGTAGTAATGAAAAGATTGCTTGATTGTGTATTTCACAATCATGGTGTGTGTTTGCCTCAGACTTGATGGATATATTATTAATTTTCATGTAATCTATAAAAGAAATCATGGGTTTTTTTTTATGTGATCTGATCCAAAATGATATCTATATGCATCTTTGTATAGTTTAAAGTGGTAATTTGCGGTTCAATTATATGCTGCCTATTTGATTCTTTGTGTATTTTGAAGTAACACACCAATTGCCAGCCGTAAGAAACGTCTTTTATAATGGTTATAATGTGTCTTTTGTGCAACGAAAACTTTGGAAGCATAAACATAAAGTTGCCCTTTAAGAACTGTTTTTTTGTACCTATTCATTGACTTCTGCAAGTTCGTGTGTTGTTCAGACAACCTTTATCCTAAGGACAAAAATAAAATACAAAAATCTTGTTTTGCTTGCTAATGCTGATTTGCATATTATATTTACAAGGCACAGTGCTCAAATAACATTTGCTTGCAATTACTAGTTTATTTGTTCATTATATACAAAATTTGAGAGGCTTCTAGTATTTGACCAAACCAAGGATTAGAATTATGCCTTTGTGTCTGGAACGTGATGGACCATAAATTGCAGTTAACTGCATCTAGGATCTACAAATTGATTTTAAGAGTATGCACGTGCATCGTTCCCTTTATGCCAATAAAGACTTTATATTTATACTTTTAACATTCATTTCTTCATCTATTTTTTTAATGATACTTCTTAATCCTCAAAGGTTTATGCAGGATTATCTGGTTCCCATAAGCATACAAAATATATGCATTCACGGCTAATGAAGTCGATTTTACTTCTTGGTGTAGCCTATATACTAACCAAACTTTATGGTTCCTTTGGATTATAGGTACGTATCTGGGTACAAGAATCGTTTCCAAAACTTCATTAAATATCTACGCGAGATGGGAGACGAGGTAAGTTCGTGATCATTTAATACTGCAAATCAAACCATCGAAAACTGCACGCCTTTTTTACTTTATTTGTTAACACATGTTACCTCTTGTTTACCTTGACTTCGACACTATTTTTTTGAAAGGCAGAGAGATATAATATTAATCGACAGTCCGACACTATTTTGTTTAATCATTTCTAGAGTTCAGCGACCAAATTGGAAACGAAAAAAACCATATTGCATTTTATCACGGTTTTGCCTCTAAGTAACATGAAGTAAGTAAATAATATAGAATCTACGAATTGTCAATGCCATTTATTTAGTAAACTCATAATCCACTTGTATAGGTGATGGTTGTAACAACTCATGAAGGGGTGCCTAAAGAGTTCCATGGAGCAAAGTTAATTGGCTCACGAAGGTTGGTTTTAATTCTTTCGATTAATCAAATGTCTAAAATGCCTTTTGTTTACAGAAGTCGATAAATTAGCATAATATCAGTGTTTGACACTGCAAAAGTGACACTTTTGCTATATCTAGTTGTATTTAAAAATTTTTGATTCTTTCTCGTGCAGCTTTCCTCTTCCATGGTACCAAAATGTGCCACTTTCCCTAGCATTGAGCCCTAGAATAATCAATGAGGTTAAAAAGTTTAAGCCAGACATCATTCATGCATCATCTCCTGGTATTATGGTAAGTTTTTACTAATATTTTTCTGATCCTTTAAGCTCGTATATTTTTCTACATTCTAACATGTTTGTTGTGCTAATCATTAGGTTTTTGGGGCACTCCTTATTGCCAAGTTGCTGTGTGTTCCTATTGTGATGTCCTATCATACACATGTACCTGTGTAAGCAAAAGCTATTTTATCATTTAATGATATGCATAATGCACCAGTTGTCCTGTAAAAAGGGCAAGTTGTGATTCAATGCAAGGTTTAGTAAAAAATGCTTTGAATGTCTTAGATGGTGTTTGGATACATTTTTATACTGCTTATTGCCATCCAAAGTCGCAACAATTAGTGTTGGGTGATTGCTTAAACTACTTATGATTATTCTTCCTGATTAAACTCGATTTTAGATAATCAAGTAATGAGCTTGTCTAAGAATATTGACTATAGAGATAATGGTAAAATTACCTAACCACGTGATTTTCAAATGCACATCCAAAGACCCCCCAAAACACTCTTCCATTAACATGTTAAGGAATTTTGTTTACTTAATGCGATATTATCTTAATAATCTTTTAAGATGATTTGGACAAATTACTGGCAACATGCAATTCTCACGTGTCGACCCACAATGAATATTCCATGGAACGGTGATTGCATATCTTATAATATACAGATTCAAATGCTTTGGTTTGAATGTTTTGTAATATTGTTGCAGTTACATACCAAGATACACATTTAGCTGGCTCGTCAAGCCAATGTGGTTAGTTATAAGTATGTGATGACTCTTCCTATGTGTCCATCATGTTTTGCCTACAGACTGTAATATTGACCCATATACTAAGGAGCAGGACGGTTTGGGTTATGTTTTATCTCAAATGGGTCGAGTATAAAATTGGTAAGAAGCAAACGAGTCAAATGGACCAATGGTTTGAAAATCACCCACAATATATCTTTTCAGTTTTCATCAATTTGGAATGTTTTTGTAACTATGTAGTGTTCATAAACATACTTAATGCATTACTTATAAATTTACTTTTTAATCAGACAAAAAGTTATTTACTGGTCAACCCAACCTGACCTGTTTTACCTTAAAGCCTATTTTGCCCTGAATCTATTTGACTCTGTTACCTGCTCAACTGCCCCATAGTCCCACCTTTAGCTTCAACGTCTCTCTAGCTTTAGACTAAGAATTTGATTTCAATATTCTTCTCCTATCAGAGTTTCTTCACAGGGCAGCTGACCTTACCTTGGTGCCATCGGCTGCCATTGCACAGGATCTTCGTCAAGCAAGAGTGACAGCAGGTAATTCGTTGCAAAAGGCTAACTTGCATATAAAATTTGAATTATAATAACTAAAAAGCAACTCTCAAATATGTATCTTTTTTGCACAAAGGGTTGTATGAACAAATTTTGTTTTGCTTTTCAGCCAACAAAATCCGACTATGGAATAAGGGCGTTGATTCAGAAAGTTTCCATCCCAAGTTCCGTTCTCATGAAATGCGGGTTAGACTAACGTATGAATCTTATTTCTACACTTAAATTTCATCCTTTGGTCATTGTACTTTAAATATTGTTACCGAAACCTTCCAACTTTCAAACACTGTTATGAAATTAATCAATTTTTTTAAAACAGCTATAAACCCCATCAAGTTATAATTTTGAGAAGTACATTGATCTCATTAAACAGGAATGGTGAGCCTGACCGGCCATTGATAGTACATGTTGGACGTCTAGGAGTCGAGAAGAGCTTAGATTTCCTCAAAGGGTATCTATATTAGTATATTTTAATATATTGTCGTATTAGTTGTGAGATTGGTTGTCCAAACACTAGTCAATCATCTACCAAGGGTTCATTGATAGTAAATTTTGTTGATTTTTAAATACAGTGTCATGGAAAGGATCCCAGAAGCAAGGATAGCTTTTGTTGGTGATGGTCCACACAGGTAATTAGTTACAAAATTTGTCAATTGTAATTTTTTAATTTATGATATCAACTTCCTATATTAAAAAACCTTAAATTGTAGAAGTTGTACAAACAAATATTTAAGAAACTGAAAATGCTTCTTTTAAGCCGCATTTCCCTTGAAGTTTTTATAGTGAGCTTTTTAAAAGTTATGTTGTGGGCTACTGATAACAACAACCATGTGGAAGCCTTAATATCTCTGAAAGGGTCAAATTTTTATCAAGTGAAAATCATAGGTTCAGAGATATTATATGTATCAATCAAGTAAAGTACAAACTTTAATTTGATCTAGAAGCCCATGATCATTGGCAGGGGAGATTTGGAAAAATTATTTGTAGGCATGCCGGTGGTATTCACAGGAATGTTGCAAGGCGAAGAGCTATCTCAAGCATACGCAAGTGGTGATGTTTTTGTAATGCCGTCAGAATCTGAAACCCTCGGGTTTGTTGTATTAGAAGCAATGTCATCTGGACTACCTGTGGTAGCTGCACGAGCTGGTGGTATACCCGACATTATTCCTGAAGAGCAGGAAGGAAAAACCGGGTACCTCTACACTCCTGGAGATCTTGACGACTGCTTAAACAAACTGGTTCCACTTTTGCATGATGCCAAGTTGCGTGAAATCATAGGGCAGGCTGCCCGACTGGAAATGGAAAAGTTTGGTTGGCGGGCAGCTACAAAAGTTATACGTAACCAACAATACAATGCTGCAATATGGTTTTGGAGGAAGAAGAGAGCTCAGCTGTTGAAACCATTGCAATGGATTTCAAAGATCTTGTTACCGATTCAGACACATATGAAGTTAAAGGCAGGTGATTTGTGACCATGAACTCGTTAACCACTATTAATTCCATTAATTATGATGATCTTGTATGATATAAACGTTTCAAGTTTGTTTCTTTCTGTTTAACAAGAATAGTCTCTAGGCTGGGTTTTAGATCAATATCTCAAAAAGGGTCAATTTTTATCAAGTGAAAAACATACGTTCAGAGATATTATATGTATCAATCAAGTAAAGTACAAACTTTAATTTGATCTAGAAGCCCATGATCATTGGCAGGGGAGATTTGGAAAAATTATTTGTAGGCATGCCGGTGGTATTCACAGGAATGTTGCAAGGCGAAGAGCTATCTCAAGCATACGCAAGTGGTGATGTTTTTGTAATGCCGTCAGAATCTGAAACCCTCGGGTTTGTTGTATTAGAAGCAATGTCATCTGGACTACCTGTGGTAGCTGCACGAGCTGGTGGTATACCCGACATTATTCCTGAAGAGCAGGAAGGAAAAACCGGGTACCTCTACACTCCTGGAGATCTTGACGACTGCTTAAACAAACTGGTTCCACTTTTGCATGATGCCAAGTTGCGTGAAATCATAGGGCAGGCTGCCCGACTGGAAATGGAAAAGTTTGGTTGGCGGGCAGCTACAAAAGTTATACGTAACCAACAATACAATGCTGCAATATGGTTTTGGAGGAAGAAGAGAGCTCAGCTGTTGAAACCATTGCAATGGATTTCAAAGATCTTGTTACCGATTCAGACACATATGAAGTTAAAGGCAGGTGATTTGTGACCATGAACTCGTTAACCACTATTAATTCCATTAATTATGATGATCTGTATGATATAAACGTTTCAAGTTTGTTTCTTTCTGTTTAACAAGAATAGTCTCTAGGCTGGGTTTTAGATCCATATCTCAAAAAGGGTCAATTTTTATCAAGTGAAAAACATACGTTCAGAGATATTATATGTATCAATCAAGTAAAGTACAAACTTTAATTTGATCTAGAAGCCCATGATCATTGGCAGGGGAGATTTGGAAAAATTATTTGTAGGCATGCCGGTGGTATTCACAGGAATGTTGCAAGGCGAAGAGCTATCTCAAGCATACGCAAGTGGTGATGTTTTTGTAATGCCGTCAGAATCTGAAACCCTCGGGTTTGTTGTATTAGAAGCAATGTCATCTGGACTACCTGTGGTAGCTGCACGAGCTGGTGGTATACCCGACATTATTCCTGAAGAGCAGGAAGGAAAAACCGGGTACCTCTACACTCCTGGAGATCTTGACGACTGCTTAAACAAACTGGTTCCACTTTTGCATGATGCCAAGTTGCGTGAAATCAT
The DNA here is from genome assembly GCA_034093135.1 of Erigeron breviscapus. NCBI lineage: Eukaryota > Viridiplantae > Streptophyta > Magnoliopsida > Asterales > Asteraceae > Erigeron > Erigeron breviscapus. Next base: position 1,554,699 of record CM067173.1, read on the forward strand.
AGGGCAGGCTGCCCGACTGGAAATGGAAAAGTTTGGTTGGCGGGCAGCTACAAAAGTTATACGTAACCAACAATACAATGCTGCAATATGGTTTTGGAGGAAGAAGAGAGCTCAGCTGTTGAAACCATTGCAATGGATTTCAAAGATCTTGTTACCGATTCAGACACATATGAAGTTAAAGGCAGGTGATTTGTGACCATGAACTCGTTAACCACTATTAATTCCATTAATTATGATGATCTGTATGATATAAACGTTTCAAGTTTGTTTCTTTCTGTTTAACAAGAATAGTCTCTAGGCTGGGTTTTAGATCCATATCTCAAAAAGTTTGATCTTGGTTATGGTGGTCTCAAAGGTGTCTAAATCTTGTGTATGGCTATGCATGCCTCGACCATTATGACAGGCTATAGTAGGTTTAGCCGAGCTAGCCTATGACCGAGTATGTTTAACCAAACATGTATCTGGCACGTGTCTTGCGTGACCCTTGAAAATACGAATGTCTGGTTTGGCCCGGTGCAATAACAATTGTGTTGGTAGTGAAGGGTTTTACATAGGTGGCGTCGACTTCAACCACTTTGAGCTGGTGGCCAGCGATCTTGAAGAAGAGTTCTTCGTTGAGTGCAGCGTTGATTATATGTAGCATACATACAAACTCTTTTTATCTATAAAAAATAATGGTGTAAAAACGAACGAATTAACATATAGTTGGTTAAAAAGGATGAATTATCTGTATGTACCAGTGAATGGAGACATTGTATTTGACATGGTTAACAACTCTAACAAGAACAGTGTCACCTTCTCGAGCGTAAAGTGTTGGTCCTGGGAACTGACCATTAACCGTTACTATAGGCTTCTTCGAGCACAATCTATTCGCTTGTTTCATCACCACCTACATACATTTTAATTATAAAACAAGTTTCAGTCTCTCTGTACCACAACAAACTAGTTGGTTAATGTATACACTTTAGTAGACACTTCCATACACTTGGAAGCAGACCAGGATTAAAAATTTAAGTTCACATTGCCTCCAACTTATAAGTAGCTAGTAACATATATTGCTTTATAAGACTATGCAGTTTATACTTCTATAAGTGTACTTTTTATGCACGTTAAGTGAAAGCCTAAGGTTTTTTTTATAGCATTTTCCTTTTTTTTAAGGGTTTTGCTAAACGAAGCCCTAAGGGCTTTCGTTAAGGTGCATTAAATAGTTGTATACTTACCATAAAATTCAGGGGTGAACTTTTGATATGGAAAGGTACAAACTTTTTATGCATGTTAAGTGTTAAAAAATATAAGTAATATAAACTTTGGGTTAATATTGTCATTGTCTCTTACTTCGGGGTTAAGTGTTTATGCAGGAATGTCATTCTTGGAAGTTAAGGGACTGGTTCTGGATGTTTTAGAAGATGGAGGTGGCTGGAGTAATATCACAAAGGCTGGATGTATATATAGAAGAATTAGGGTTAACCCTAATTTAGTCTTGCAGTCATATTATTGTCGATATATTTTTTCTCTCTATTTTCTGTATTTTCGATCTATTAGATTCATCTTGTAATTGATTGATTCGTCTTGATCAATCATTCTACTGATCATCTTGATCATATTCATCTTGTAATTGATTGATTCGTCTTGATCAATCATTCTACTGATCATCTTGATCATATTCATCTTGTAATAATAATACTTTGTGGTCGGTATTTACAGCCGACTGATTAATTCCTTAATCGAATAACAAACAATAATAATAATAATTGTTGTTCTTCGATTTCGTTCATGGTATCAGAGACAGGTTACTCTGATTGGTGATTTTTTGATTAAGGTTTTCTGGATTTAGGGCGTATTTCGATTTCGAAACCCTAGATCTAAGAAACCCTAATTTTTAGGGTTTTCTGATTTACGATCTTGTTGATTCCGCTGCTTATTGTTTCAGATCTGACTTCTTCTTGACTAAGTGAATCAAGAAAAGAAGTTAGGGTTTCTTCATATTGATTGTTCTTCTTGACTAAGTGAATCAAGAAGAAAATTAGGGTTCCTTTATTTCAACCAAGAGCACTGTATTGTTGATTCTTCTTCCTTTATCTCTTTGAAACTGTTTTTTTATTTCAATTCTCACAAAATCATTTGTGTTAATACTTGACCGGTCTCCGTGAGAGGCTTGGAATCCTGTCACTGACACATTTGAGAGATTGAAATTATTTTCAAAATTATATACATATATATAAATCTTGTTTATTTTGTTTTTTATTTGCTTATTGTGTGGTTTGATCATTGTTTGATTAATTGTTAATTGTCTGCTCTATTTGAAAAATATTTGTGTTGATTGTTTCTTGTTTATCTGATTATGGCTCCTGATGCTGGTAGTGGTTCTAAAACAACTACTGTTAGTGGTCTTGATTTTGGTGATCCTTTATATCTTCATCCTACTGATACTAGTGGTGCTCCTATTCTGTCTTTTAAGTTGACTGGTACTGAGAATTATAATGTTTGGTCATGTGCTATGATGCTTGCTTTAGAAACTAAAAATAAAGTAGGATTTATAGATGGTTCATGTGATAAAAATGATGATGATCCTGTATTGGCTAAACAATGGGATAGGTGTAATTCTGTGGTGTTATCTTGGATTTTAGGATCTGTTAGTCAAGATTTATACATGGGACAAATATTTTCTAAAATTTCTAGTGAGGTTTGGAGTGATTTAAAAGAAACCTATGACAAAGTTGATGGTTCTGTTACTTTCAATCTGCATCATAAGATTAATACATTGAGTCAAAATGGTTCTTCTTTATCTGAGTATTATCATAAATTGAATACTTTCTGGAAACAATTTGATGCTATGGTGAAATTACCTATATGTACTTGTAAAGCTGCTAAAGAATTTAAAGCTCATCATGATTTGATTAGGTTAATGCAGTTTTTAATGGGTTTAGATGAAATATACATGTCTGTAAGGAGTACTATTCTTACTAAAGATCCATTACCTAATGTGAAATCTGCATATGCTTTGTTATCTAGAGAAGAATCACATAGGAATGCTAGTTCTGTGAATCATGCTAAACCTGCTAATTCTGTGGTGTTATCTTGGATTTTAGGATCTGTTAGTCAAGATTTATACATGGGACAAATATTTTCTAAAATTTCTAGTGAGGTTTGGAGTGATTTAAAAGAAACCTATGACAAAGTTGATGGTTCTGTTACTTTCAATCTGCATCATAAGATTAATACATTGAGTCAAAATGGTTCTTCTTTATCTGAGTATTATCATAAATTGAATACTTTCTGGAAACAATTTGATGCTATGGTGAAATTACCTATATGTACTTGTAAAGCTGCTAAAGAATTTAAAGCTCATCATGATTTGATTAGGTTAATGCAGTTTTTAATGGGTTTAGATGAAATATACATGTCTGTAAGGAGTACTATTCTTACTAAAGATCCATTACCTAATGTGAAATCTGCATATGCTTTGTTATCTAGAGAAGAATCACATAGGAATGCTAGTTCTGTGAATCATGCTAAACCTGCTAATTCTGCTTTTGTGTCTAAATTTGATGATTCTAAGAAGAAATATGTGAGAAATGAAAATCTTGTGTGTGCAAATCCTGCTTGTGGTCTAAAAGGTCATACAATTGATAAGTGTTTTAAGATTGTTGGATATCCTGAGTATATTAAGAAGAAAAATGGTTTTCAAAACAAGAGATATTCAAATAATTCTTATAATGATAAAACTTTTGTGACTACTGAAACAATTCTCATAATTCTGCTTCTTCTAGTTCTGGCATGCCTTTTACAAATGATCAGATTGCTAAACTAATGAGTTTGATAAGTGAGAATCAGGAAAACAAGGCAGGTGTTCATGCACATATGGCATGTGCTTTTATGTCTTCTGTGTCTTTTAATTCTAATGTTAAAAATTGATAATCTGATTAATGATCCTTGTGATATTTGTCATAAAGCAAAACAGACTAGAGAACCATTTCCTTTAAGTGATCATAAGTCTTTATGTGTTGGTGATTTGGTTCATCTTGATGTGTGGGGTCCTTATAAGAAAGTTAGTAAAGAAGGATTTAAATATTTTTTGACTGTTGTTGATGATTATTCAAGGGCTGTTTGGGTTTTTTTGTTAAAAAATAAAACTGAGGTGTATGATAATGTGTGTTATTCTAGTTCTAAAAAGGGTTATAAACTGTTAAGTCTGGAAGATAAAAGTGTTTTTTTCTCTAGAGATGTTAAATTTTATGAACATGTTTTCCCTTTTGTTATGAATTCAAAGGATAATTTTAATGATTATGATATGTTTTTTAACAGGGTTGATGAGGTTGTTGGTTCCACTGGTCCCAATGATGACATCAATCTTGAGTTTATGAAAGGTGATGGCAGTGCAGCCATTGATACTGGTAGCAAAAATGCTGCCAGAGATTTGGGAGGCACAACAACACCTAATGATCACACTAATGATGTGTTGAATGAGAGGGAAATCATTGATAATACTGAGGGAGGGTTCTTAGGTAATCCTGGGATTCCTAATGAACCTTTGAATGTGGACAACAATCATCAACCATTTCAACCTAGAAGGTCTGAAAGACAGTCTAATTTACCAAGGAATTTGAATGATTATGTGTTAGATGGTAAGGTGAAATATGGTATTGAAAGAGTTGTTAACTACTCAAATTTAAAACCTGATGTTTATTGTTTTCTTTCTAACATAAGTAAACAAAAGGAACCATCTACTTATAAAGAGGCTGCTAAGGATTCTAGATGGGTAGAAGCAATGAACCTTGAAATGGAAGCTCTTAATAGAAATGAGACTTGGATTATAACTGATCTTCCTCCTAATAGGGAACCCATAGGTTGTAAATGGGTATATAAAATAAAGTATAAATCAACAGGTGAGGTAGAAAGGTTTAAAGCCAGACTAGTGGCAAAAGGTTATAATCAAAAAGAAGGTGTTGATTATGAGGAGACTTTTTCTCCTGTTGTTAAGATGGTCACAGTAAGATGTTTGATTAGTATTGCTGTTAATAATGGTTGGTCCTTATTTCAACTTGATATTAACAATGCATTTTTGTATGGTGAATTGAAAGAAGAGGTATACATGACCTTACCTCCTGGTTATTATTCTAAAGATGATACTAGGGTGTGTAAACTTGTTAAGTCATTATATGGACTTAAGCAAGCTCCTAGACAATGGAACCATAAGCTTACATGTTCCTTGATTGAATATGGTTTTGTTCAAAGCAAATGTGATTATTCTTTGTTCATTAAAAGTGATTCAAAACTGTTTATTGCATTGTTGGTCTATGTAGATGACATTGTTGTTACTGGCAATGATGAGACTGAGGTTGATAAAGTAAAACAGTTTTTGAAATCAAAATTTTTGATAAAAGACTTGGGCAAATTGAAATATTTTTTGGGAATTGAAGTTCTTGACATTGACAAAGGTGTTTGTTTGTCACAAAGGAAATATTGTATGGACTTGTTGTTTGAGTATGGCTTGTTAGGTGCTAAACCTATGAATACTCCTATGGATATGAATCTTATCATTTCTGATAGAGATTCTGCTGTTGATCCTGATCTTGAAAATATTACTTTGTATCAAAAACTTATTGGAAAGTTAATATATCTTACATTAACTAGGCCAGATATAAGTTATGCAGTTCATTGCTTAAGTCAATACATGCATAAACCTAAAGCTTCTCATTTGAAGCTTGCTTTCAGAATTCTTAGATACTTGAAGAAAGCTCCAGGTAAGGGCATTCATGTTATCAAAGGTGAGTCTCTATATCTAACTGGTTATGTTGATTCTGACTGGGGTAAATGCATCACCTCAAGAAGGTCAGTTACTGGTTTTTGTATTTTTTTAGGAGAGACTTTGATTTCATGGAAAAGTAAAAAGCAGCAAACAGTGTCCAGGTCCTCTTCAGAGGCTGAATATAGGGCCATGGCCACTGTTACTTGTGAAATTGTTTGGATATTAAGCATTCTTGATGATCTTAAAGTGAAAGATTTGCTTCCTGTTAACCTGAATTGTGATAACAAATCTGCTGTTTTAATTGCAACTAATCCTGTTTTACATGAAAGGACTAAGCATATTGAAATTGATATACATATTGTTAGAGAAAAGGTTTGTTCAGGTTTATTGAAACTGATCAAAGTTGATTCAAATGAACAGGCTGCTGACATCTTTACCAAAAGCTTATGTGTTGCTAAACATGAGTATTTGTTAAACAAGTTAAACTTAATTGACTTGTTTCAAAAGTAATTATTTTTTACCAAAGTTTATATTAAGGGAGGGTGTTAAAAAATATAAGTAATATAAACTTTGGGTTAATATTGTCATTGTCTCTTACTTCGGGGTTAAGTGTTTATGCAGGAATGTCATTCTTGGAAGTTAAGGGACTGGTTCTGGATGTTTTAGAAGATGGAGGTGGCTGGAGTAATATCACAAAGGCTGGATGTATATATAGAAGAATTAGGGTTAACCCTAATTTAGTCTTGCAGTCATATTATTGTCGATATATTTTTTCTCTCTATTTTCTGTATTTTCGATCTATTAGATTCATCTTGTAATTGATTGATTCGTCTTGATCAATCATTCTACTGATCATCTTGATCATATTCATCTTGTAATAATAATACTTTGTGGTCGGTATTTACAGCCGACTGATTAATTCCTTAATCGAATAACAAACAATAATAATAATAATTGTTGTTCTTCGATTTCGTTCATGGTATCAAAGCCAAAAGTTACTTATTTGCATTTTCCTTTTTTTAAATCACATTAGTTTTACAGTTTTTAGGCAGTGAATGTTGAAAATAAATATAGAAAGAGTTCCATTTCTGCATGCATGACAATGTATTATCCTTTCCAAATATAGCATATATATATAGTTGAAAGAAACCAAGAAGTAAAGCGATTCTCAACACAAAAAAGATACAGTACTAACGTTGAAGTTGTAACGACGAACTCTTCCATCGACCAAAAGAGGCAAGATCATAAACCCGACAACCATTAAAGCTCGAATCCAACCGCCAATGTTAAAATGTAAACCCGCCATTGATGTTTTGCTTTAGATGTAAATGATCAAGTTGCTAGCTAGTGATCGGATGTATTAAGTACAGAAGATGAGATATATATGACCATAAGCCAACTCAAGCTTATATATATAAGTCAATAAGTTTGTAATATGATCGTTTTGTCATGTCATTTTTTTGCTGGTTATTAAATTAGGTGTGGGCTACTGGTTATTGATAGGGATAACACGTTAATTGTTTGGTTGCTTTCTTTCTTTAAATGAAAGCAAATGCTTGGTTAGAGTAAGTATTAAATATTTGTTACAATCATTTCCTGAAAATTCTTCAATTTGTTTTCCAGGTATATGTATTATGCCTTTAATATGCTCACTAACCGTGAAAAAGACATAAAAGATATATGTTTGATAGTATATATATAACTAATTCATTTTCATGTAAATAACAAGTGATTAACATTAACAAAAACTCAGTGAATTGATATATTAAAAACACTTAATTAAATAGAAGAGGTTCTGGTTATTTCCATCTAGAGAGAAAAAGAATGTGTACATGACTTAGGTCTTGTTTGTTTTCTTGACTTAATTACTTAATGAACAATAAAGATGTTTGTTTTTATGACTTAGTAAAAAAAAGAAACAAATGTGTTGATGATTCTTAGCAAACAGAAGTTAAAGAAATTAGTTGAAAAATAATAGAGATTTTATTAACTTCAATATAAAGCAAATCAACTTGTACACCAATAACCAATTAATTGTTTGTATTGTAACAAGGAAATCGTGCCCACATTTTTGCTGCGAATATAGACCACTAACAAATGTTGAAATGTATTCTCAATTGCAATAATAACTTTGACCGGTTTCATATAAAGTATACCTTAGCTACGGATAACACTTAAAAACAGTTTACATCTCAACTTTTTTCATATGACATTGTTGACAGTATTAAAACCTAAATTCATAAAAACAACACTTAGTGTTACTTATTTATTTACTTAAAATTAAAAAAAGATCAATCAATTTCACAAATTAAAATTACTTGTTGTTGACCTAATTTTTTTTTACATGTTACTCGGCTAACCCATCATACACCAGTGACTAGCTTAAAACAACATATCAAATACAAAACACCCTATTAGATTTTTAGTATGGGCAAATAAAAAGAAATAGAGTAATATAGTTTATTGTTGGGGGATATCAACTACAACCACTAACTAGTTGAATTCGTTATAAAGTTGTTATGATAACAAAACCAAAAAGAGGTAATGATTATGTTTTGGCAATCTAAAAAAATTATAAAAAAGTATAATCTAACTATATTGATAGTTACCTTTATAAAAATATAAACAGTTTTAGTTTTTTAAAACTATATGCCTCATGCATCAGATTTTGAAACAAAAATGTATCGCGTGTCCACAACGAGAGTTGTTAGGCATCATGAGATTGTTTTTAGACGCATATGCGTTAATTACAATCATGACCTCAAACAAAGACCGTCTCAGAGGATTCAAATTTACATATCAAGACGGATAAAAAGACTGATGTCCTCTAACAAAATGTAAACAAAATTTTTTATACATAATAACTAAAGTTGTAACAATAGTTATATCATTAATGAAAAAGTTGTATAGTTGTATGTTAGTCACTAACTAGTCAATAGATCAACGTATAATATACTATACATTATACATATAGGTTCTAGGTAAAATAAAACAAGTATTAATAAAGTAAAACAAATAAAACAATAGGTTTCTCTTCACTGAAAATCATTGTGCATCATGAAAATCATCGTGCATCAATATATATTTATGCTTTGTGAATCTTCGTGCATCAATTTTATCATGATCTAAGGGTCAAGATCTTGTCTTATTTGTTTTACTTTAATACTTGTTTTACAATAACCAACCCCATCATATATATAATATGTATATATAAATTTTAGATTTTATGACTTCAAAAATTAAAATGTTTTGAGTATATCATCATTTTAGTACTAGTAAAACCCTTTTTATAATTGTACTGGTCAAAACGAACAAACAAGTTCAACCGGGTGATCGGGAAATCGGACTGTTGAATTGGTTTGAGTTTATTACAAAATTAAAAATTCAAATTAATAAAAATAACATTAAAGGATACACATTATTTTATAAAAATTTATAAAAAAATATAAAAACTAATTTAAACAAACAAAAAAAAAAAACAACTAGTTCAAGAGAGAAACGGTTCTTCTAAGGCTTTACGAAGTGGGGCGATCCCCCTCCTTGTTCGCCTCTCATGTCGCCCAAAACACCACCCCCAGGTGACGATGGAGCAAAAAAACCGAAGTTGGCGATAGGATTTAGTCGCCCAAACTTCTCCTTCTCCAACAAAGATCAATGCAGGTAACTCTCTCTCTCTCTCTATTACTTTATCCCTCCTAACAAATTACCTTAATACACTTGTCGGAAGTCGCCTAACACTCCTAGATAGCCCCATTCCCCCATTTTTAAAGGGCTACCCACTTGGTGACGTGTCGCCACATGACGGAAGTCCCCTCTTTGGGAGGTTGCCTCACTCCTCCGGTGGTTAGCCTAAAAATCCGATCATCACTTAAAAAAACACCCGATTAGAGCAGTCAAACGTTACTCTTCATAACACAAAATATGACTAAGACAAAACAAACCTTCATTCCCTCATTTTGATGGCCAAATTACACACTCCAAAACCCCTTCTCAAAACCCTAAAATCCCAAAAAACCCTAATTTCATCTCTCAATTTTTTCAATTCTTTCATCAACAACAATCCAAATTATAATCCAACACCTACAATCTATCACCACATTTTAACAAAAATTTCAAAATCCCCAAATCAAAATAGCCTGACAAAAATCCCAGCAATCTTATCTTTTATTCAATCCAAGAAATGCATTTGTAATGAAGATATTCCTTTAATTGTAATTAAAATGTATGCTAATAATTTAATGGTTGATAAAAGTTTGGAAATTTTTCAAAAAATGAAAGAAATTTTTGGGTGTGAGCCTGGTGTTAGGTCTTATAATACTGTACTTAATGGTTTGATTGAATCAAGCCGGTTCGATCACGCGGGTTTGTTTTTTAAGAGGTTTAGGAAAATGGGTATTGTTCCAAATTTGGAAAGTTACAATCTTTATATGAAAATGTTGTGTAAGAAGAGAGAATTTGGGAAAGTTAAGGAAGTTTTGGAATGGTTGTGGGAGCGGAAAATGGGGCCGGATTCGGTTAGCTATGGGACGTTGATTAATGGGTTGGTTAAGAATGGGGAGATGGGAGACGCGGTTAAGGTGTTTGATGAATTGTCTGAACGAGGTGTGAGAGCGGATGTGATGTGTTTTAATGTTTTGATTGATGGGTTTTTTTAAAAAGGCGAGGTTTTTAAAGCGTGTGAGGTGTGGGAGAGGTTAGTTAGGTCATCGGATGTGTATCCCGATGTAAGTAGTTATAATGTTATGATTAGTGGATTTTGTAAGTGTGGGAAAGTTGAGGAAAGTTTGAGGATTTGGGAAAGAATGAAGGGGAATGAGAGGGAAATGGATTTGTTAACGTAAAGTGCGGTTATTAATGTGTTTTGTGAGTCGGGTAATGTTGAAGGTAGACGTGGGCATAGGAACCGAACCGGTTCTTCAGGAACCGGTTCTTGAGGAACCGGTTCTTGGTCAACGTTGACTGGAACCGGTTCTTCAAGAACCGGAACCGGTTCGGGACCGGTTCTTGGTCTTGAAAACCGGAACCAATGGAACCGAAATATAGGTTCGGAATCGGTTCGGTTCGGAACCGGTTCCTCAGGAACCGTTTTTTTTTTTTTCTTCCAGAACTTAACGGCCGTTAGAGGTATTTTTTCATCGTAAATCGATTTTGGGCCACTTGATTGTTAATACATAGAGCCTTAAGACCTAAAATACCTTCATAATGATAATATCTAGTGAATTAACACAAAAAACTCCAAGTTATTTCACAAAAAACACTTGGAAAAAATTAAAAACTCACTAATAATTCACTATAATTCGTTTAACGGCCGTTAAGGCCACTTTTTTTCATCGTAATTCGATTTTGGGGCACTTGATTGTTAAGTTTTGTTCTTCTTATGGACAAAACTCTTCCACTTTGTGAAAATGCGGATTCACTAGCAACCGTTGAAGCTTGAGCGCTTAGTAAATCACGTGCCATGATAGATAGAATGGGAAATTGATCTTCCCTTTCCTTCCACCAATTCAATACATCCACATTCATGAAAGCATCAACTCCAAGGCTAGCCAAAAAGTTTGTTCCGATATACCTATGATACTCGGTGTTCTTGTTGGAAGTTGAAGCCTCATTTCTTTGACGTTTGGTGGTTGTTTGGATAACATAATTGTATAGGTTTATCTTGGAATCCTTGCTTTTTTGGTAGAAACAAAGGGAGAAGGAGTAGTAGAAGAACTTGAGCCATATCTAGCTTCATAAACCTTATACAATCTTTCAAAATTCGCATTAAACTCACTTTTTGCCGTTATGGAAAAGTTTATATCCTTTTCATAACACTCCAAACTATCATTTATTTTTTCAATAAGTGCCTCAACGCCGCTAACATTTAAAGTGGGGTTCATTGCGGCGGCACAAGCAAAAATTGGTGGCATTTCCATAAAATATTTTTTCAACTTTTCTCTCATGCCTTTCACCATGCGTTCATATACACCATTATCCATACACTCAAATTCTACCAATTTTTCACCAATTTCATAAATTTGGTGAAGCACCAAATGACTAGTAGAATAATAAACCCCCGAAACCAAAACCGTGGCATTTTTAAACACTTGAAGTAAATCTACTAAAGTTTGAATAATTTCCCAAAGGTCAAACTTAGAAGATGCCAAACGGTTGTCAACTAGATCATCATGAAAATGTTTCAAAGTAATTTTTTGACGTAAAGCACATTCAAACATTGTAAGAGTCGAATTCCATCTAGTAGGACAATCCCAATGAGGTGACAAATATATCGAATCGGTATCTTTACACAATTTGATATACTTCTTATGTCTAGTCTTACCCCCCAAAAATACCTCCTTTAACATCTTAACAAAGTTGTTCCTAACTAATGCAATTGTAGCGTCACCCAACCCGCTTTGCACAACCAAGTTAAGAATATGTGCAACACATCGACCGTGATAAAAAATACCATCACAAATAGGAGTATATTTTATTTTCAAGTGGTCAACCGCTTTTGTATTATTACTTGCATTATCAAATGATATTGAAAAAATCTTTTGCTCAATTTTATAGTATGCAAACACATCTCTTAACTTATAGTATAGATTTTCACCGGTATGAGGTTCCTCAAAATTTTCAAAAGCAATTGTGCGTTTCATCATTTGCCAAGTACTAGGATCTATCCAATGAGCCGTAACACATATGTAAGAACCGGGCAAACCATGAGGAGCACTCCAAACATCGGTTGTCAAATTTAAGCTACCCTTTAAATTTTCAAAATCCGTTATAAGTAGTTTTTTAGCCAATTTCCAATTTTTCATACATGTACGTTTTAATGTAGAGCGAGTTAGAGTAGTGTACCTTGGTTGGATTAAGGTTTGAAATGTGGAAGTGACCTCCGGATCGTCCCAATGGTTGAATGGCCAAGCTTTTTTAATGGTCAAGTTGGAAAGTCCTTCACGAACCGCCTCCGTCGAATAATGAAAAATAGTGCCATCATTTCCTAATGTTTGTTGACCTTGTGAGGTGGTACCCCCATCTTGTGCTTTTTTCACCGCACAATGAAGTCTAACATGTTTGTCCAAAGTCGAGTTTGAACCTTTAAAGAGATTGTGACAATAATTACACCGAGCCTTAACAACACCATTCGACAACTTAACCAATTGAAAGTGTTGAAATACGGGAGCCGTTCTTTTATGATCCGTTATTATTTCCACCACCGTTGCCGCCTCACTTGTGGAACCAATACCGGTAGATTGCGTTTGTGAAGCGGAACTAGACTCCATTTTGTGAGAGATTTGATATATATTATATATATAGTGTATATATATAATATATATATATATTATATATTTTGTGATATATAAATATAAAATATGTAGAGATATAATGATTTTGGTAAGAGATTTATGAATACATAGTGTTTTTGTAAGATATATGGAGTGTTTGTAAGTGATGGAATGTGTAAAAATAAGCCTAAATGATGCTACATATATATACTAGTTGTATAATGGCAAAATGGTAATTATTGGGTGAATCTAACGGCTCCTAACGGTCAAAAAGGACCAAAAGTGGCAGATTCTAACGGCTAGTAACGGCTAGTTTGACTGGGTCGGTTCTTGGGATCGGTTCTTGGAACCGGTTCCTGAGGAACCGGTTTGGGACCGGTTCTTTGAAAAAAATGTGGAACCGGTTCCTAACTGCCGGTTCTTGAACCGGGACCGGTTCCTGAGGAACCGGTTCCAATCGGTTCCGGTTCTCGGTTTTTTTGGAACCGGTTCTTTGGAACCGGTTTTTTTGCCCACGTCTAGTTGAAGGTGGTATGATGGTTTTTAAGGAGATGGTAGCAAAGAGAGTATGTCCTGATGCTGCAGTTTATAATGTGTTGCTTAATGGGTTTTGTCGTGCTGGGATGATTAACAAATGCTTTGAATTGTGGGATCTTATGGAAAAGGTGTTGGGTTATATAACAAATTATCAAATTAAATCACGAAGCACGCAACGGAAGATTAAACTATGCAATTAATTAATTAACCAAGGAAAGAAAACATGTACCTTTAATTGTAGATGATAAAGTAAGAAACTTTATAATAAGGTTTAAAATAAAACCTCTCTACGATCGCACACACGACACGTCAAACAATACCCGAAGATTGCTAGATCTTGAATCACCAAAAGCTCTTCTTGAATTCCACTTGCTCGAATGAAACAAAAGAAAGATTTTTTGCTCGTCTGTTTTAGTCGAATCCCAACTCTATGTTGATCGACCAAGATATAAGCACGTACCAACAATTCTAATTGGTTAGTCAAATAAGAATTAACCAATTAAGCACCAACCAATGAAACTCTTTGTTTGCTGCTTATATTTCGAATTCGTGGACAGGGTTTATATTTATATTCACTTGTATTGTTAGGTATATATTATTAGGATATATATAGGGTATAAATATATCCCTAATAACTTAACCTTCAAGCAATATAATTTATAAATATAACTTGACTTGGACTAGGATTTAATTAATAATTACATTTAATTATTAATTAATATTTAATAATTAATAATTCATATTTATTAATTAATAAATAATTATAATTAACATATCTAGTTAATAATGTCCAATTATCATTTTTCTCAATTTGGTGATTATAAATATGTAGATACAATATATACATATTACCGGATATCTAAGTGTCAACGCGTGTGACCCCGTAGGCTTAAATACTTTCCGGACATACGTTCATTTTTTTACGTGATCATATACTAACAGCTCCCACTTGAGCTCGTAACAAATGAAGGTAATAACATTGGTTAGCGTCTAGCAACACGCCAATGCTCCCAGAAAAATTTAAGTATAGTTTCTTAAAGTATATTTAAATGGTTGAGGCATTTATTATCCCTTTGTTCAGATACCGTGTTAAACATGAATATGGATCAATGTCATTTCATGATTTAACGATTATGTTTCTCATTCCATAACTAATTAATGATTACCAAATATAATCGAGAACCATCTGGATTTATTTGGGCACGGCCATGCAAACATCTTAATTAGTTCTAATGAGGGCGCCAATGGTATCATTCTGCAACTATTAGTTGGAGGAACAAATCCTGTATTGACTACACGTGTCAGTCATCATACTTTACTACACTTTCTGAAAATAGCCCTTTATTTACTCCCTTATTCAGGAGAGTTAGAACTATATCAAGTAAGTGCAATCCATACATGCTGGCCTGCTTGTATCTCAAGTCAAAGGATCAATAAAGTAACCATTTACGAATTTTTACTTAATGACGCCGATCCATAAAGTAATAATTCGTTTGTGGGGTAGTCCGATATGCATCAACTATGGATATCATGTAAGTTTGGTGGGACCATCCATTATATATTCCAAGAATATAACCAATCGCTCAGATTTGTCTTAGTTTAATTATATTCCCATATAATTAATCGACAATGGATAATTTAGAATATTTAATAAAATATTCAAGGATTAAACATGCAAATATGGGATACAATAAATATTAAATGAAATCAAACATATCAAGTACTTTATTTCATTATGAAAAATATAAATTGTTTAACATCCCTTATCCAAATACCGAAACAACAGATTTACATGAAATAACTAGCTAACTTAAGTCCCATGCCCTCGGCATGCCTTTCAAGCTTGGGCCTAGCCAAAGCTTTTGTGAAAGGATCAGCTAAGTTAAAATCTGTGTGAACTTTGAGTAATTTGATCTCCCCTAGTTTGATTTGCTCACGAACATAGTGATATCGTCTAGCATAATGTCTGGCACCTTTCTGAACTCCGGGTTCGTTGGCAATGATTAATGCACCAGTATTATCATAGTACATATCAGTGGGTAAGTCACTTGAGGGGATCACGTCAAGCCCGCTAATGAACTTCCTTATCCAGACTGCTTCCATTGCGGCTTCTGAGGCGGCAATGTACTCAGACTCTGTTGCAGACATGGCAACTGTAGTTTGCTTCTTGCTTTTCCAATCCACAGCACCTCCGTTAAGAACGAAGACGAATCCTGACTGAGACTTCGTGTAATCTCTATCAGTTTGAAATCCAGCATCACAGTATCCGGTCACTTTGAGCTCTAAATCTGGATTTCCTCCATACACCAAAAACATATCTTTAGTAGCCCGTAGGTACTTCAGAATGTTCTTAACAGCAGTCCAGTGACTTTCACCTGGATTCTGTTGATATCGGCTAACGATGTTTTGCGCGAACGCCACATCGGGTCTAGTGCATCTAACCGCATACATAATAGATCCCACAACCGAAGCATAAGGAACTCTTTGCATACGCTCCACCTCATTAGGTGTATTAGCACCATGTTTGACAGATAAACTAAGTCCTTCTTGCATAGGTGTAAACCCACGCTTAGAATTCTCCATCTTGAATCGCTTCAAGACCTTATCAATATAAGCACTTTGACTTAGTCCAATTAATGGATTTAACATCTTGCAACATTGGAATGTGTTTTCCTATGATCAATATGGATCAATGTCATTTCATGATTTAACGATTCTGTTTCTCATTCCATAACTAATTAAGATGTTTGCATGGCCGTCATCAACATACAAGACAAGGAAAGTAACATTACTCCCACTAGCTTTGCGATATACACATGGCTCATCGGGATTTTGAACGAAACCAAACTTTTTGATTTCTTCATCAAACCGCTTGTTCCAACTTCTTGATGCTTGCTTTAGTCCATAAATGGACCTTTGAAGCTTGCATACTTTGTTGGGATGTTTTGGATCAATAAAACCTTCAGGTTGATCCATATAGACTTCTTCATCCAAGTAACCATTTAAGAAGGCAGTCTTAACATCCATTTGCCATATCTCAAAGTCATAGTACGCAGCTATGGCTAAGAGAATCCTAATGGCTCTAATGTCCGCAACTGGAGAAAAGGTCTCATCATAGTCAACTCCAAAACGTTGAGTATAACCTTTCGCCACGAGACGAGCTTTATAGGTGTGTACATTTCCATCCATGTCCGTCTTCTTCTTGAAGATCCACTTGCACCCAACAGTTTGAGCATTTTGTGGAAGATCAACCAAGCACCAGACTTGATTGTCTTTCATGGATTTCATTTCCACCTTCGTAGCTTCAAGCCATTTGTCAGATTCCGGATCTGATAATGCTGCTTTGAAATTCGGAGGCTCATCGAGATCTCCTAAAACGTTTTCTTCTACCATCAGACATAATCTGTCAGTAGGACGTCTTGTCCTTTTGGACCTACGAAGTGGAATCGCTTCATCATCATCGACTTGAGGTTCATCACTTTGAACATTTCCCCCCCCCCCCCCAAGTTGATGATTGCTAGGAGCTTCAGAAGGTGACACATCTTCCTCTTGAGTCTCATCAAGTTCTACAACCCTCCCACTGTTCTCTTGAGCTAATTTCTTTTCAAAGAATTCAGCATATCGAGCAACGCGAACAGTGTTTGTGACGGGATTATAGAAGTCGTAACCCATCGTTTCCTTAAGGTATCCGACAAAGATGCACTTAGTAGTTCTGGGTTCAAGTTTGTCAGGCGTATCGCGCTTCACAAGTGCCTCACATCCCCAGACTCTTAAGTAAGACAGATTAGGAACATTTTCATGCCATAATTCATATGGTGTCTTGTCAACCTTCTTGGTTGGAACCATATTGAGAATGCGTACAACAGTCTCTAGAGCATAATCCCAAAATGAAAATGGGAGAGTCGTAAGGGTCATCATAGATCTCACCATGTCTAGCAAGGTTCGATTTCTCCTTTCAGACACTCCATTATGTTGAGGAGTGTATGGAGGAGTAAGCTGTTGGACTATTCCACACGCTTTCAGATAATCCTTAAACTCTTGGCTTAAGTATTCACCACCTCGATCTGAACGAAGAATCTTGATGGTTTTGCCGAGTTGATTTTCTACTTCATTTTTAAACTCTTTGAATGTTTCAAACACTTCATGTTTATGTTTAAGCAAGTAAACATAACCATAACGACTGAAATCATCCGTAAAAGTTATGAAGTAGCTAGCTCCTTTTCTTGACACATGTCTAAATGGGCCGCAAACATCGGTATGAATGAGTCCAAGAAGATCTTTAGCCCTTTCCGGTTTATTCTGAAAAGGTTTTCTTGTCATCTTGCCAGAAATACATGACTCGCATCTATCAAATGATTCATCATTTAATTGTAAGATCCCTTCACGTTGAAGTCTTTCAATGCGATTTTTGCCAATGTGTGCAAGACGACAGTGCCACAGATAGGTAGAGTCCAAGTTAGTCTTGGCTCTTTTGCTAACATTATACATTGAATTATTTGAATCACAACCACGCATATCAATTTCATAAATACCATCACAAGCAATAGCATCAGAATAATGTACATTATTTTTAGAAACTGAAATACCATTATCATTAAAAACATTAATGAATCCGTTGTCTTTCAACAAAGAAACTGAAATACCATTATCATTAAAAACATTAATGAATCCGTTGTCTTTCAACAAAGAAACTGAAACTACACCTCTAGTAATAGATGGTGCATAATGACAATTGTCCAAAACAATAATTAAACCGGAAGGAAGAACTAAATGATATTCTCCAATAGCTTCAACAGGTGCTGGTAGACCATTGCCCACGAACAACTGCAAAGCTCCGGGCTTCAGCTTCCTCCTTTTCCTAAGTGCCTGTAATTCATTACAGATATGAGTTCCACAGCCAGTGTCATAAACCCATGATTTACGCTTAGTAAAGGAAAATAATTCAATGGTGAAGATACCTGAAGCACTAGCATTGCTAGCTTGCTTCTTCTTCACATTCAACTCGGCAAGATACTTGGGACAGTTCCTCTTCCAGTGCCCAACTTCATTACAATGATGACAGGTCTGGTCTTTAGCCGGATGCTCTTTCTTAGCCGGAGGGGTTTTCTTTGGTTTGGGAGCATAAGCAGCTTGCTTACCCTTGCCTTTACCATCAAACTTGCCTTTAGCTTGGTGCGATTTCTTAGCTTTCTGGATCCGACCCCCTCTTATCATAAGAACATTTGGGTCATTGGCCTTTTTTGGAATCGTCTTCTCATATTCAATGAGCATAGCATGAAGTTCATTGACGCTTTTTTTCATAGAGTGCATGGTATAGTTTTGCACAAAACCCTCATATTCCTTCGTAAGGGATTTGAGAATCATGCCAACTTTTACCTCTTTATGATAAGCGTACTCCATCGAATCCAATTTGTCAAAAATGCTCTTCATCTTGAGCACATGACTGCTAACCGATTTTCCAGATTCAAGTTTCATGTCATGGAGTTCCACGACTAAGTCGAACAGTTCCACTCCAGCTTGTTTTTCATACAAGGATTTAAGTTCTGTGATCCATATGGAGTGTAGAGCTCGAATTGTTTTTGAAGCTCGGGAGACATGCTCGCAAGCATCAAACAACAAACTTCATTGAATCCAGTGTACTGAATCCTATATTCAGCTTTTTCAGCTGCTGTGGATTCAGCACTTGGTTCGGTTGGCCGTTGCCTTTCAATGACATCCATGCGTTCCTCAACTCTTAGAACAATTCTCAGTTGACGATGTCAGTCATTGAAATTTGATCCATTAAGCTTTTCTCTTTCAAACATTTGCCGAAAAGCATTAGTGTTTGTGGAAGGATTCATTGCCATCTACAAAACAGATTAAGTTCAAAAATCAGTATTTTCGATAATAAATCCTTAGGAAATCAATTACCCAATGTTTATCAAATAAACAATTAATTTCATTAAGGCTAGGATCCAATTGACATACAATCATTTCATCAGTTGATCTGCTAGAAATGATTGTACTCAAAAGGTAAGTGACGAGCAATAATTGCATTACATGTGCAATTCCTAGTAAGAATGGGACCTACAAATTACACTTGATTCATCAAGTGATTTGTAGTCATGTTTTGTCCCATCTTTTGCCACGGGTCAAGGTCTCACCGCTTAACTCGCTTTAAGTCGTCCAACCAAGAACGCGCAAATTTGTCCACCACTGTGTACCAGTGAGTGGGATTTTCCATGCAACTGCCATTTCACCACTGTGTACCAGTGAGTAAAACAACAGCCACAAGTGTCCTTTTCAAGTTGGATGGCAAATGACTTAAGTTTATTGGGTCAATCAATTTGATGTGTGATCAAAAAGTTATGTTTGAAGATTCATGCATATCTTCTAAACATAATATGTTTATAAAACTCATTTTTATTGCCTTTAAATACAAAAGAGCTCGGTAGCTCCATTTGAACGCACAAAGAAGCGCAAGGGCAAAGGTATGCGATAAACGCGATTTAAAAGCCCGCCCTTTTAGGAGGCTAGCGCACTCCGACTTATACCTCTCTTAGAGTTTGTTCAAATGGGTGAGCCGGTGTATCTTTTGATTTTAGGGCACCAATTTTATAAACAAAATCTTATTTCGATATATTTAGTCAAGTTTATTTTTCCAAAAACAATTTTGCACACAATTTTCATAAAAGGCAAAATTAAACTTACTAAATTTACAACTTAACAATTAAGGTAATCAACCTAATTTTGGTCACTATGGTATAATATTGGCTCCTCTTTCATATGGAAAGAGACCACATTCATCAAGTTGCCTTGATTGCGTAAGCCAAAATTTCTATAACAAATTATCTACCATAAATAACAAGATGCTGATCTGGAAAATCCAGCAGCTTCACGACCAAATCTGGCCCTGAAGAAGGCCGAACTGGGCTTAGCACAAAACATAAAAGTTGTAGCTCTATGAGTCAAGCATCTACTGTAAAGATTTCAGCTTCTAACTCCTTACGGTTGATTAGTTATGATTTTTTTAGTGAACTGGTGTCAAACAGGAACTTTCACAAAACATAATCACATTGTCACACAATTAGTTATTCAATTATCTAGCATAATTAACCCTAATGATCAAGATTTCATATCAATATATCTAAGTAATAATCATGAATAATTTGCATGAAAAATTCATGATTTTTACTTCTATTTAACAATTAAATAATTAAAAGTACACCATAAACGCATGCAATTATCACATAATAATGCTTAAAGATCAAAACTTGGAATTAGGGTTTTAAAAAAAAAATTTTTTTTTTATTTAGATCTGATTTCGAAACATATATAAATAAATAAAATTAATTTTGTTTCCATTTAATTTAATATAAACCATTATAATAAAATAACAAAATTAATCTAAAATTTATATATAAATTTCGATCCTCATGAACCCTAACCCCCCTTCAAATTTTGATCTTTTTGGTAATTAATCATCACATAGTAGGCTCGTGATACCACTGTTGGGTTATATAACAAATTATCAAATTAAATCACGAAGCACGCAACGGAAGATTAAACTATGCAATTAATTAATTAACCAAGGAAAGAAAACATGTACCTTTAATTGTAGATGATAAAGTAAGAAACTTTATAATAAGGTTTAAAATAAAACCTCTCTACGATCGCACACACGACACGTCAAACAATACCCGAAGATTGCTAGATCTTGAATCACCAAAAGCTCTTCTTGAATTCCACTTGCTCGAATGAAACAAAAGAAAGATTTTTTGCTCGTCTGTTTTAGTCGAATCCCAACTCTATGTTGATCGACCAAGATATAAGCACGTACCAACAATTCTAATTGGTTAGTCAAATAAGAATTAACCAATTAAGCACCAACCAATGAAACTCTTTGTTTGCTGCTTATATTTCGAATTCGTGGACAGGGTTTATATTTATATTCACTTGTATTGTTAGGTATATATTATTAGGATATATATAGGGTATAAATATATCCCTAATAACTTAACCTTCAAGCAATATAATTTATAAATATAACTTGACTTGGACTAGGATTTAATTAATAATTACATTTAATTATTAATTAATATTTAATAATTAATAATTCATATTTATTAATTAATAAATAATTATAATTAACATATCTAGTTAATAATGTCCAATTATCATTTTTCTCAATTTGGTGATTATAAATATGTAGATACAATATATACATATTACCGGATATCTAAGTGTCAACGCGTGTGACCCCGTAGGCTTAAATACTTTTCGGACATACGTTCATTTTTACGTGATCATATACTAACAAAAGGATGATTGTAGGAATGTAATTAGTTTGAATATACTTATTAAGGGGATGTTCGAAAATAAGAAGGTGGAGGAAGCAATTTTTTTGTGGCAGCAATTGCACGAAAAAAATAGTTTCAATGTGAATTCGACTACCTATGGCATTTTGATCCATGGTTTATGTCAGAACGGGTATGTAGATAAGGCTTTTACAGTTTTAAAAGAGGCAGAAACTAAAAATGATAATAATCTTGATGTTTATGCATTTTCTTCAATGATCAACGGATTTTGTAATGTTGGGAGGTTGAATGATGCTCTTTCCGTGTTAGATGGAATGGTTAAGAACGGCTATAATCCAAACACAAATGTTTGTAACACACTAATTAAAGGATTTATTCAAGCTCGTAAAATCAAGGATGCTATCGACTTCTTTGATAAGATGGTGAGTATGGGTAGCTCCCCAACTATTGTCACCTACAATACACTAATTGATGGATTATGCAAAGCACAACGTTTTGACGAAGCTTATTGCCTTGTGAGGGAAATGCTGGAAAAGGGATTGACACCCGATAAGATCACTAATAGTTTGTTAATGCGTGGTTTATGTCAAGACACAAAGGTGGAGATGGCTCTTAAGTTGTGGCATCAGGTCATCGACAATGGTTTTAAACCTGATGTAATTATGTACAATATTATTTTACACGGGCTTTGTTTGGTAGGAAATGTTGAATATGCATTGCAGCTGTATTTAAAGATGGGTGAACACAAATGTGTTCCAAATCTTGTTACTTTTAACACTTTAATGGAAGGTTTTTACAAAGTTAGGGATTGTGTAAAGGCATCAAGCTTTTGGGCGCGAATTTTGAAAAGTGGCTTTAAGCCTGATATCGTCTCGTATAACATTGTACTTAAGGGCCTCTGTTCTTGTAATAAGATACCAGATGCGATTTGTTTTTTGAATGATGCGATTGTGAGGGAGATTGTACCATCTGCTGTTACATGGAATATACTTGTGAGGGCAGTTTTGAGGTAACAACCTTCGTTGCAGCAATGCAGAAATTAACTATTGTGAAAGTAAGTTTCTTTCTTTTTTATTTGTGGTTATTCCTGTTGAAAGTGAACGAGTTTTATACCCATGGTACTTCTGATTTCCATTACATATTAGCATTGTACATGCTAACATAGTTTATTGTATACATGGTGAGATGATAAGGGTTTGAGGTAAGAAACTTGATTATGGTGGTATATGTAAAATTATTCGACTCTATAGTTTTAATCAGCCAAGTATCCAACCATCTGACTATAGCTTTAAGTCGCATATAATCACTTAAAAGACATACGTCCAAAGATCCCATGACCGTGCACTGTTATAGCATCTTGAAATATATCTATTGGTGTTTTATCCCCTTCTCTTGTCTATTTGGGTGCGGTTTAGCTAGGATGATCGTTGCATTTGATTAAAAAGAAGTGTTAAATATATGTTGAATTGCTGTGGTCATGAAGTTTGTTCCAGAATCAGTTATAATTTTGTAGTGTCTAATTTCCTGCAGATTGATTTGTTTTCTGAAAATAAATCTTGTTTTGACACTTTCAGTGACAAACTGGCTGCTTGCAACTTGTCTGAAGGTTTTGCTGAGATGCTGGTCACTTGCATCCATTATAAAAGACAAAGTTCGAATATATGTGCTTGGTGTTGCATCTTGGTTCTTGTACTCCTTATACAAAGGTACTTTCGTAACTTATTATATACTTTAGTACAAAAAAAATGACCTGTTAGTCTCTATTTAGGGCCTGTTTAAAGAGCAAGGTTTGTAATATACTGTAGTTGGATACATGTGATATTTATTTTCGTTATTTGATTACATCTGTAGAATGAAGTATCATTTCTTCATTGTAATATATGAATGGACCAATAAGATTAACCTGAATGCTGAATATGAGTGGAGTTTTTTCTAAGTACTGCTCTTTTCTATAGAATATGCATTTTGGAAACACGTAGTATTGTTTTCATAAACTATCGGCTTTCGTTTATCTACTTTTTGTTAATAGACTAACCAGAATTTTATGCAAATATAGTAAATAAGGAGGGATGCATCAGTATTGCAGGTTGTTGGTCAAAGAGATGTTGCCAACATAGCTAGGGGGAATAACTTGAATTAATAATATCCCCTGGCAAAAAAACTCTCTCTCTATGGCGCGAAAATATATCAGTAACCGCCATTGATAAACCTTCAATACTCCATCATTTCTTCACCAATTTAGTCCATTCTTCTTGTATTCTGCTTACGGTAATTTTGTCATCACCGAAACCCTAGAATTTGGGCCAAAATGTCTAATCAAAAACCTAATAAATTGGGGAAAACATATGATACAAGGAATGGAGGTACTAATAATAAGAATTATGCAAATCTCCATAGTGGTGTGAACAGTGGCAATAGTAAAAAAGGAAGACAGAGTAGAATTGGTGAAATGAAGAATTTGGAAAAGGGGGGAGAAGGTAAGAGTAGTCATGCTGGATTTCAAGGGGTTGAAGAATGCCCTGAGATAAATGAGCAAAGTACGGGAAAAGTGCAAGCTGAATGCAGTGCAGAGAACAAGGAATTGGAAAGCAATAATGGTAAGAATATTACTGAATCTGTTATAGCTAATAATGTTTGTGTGGAAACTCAAAATGTTACAGAGGATAAGCAAATGAATAAGATGAATTATGCACAAGTTTTAAAGGGCAAATCTGTAGAGATTGACAAGAAATTGGTGTTTGTGGCAACTGAAATGAATAATGAGGGAAGGGAAGTAGTTATTTTTGATGAAGAATTGGTCAATGAGGGTAGTAAGAGATGAAATAAAACAATTTGTGGACATTTTGTGGGATTTAGAATGAACTTTGGAGAATTAAAATACAATATTATGAGAATGTGGAGGAAGTATGGGCTAGTTGAGGTAGTTTCTAACAACAATGGGGTATTCTTTTTTAAGTTCAGTTAGGAGGATGACATGGAATTCTTGATAGAAAATGGACCATGGCTGATCAATAATAAACCAATGATTGTACAGAGATGGAACCCTGGGGTGAATGTTGACATGAGTGAGCCAAAAAAAGTATCATTATGGGTTAAACTGAGAAATATCCCACTAGAAGCATGGAGTAGCATGGGTATTAGTAAAATAGCAAGTAGGGTGGGAAGACCAATTATGATGGATAAACTAACTGCTAAGATGTGTTCTGATGGAAAGGGTAGAAATGAATATGCTAGAGTGCTTGTTGAGATTGAAGCTGAAAAGGGTTTTGTTGAGGAGATTGAAATAAACTACACAGATAGTAACAATCTGGTAAAACATGTTAAGTATGTTAATGTGGAGTATGTGTGGAAACCTGTAGTGTGTTAGCATTGTGGGGTGTTTGGACATAGTTATGAGGGGTGTATGGTAAGAGAGAAAACTGTAGTAGAGGAACAAGTGATCGCCCAAAATGAAGAGAAGATAAGTGATAAGCAAGGGGATCAACAAAATGCATTTATACAAGTTAATTACAAAAGGAAGCAAGCAGGTTATTGGGCTAACAGGAATAGGATTTATGTTCAAAGAAAGGGAGACAGTTATGCTGAAAAAAGTGGTTATAATAGATATAAAGCCCTGCAGCATGAAGTAAATAAAGAAGGGGATATGAAAGGTAAGACAGTGGATGTTGGAAGTGAAAAGGAAACAGAAGTGAACGAAATTAAGGGACATAAACCTATTAAAAATGGTGTGAGGAACCTAAAGGGTGTGGAAATTAGTGCAGAGATTGACAATGAAATAGATGAGTACATAAAAATGAAGTATTTACCTGGGAAAGAAATAGAAGGTAAATGGAAGGATGCCGGTTTACGGAAGTTTAAACAAAGATGGAAGGAGATCTATAAGAATGAGGATTATGAAATTAGGCAAATAAATGAGGATGAAGTTGAGGAGGATGAAAGTGGTATAGCTACTTTTATTAATATAAATGAATATGGAATTGGGGTGAATGAGAATACTATGCGAAATTTAGGAGCACATGGGAAAATTAATCTTTAATGGATCTCAAAATGGCAGTATGGAACATTAGAGGGCTAAATGAGCTCTCTAAACAAAAGGAGGTTAAGAATCTTATTAAGAATGAGGATTTGAGTATATGTGCATTGGTTGAAACTCATTTAAAGGGGGAAAAGATTGATCATATATGTAACAGTGTGTTTAGAAATTGGAAGTGGATGTCCAACATGAGTGACAGTAAAAGAGGTTGTAGAATTGTATTGGGATGGGATGCGAGTATTGTTAGAATAATGTGTGTGAGTAAAATGGGGCAGACGTTACTATGTTTTGTAGAGAATGTGGCAAGTAAAAGGCATATGTATGTTTCTGTGGTTTATGCTGAGAATAAGGGTAAGGAGAGAAGGGCTTTATGGTCTGAGTTAGGCTTACATAAGAGGGTAGTTAATAAATTCCCTTGGCTGATATTAGGTGATTTTAATGTAACTTTAAAAGTGGGGGAGAGTACTTCTGGAGCATCTTTTATGACTGCAGACATGAGTGAGTTTTTTGAATGTGTTACTGACATTGAAGTGGAAGACTTGAGCAGTTCAGGAATGAATTATACCTGGACACAATGCATGAAAAACCCGAGGGAAGGTATATTAAGGAAATTAGATAGAGTTATGTGTAATGAGGAGTTTATAGAACAATACCCTGATGCTAATGCCGTGTTTCTGCCTCAGTTAATTTCTGACCATTGTCCTGCTGTGGTTAGTTTCCCTTATTGTCAAAAGAAGGTTAGTAAACCATTTAGGTTTGTTAACTACATAACTGATAAAATTGGGTTCAAGGACATTGTTTCTAGAGAATGGGGTAACATTACAGGATGTAGTGGGATACAGAGAATTATGGTGAAGTTGAAAAGACTTAAATATCATTTGAAAAAGTTGAATTGGCAGAATGGTGACATTTTTGAGAATGTTAAAAAGGGTAAGATAGAACTACAAAGAATCCAACAACTTATTGACAGCGATCCATTTAGAGTTGATTACAGGGAGGAACAAACAAAGATGTTAGCGAAGTATGTGGAAGCTTGTAAAGATGAGGAAAAGTTACTGTTTCAAAAGGCCAAGATAGATTGGATGCACGAGGGGGATAGAAATACCGCATACTTCCATAAGGTAATAAAAGGCAGATACCAAAAGAGCAAAATTGAGACAATATACAATGAAGAAGGTGAAAAGTATGAAGGGAATGAAGTTGCAGATCAATTCGTTAAGCATTTTGAACAATTTTTGGGTGTTGCTTTGGCGGTAGAGGAGGTATATAATCCTGAGGAGTTATTTCACAAAACTGTAAGCACTTTGGATAGTGAATACATGATAAAGGAGGTGACTGAAAATGAAGTTAAAGAGGCTTTAGATGATATTGATGATAACAAGGCACCTGGTCCAGATGGATACACTGCAAAATTCTTTAAAGCAGCTTGGTCTATTGTGAAAGAGGATTTGTGTGAGGCTGTGAAGGATTTTTTTCACAAAAATGGTGATTTGGGTGGCCTTAATGCTACTGTCCTTGCTCTTGTTCCTAAAGTAGACACACCAGGTAAGGGTCTCTAAGGTCTCTGATTTCAGACCGATTGCTTGTTGTAATGTAGTTTATAAAGTTATAAGCAAGATCATCACAAGTAGAATAAAAGGAGTGCTTGGGAAATTAGTTGATGATAACCAAAGTGCCTTTATACCTGGGAGGAGCATAACTGACAATATTATGTTGACCCAAGAGCTGCTTAGAAACTATAATTGGAATAGTGGTAGTGCTAAATGTGCAATGAAGATAGATCTGCAGAAGGCCTATGATACAATTAGTTGGAGTTTCTTGGGAAAGATTCTGAATTGGTATGGTTTCCCTAAGATGATGTGTGAATGGATTATGAAATGTGTGACCAGTGCTAAGTTCTCAGTTCTCTGTTAATATTAATGGGGAAATAAAGGGATACTTTAATGGTGCTAGAGGCTTAAGACAAGGGGACCCAATGTCCCCCTATTTGTTTACGTTAGTTATGGAGGTTTTTACTCTCATGATCAAAAGGAAAATCAAGGAGAATGGGGGGTTTAAGTATCATTGGGGATGTAAACAACTGGGAATTACTCACCTTTGCTTTGCTGATGATCTGATTGCTGTTTGTTATGGAAATATGAGGTCAGCACAATGTATTAAAGAAGCTTTAGATGAATTTAGCAAATGCTCCGGTCTTTATCCAAATGTGGGAAAAAGTTCTGTGTTTTTTGGGAATGTCAAGCATGAGACTAGAGATCAAATTGTTAGGCTCTTAAAATTTAAAGAGGGAAAACTTCCAGTTAGGTACCTTGGGGTTCCTTTGATAACCAAAAGTCTTGGTACAAAGGACTGCCAAGAGTTAGTTGACAAGGTAAAAAGAAGAGTAAATGATTGGAGAAATAAATACCTTTCCTATGCTGGTAGATTGCAATTAGTTGCATCAGTGTTATCCTCAATGCAAGTGTATTGGGCTACTGTGTTTTTATTACCTAAAGCAGTGATAAAAGAAATTGAAAAAATTTTGAAAGGTTTTTTTGTGGCGTGGAGGGGATTTTAAAAGGGGAAAGGCTAAAGTTGCTTGGAAAGAAGTTTGTAAACCTAAGGATCATGGTGGTTTGGGTTTGAAGTCCTTAGTTGATTGGAATGAGACCCTTCTTACTAAACATGTGTGGAATATTTGGACTAGGAAACAATCTATATGGGTGAAATGGATTGAGAATGAGAGACTGAAGGGGAGTTCTATCTGGGAGGTCAAATATGATGCAAAAAATGCATGAAGTTGGAAAGGTATTTTGAAGGTTAGAGATATAATGACACATTGCTTTAGTAAATTGGGAAATGGTAAGATGACTTCAATCTGGTATGATAAATGGAGTAATGAGACTCCATTATGCAAGATTATAACTGACTCTATGATTAAAGCTGCTGATTTTAGTTATAAGGCAAAAGTGACAGATGTGATTGAGGATGGAGAGTGGATATGGCCTAGCAATTGGGTTAGAAGTGCTACTGATATTCAGAAGGTTAATGTTCCTACATTAGATGAACAAAAAGAGGACAAATTGATATGGATTAATAATAAAGGAGACGAGGTTAATTTCTCTATTAGCAGAGTTTGGGTTGATACTAGGAGTTTTGGTAATAAAGTTGATTGGGCAAAAATAGTATGGTTTTCACAATGTATTCCTAGTCATGCTTTTATAGTTTGGCTAGCCGTAAAGGGAAGATTATGCACTCAAGACCGACTGGCGAAATGGTACCCTATGAAGGAGTATGAATGTATTTTTTGCAAGAAGCAAAGGGATTCGGTTCAACACCTATTCTTTGAATGTGAATACTCTAGTTGGATATGGAAGGAGATGCAGGGGAAGATAAAAGGGGATGATATTCCTATGGGTTGGGATGATATAATTAGATGGTTTATAAACTCCAAATATCCCAAATCTGTTTGGAACATTGTGCAACGAATTACATTGGCTGCATGTGTTTATGGCATTTGGAAAGAAAGAAATGGCAGACTATTTAGTCAAAATAAGATTGCAAAGGAGAAACTTAAGGATCAAGTCATGGAAGGCATCAAAATGAGGCTGTTTAAGCTGAAATTTAAGAATTGCAATGCTTATGAGGAGTTAAAGAATAAGTGGGAACTATATTAGCTGTTATGAGTAGAATGTATTGTGGTTTGGTGACAAGCATTACTGCACCAGGTTCCTGTTGGTTTGCTTTAATCTACTTGTGAATTTGTATTGAATGTAAATGAGTATAAGTGATTGTATAGAGGTAGATAATAATATGTAGCATGGATTATGATTGGAATTGTAAATGGTGGGTATGTCCACCATGGATAGGAATTGATATAATTGTAACTTGACGTCTTGACATAAAGCAATATGGGCCGAAGAATAAACAAAAGCCATTGGGCCTGAAATTTTTAAAAAAAAAAATTAACAAAAAAAAAATGAAGTTGTATGATGTATAGCTCAAAGTAGCAAGGTCATACTTCGGGTTATATCTCATACTATACCTTTTTCATGTTGAAAAGATTCATTGCAAGTCCCACTCTGTTTCAACCCTCTAAGTTGTGTCAATATTTTTTAGAAATCAAAGAAGTTGAAACACATTTAGAAGTGGCAATGGGTCGGGTGGGTGGGTTGGGAAAGTGGTAATTGCCTATTGGGTCAAAATAGGTAACTTTTAGGTGCCGTCATATGAACTGAACATTTCTTATGCATTTGATATTACATTAATGTTTGAAGTATAATTACAAATTCTTATCACAGCTGTACGATATTATTCTGAATAATATGTCTTACGAGTTTTTATGTGTTAAAAATACACCTTGGCCGACTTTTAAGCAGGTTTCTGCTCTTTGGAAATAAAGCATGATTGCAACGTGCTAAGTGAATGGGTCAAAATTTGTTATCTATATTGATGCGGGTCTAGGATTTCGGTTGGGTAATCATTACCATAACAAAAAATTTAGTCCTTGCACTATGATAAGAATTTTTTACTTTTACTCTTAAAAAGACTGTTTTGAATTGTGCATGTGTATACCCTGTCTTCCATGTAGGCTTTATACCTTCATTCAGTCAAACCTTCTTTTCTTTATCTTTTCCATGTCAGCATCATCTTATTCAAATGACATTTTGGTGACTCTACATATATCACCAGAATCATAATGATGCAAAAGCTAATTAGCATGATATATCAGTCTGAAGAGTTTAAGATAATACTTTGGGTTATTCACCATGCCATATTCATAATTACCCAAAGACAAAACTATAATTACAGAAAGTCACTTCACTCTTTCTCATCGTCGTTTTTTTTGCTTTCTATTCTCTGTGTTTCTCCTAACATCTTTTGCTCGTAGGTCAATTGTGTAATCAAGCCAACCAAAATTACACCAAGAATTGCAACTTTCCTCCAATCAAAAGATGGAGTGATCAAGGAATCAATTAGAGAGATGCTAATTAAGCCGAT
Organism: Erigeron breviscapus; assembly: GCA_034093135.1. NCBI lineage: Eukaryota > Viridiplantae > Streptophyta > Magnoliopsida > Asterales > Asteraceae > Erigeron > Erigeron breviscapus. Next base: position 1,585,563 of record CM067173.1, read on the forward strand.
CAATGCAAGGTAAATGTTTCTTCTAGTTTCCGTTCCTGCATTTTGCTTGGTCAATTCTTTGAGCTTTTCAGCTTCCTCTTTTGCCAGTGTTTTGTCAACAGGCTTACTTTGCCCCAAGTTTTTGAAGAATAGACCTTCATTTACTTCATTCTGGAACCGTACTTCAAACTCATCTATTTTCCTTTGGTTTTCTTCTATCTCCAGCTTGTTTGATTCTGCCGATTCTTCAAATGCTTGCATTTGGCTTTCTATGTTCCCCATTATCTGTGAATAATAGACAAGGAAAACCCGACTCAGTTATGGAGTAATAATACTTTGAGAACACAAGCAAATCGCTCATTAACACGTAAGTACTCTCGCCCCCAAGTGCTTCGTCTTAGTGATTCATGTCCTTCAATTTATGTAGCTGGTACATATGTCGAATTATTTTTATTATAGAATGAAAAGTTATTTGTAGGATCGGGTATATCTGTTCTTGTTGTGTAATAAAAAGGTTAAATAAGTTTTCCTTCCCCCAAAAAATTAAAATGTAGGAACAAAATCCGTTTTAGCCAACCCGACACAACCATTTTTGACAAATTACCCAACTCATTTTTTTCACCTCCAGATGAAATGTGTAGCTAGAGGTTGCTTGTTCCTGTGGGAAATTGTCTTGCGTAAAGCCTATGGTCAAGAGATAATTAAATTGGTAAGGAATGCAAGTACTTTCCATTATTGGTTAATGCATTTTAGATGAGTTAAAGACGGATATCATATCAAAGAAGATGGAACAAACCCTGGCACTGGCTTCTTCAAGTTCTTTGAGGGCATTTTCCCCTACTTGGTCAAACTCGACATTGGCCTCTTCAGCAAACTTTGTAAGATATTCCGATCGTTCATCCAAGTAATCGGTAAGACGGACTTTTTGGGCTTGGAGCATTGCAATTCTTGCTAGAAGATCTTGTTTTCGTGCATCACCTTCAGGTGAGGGTTCTGGTGATGATGACTGAGTATTTGTATTAGAGTCTTTTGACTTGCAGACGAAAAATATCCTTGAGTGGTGGTTTTTGTTCTTGATGAAGAAATCAGTTTTATGAAAAAAGTCATGTTTTGTAGTAGTGAAAATTGTTTGTATGGCTTTCAGTGAAATCATGCTATGTTTTCTGTTATGTTTTGAAACAGAAGCAGCTTCTTTGAACCTCTTATCAATTCAATACATTATCTTGTTTTGGTGTCCAAGTATTTTCCAGAAGAATTTTTACTAAAGCCAAAGCACTACATGTTTAACTAGTTGTACATTATGCTTAACAAGTTATAAGTTGGTTTTGATTTGGCATTTCTTTGACTGGAAAATGACACTAGTCTTTTTGTGAGTTGTTTAGAAATCTGGTTTTTGTTAAATTATTGATTTGTTGTTATATTTTTGGCGGCCTAAATGAAATGGTATGCAAGGGTTGAGCCCGAGCCTGACTATAACATTGTTAATACCAGCCACTACCCTACTTCCATTACCCGCTTTACAACTCGGGCAAGGGTTGAGCCCGAGCCCGACTGTAAAATATAAAGAATGATCAATTTTTAATGGTACATTGGCTGGGAATTTTTTCGAGTTCAAGCTACGTAAAGAATCTACAAAGTTGTTTGCCGTGACGGTGGAATTTTGAGGTGGTGGGATAGCTAGGGTGGTGGTAGTGGCACCAAGGGTTCCGGTGTACTGAAGTGTGGCTGTAGCGGTTTTGTTGTCGACTACAATTGGTGAGTCCATGAATGGGGATGCTACCATCATAAACTTGCCAGAGGTTTTGGCGGCGGTGACAATGACGTTAGTGGTTTGGCCCGGTGCAATAACAATTGTGTTGGTAGTGAAGGGTTTTACATAGGTGGCGTCGACTTCAACCACTTTGAGCTGGTGGCCAACGATCTTGAAGAAGAGTTCTTCGTTGAGTGCAACGTTGATTATGCGTAACATGTATGACTTTCCATTTTCGACACTTAACTGAAATCCTCCTGTATGCAGAAAACATCAGAACTTTTCTTATAGATTCTACCCAACTTGATTTATTTGACACCCCACAGACCGACTCATATTTCCAAACCTACTATCCAAAAGCAAGTAGCATAGATCATCGTACAACGCTGAAACAAAATTGATACGACCTATTGATGGATTAATAAAACACAATACAAGACTGAAACTGTTAAAAAAAT
>CM067173.1:1590249-1615570 GCA_034093135.1 Erigeron breviscapus
ATTTTGACAAAAGTATGACCATTAAATCAAAAAGTACCAAGAGCCATGAGGAGAGGGATTTCTAAGCCTCTAAACCAAAAGTTGTCATTCATCCAAGAATGACCTAGTACCTTCACGTCCTTCGGAAATACTTCAAGCTCTAAACCAAGACTTTCAATTCAACAACACTAGTTCCTTCTTCCGGAACTACCTATAAAATGGTAAACAACTAAAATATAAGCAAAGGCTTAGTGAATATACTTGCATACATTTACGAATACGAAGGAGGGCAAAGTACAAGGACTTTCACATGTAACCTATAACATCGTCATGTCACATTTACATATTCACCTTGCACGCTAACAACACATATATGGATCCATATAAGCTAAACAATCATGACTATCGGGATTCTTAGGTCCCGGAGGTTCTTAGGCCTCATTTCATGTCAACAAAAGGGATTCTTAGGTCCCTGAGGTTCTTAGGCCTCATCAGTGCAATGCCCCACATGGGCTCAACGCCAAATCAATTACCATGCTCGGAATATCCACGTCTCATGGTAATTGACCCAACGTATACATAAAGGTATGCAAATATACTCACCTCCTCCGCAAATAGATCAACAAAGCTAAAACGATTAAGCACAAACAAGCTTCAACCTCAATAATAATATGCTAATTCAAGACTTTAATTTGGAATTTCTTCTTCCCTTCTTTTCTCTATGAAAATTGGCCACCAACACCACCACATAAACCCTAGCCTTAAATTCTTGAATGAAGACTATTTGTGGTGATTATTATTGTTCTTCAATTAAAGAGAAATTGCTTTGATTGAGAAAGGAAGAGATGAATCTTGCATGAAGAAAATGGAGGAGAAAAGAAAAGAGTGAGTGGAAGAATGAGTATGAAGTGAAATAGGTGGCTGGCACTCTTAGGGGATGCCACGACCCACCTCATAATTTGTGGGTATTTTTACCCGCTATCCGCTAAAGTTCCAACTAAATTAACCCCAAAACCAAAAATAAGATACTAGGAAATTAATTTAATGTCAAAACTATGAAAAGGGGTTAATTTCTTGTACCTTAAAATCTTTGGGGTGTTACAACTCTCCCCCACTTGGAACGGATCACGGCCTCGTGATCCAAGCCATATGCAAAGACGGATAGTAAACTAGCACATCATACTCGGATTCCCACGTGCAATCGGACATCTTACCGTGCTTCCACAAAATCTTATAAGTTCTCACCGTCTTATTTTGCACTCTTCTAAGCTCTTCTTCAACTATGGCAATCGGCTCTTCGATATAACTCAATTTATTATCAACTTCAATCTCATTCAATGGCACATAAGAAGACTCGTTGGCAAGGCATTTTCTAAGATGGGACACGTGAAAAGTAGGGTGAATTCCCGATAACTCTTCCGGTAGTTCCAAACGGTAAGCAACCTTGCCAACCCTAGCCAAAATTTTAAACGGGCCAATAAAACGAGGACTTAACTTTCCACGCTTCCGAAAGCGTAGAACACCTTTCCATGGGGAGACTTTCAATAAGGCACTTTTAGTCAATCTATCCACTATTACCCAGATTGTATCAAATTGATTTCTAGGCGTCTTGGGCAACTTGGTGACAAAATCCATAGTAATATCTTCCCACTTCCATTTGGGAATCTCTAACGGTTGCATCGTACCATAGGGCTTTTGATGTTCCGCCTTCACTTGTGCACACGTCAAACACTTTTCAACATATTTAACCACATCACGCTTCATTCCGGGCCACCAATAATCTACTTTCAAGCCATGGTACATCTTTGTAGCACCGGGGTGGATGGAGTACTTGGATTTGTGAGCCTCATCAAGAAGAACTTGTTTCAGCTCACAAGAAAATGGGATCCAAATCCTCCCAAAACGCACGGTAAGGTCACGAGAATCCTTAGTGAAATATTGGATTTGACCTTGTATTCTTTCTTTCTTCGGATCTCGTTGTAAGGCTCTCTCTTGAGCTTCTCTAATTTGATCAAAGAAGTCATTGGTGATCAAAACCCAAAGGGGTGAAACGACTAAGGCATGATGAGAACTCTTCCGACTCAAAGCGTCCGCTACCACATTAGCCTTCCCGGGATGATACAAAATCTCGCAATCATAATCTTTCAAAAGATCTAACCATCTTCGTTGGCGATTGTTGAGGTCTCTTTGCTCAAAGAAGTATTTGAGGCTTTTATGATCGGAATAGATAGTAAACTTGACTCCATAGAGATAATGGCGCCAAATCTTCAAAGCAAATACCACCGCCGCTAGCTCCAAATCATGAGTAGGGTATCGTTTTTCATGTTCTTTCAATTGCCTTGAAGCGTAGGCGATGACTTTACCCCGTTGCATAAGAACACAACCTAGGCCATTAGACGATGCATCACAATATACCACCATATCTTCAAGTCCATCCGGTAAAACAAGGACCGGTGCTTGACTTAGCCTTTCTCGAAGTTGTTGAAAAGCCAACTCTTGCTCGCTTTTCCATTCGAACTTGATATTCTTTCGAGTCAACTTGGTCAATGGGGAAGCTATTTTAGAGAAGTTTTGAATAAAACGACGGTAATAGCCCGCTAGACCAAGAAAACTCCTAATCTCCGACGGATTCTTTGGTTGCTCCCACTTCATCACCGCATTAATCTTGGCCGGGTCCACCATAATTCCCTCACTATTAACAACATGGCCAAGAAATTGCACTTCTCTTAACCAAAATTCACATTTGGAGAATTTGGCATAGAGCTTCTCTTTGCGTAATGCTTCCAACACCTCACGTAAATGAACTCCATGATCGGTCGAGCTTTTAGAGTAAATAAGAATATCATCAATGAATACGATTACGGATTTATCCAGCATAGGGCGACAAACACGGTTCATGAGATCCATGAAAGCCGCGGGAGCATTCGTAAGACCAAAAGGCATGACCACAAATTCATAATGACCATAACGGGTACGAAAGGCGGTTTTTGGAATATCTTCATCACGTACCTTGAGTTGATGGTAACCCGAACGAAGATCAATTTTAGAAAAATATGAAGCTCCTTGAAGTTGATCAAATAAGTCGTCGATTCTAGGCAATGGATATTTGTTCTTTACGGTGACTTTGTTGAGTTCACGGTAGTCGATACACATACGCATACTTCCATCCTTCTTCTTGACAAAAAGTACCGGCGCACCCCAAGGAGAGTTACTAGTTCGAATAAAACCCTTATCAAGTAATTCTTGTAATTGCTTCATCATCTCTTGCATTTCCGTTGGAGCCAAACGGTAAGGAGTTTTGGCAATGGGGTTAGCCCCCGGAATGAGATCAATGGAAAACTCAACTTGCCGTTCGGGAGGAATGCCCGGCAATTCTTCGGGAAAAACATCGGCGAATTCACTAACAATAGGGATGTCTTCGATATTTAGGGGTTTCTTTTCAACATCAACGATGTGAGCAAGATAAGCATGACATCCATGAGTAATGTAACGTTTAGCTCGAGCAAAAGTACATACGGAAATAGAACGTTCCTTCCTATCACCATACACCACCAAGTCTTCGCCTTTAGAAGTCTTCAAATATATCGCCTTTACATCACACGCGATTTTGGCGTTACAAGAGCTTAACCAATCCATACCCAAAATTATATCAAACTCCCCCATCGGAAAAGGAATTAAATTGGCTTGAAAGAGTTCCGAAGAAATTTTAATTTCACATCCCCTATACACATCCTTCACTAATTCCATTCTACCATTACCAACCTCAACTTGCAAAGTATTTTCTAGACACGACTTTGACACGGGAATAACATGAATTACTCTAGTTGCAACGAATGATCTATTCGCCCCCGAATCAAAGAGAATTCGCATAGGCACATTATATACAAGAAATGTACCTGTAATAACATCATCGGTGTTCCTTGCCTGCTCCACAGTTAGTTGGAAGGATCTTCCTCGTTGATTCCCATGAGTTTGGGCATTCTTCCTTTCCGCCTCCCTTCTTCTTTCTTCCAATCTTTCTCCTTCAGTCAACCTAGGGCATGAACTCCTCATGTGACCTTCCTCAAAGCATTTGAAACATACGATAGGCCTTTGAGGCTTGGACTTGCAATCCCGGCTCGTGTGTCCCGGCTTCCCACAAGTATAACATCCTTTCTCGAATGTCTTGCACATCCCCGAGTGATTCCTCTTGCATTTACGGCAAAAGGGGGTGCTTCGCTTATGAGAGTCATTACCAGAACCACCCTCCTGTCTAAATCTTTTGTTGGGAGAGTTCGTATCTTCATACTTTCTTTTCAATTCACCTTCCTCCACCCTTGACTGCTCAATCTCATGATCCCTAGCCACATCCGCCAACATGGAGAAAGAATCCATTTGACGTAGGCTTATCCTCTCCCTCAAGTTCTTCTTCAACTTCATATAGAATTGCTCCTTTAGTAATTGGTCGTTCCCGAGAAATTCCGGACAAAATTGAGCCTTATCCAAGAATTGAGCACGAAATTCATTCAAGCTTAAATTACCTTGACTATCATTGAGAAATTCACTTCTCAACTTAGTCACTTCGGCTTCCGATCTAAATTCCTTGAAAACATAGTCTTGAATTCGGGCCATTCTACATGATCTAAAGCTTCCTTCTTAATTGCTAACAATCCGTCCCACCATCTCTTCCCACTGTTCCTGAGCATACCAACCGCAAATATAACCTTCAAATGCGAAGGACATTGACTAGTGCGGAATGCCCCTTCTATCTCCGATATCCACCGAGTACAAATGATGGGATCACGATCACCGTGGTACTCCGGTGGGTGGCACACTTCAAAATCCCGAAAAGTGAACTTCTTCTTATAACCCTTCTCCCCGGTTACTTCCACCTCCTTTTCATCATTAGCCTTCTTGCCCTTATCTTGAGCATCTCTTTTCTCAAACTCCCGTTGCACATTGACCGCAACCTCTTCTCTAATCATTTGAGCAATGTGATCATTCACCGCTCCTTCTAAAGTTTGATTCAATCTTCTTAATAAAAGAGGGGTATACTTCTCCAATGCTCTCCCTATTTGGTCCGAGATATCCATACTACCCTCGGCAAATATGGGCTCTTCTTCTTCGTTTTGTTCGTTGTGCTCGTCTTCGTCATGATGAATATCGGCCATGCTATAATAATAAGAGTAGATAAAACAGATTTAATCACGCAACCTATCTATCTCCACGACTAGTAGTCAGAGCCCAAGACTTTATACTAAACCGTCCCAAGGTTTGATGCCGTTAGTTTATAAATTTATTAGTATTTCAACCACAGTAAGGCCGGCTTCTTATTGTGCTTTAAATACTAACAAATAGATAATCTAACATTATCAAACACATAATTCAGTCCCATAAAAAGTTTCGGTTACCTAAGGTCGAGTCTCAACTAAGGTTTAAGTCTAGGCACTCTCTATACAAGGGAATACCTAAATCCCTTAAACCTCGGCTCTGATACCAACTTGAAAGAACTGAACTCGATAAACCGAAAACACAAGATTTTTTTTTTTTTTTTTTTTTTTTTTAGGGGGGGGTAACGCCCGTTACCAAGTGTAACGGGTGTTACACCAGACAAGTGTAACGCCCGTCACCAAAGTGACGGCCGTTACACTCCAAAAATGTAACGGGCATTGTGTAACGGCTGTTACACCTTCAACTCAGGTGTAACGCCCGTTACCAAGTGTAACGGCCGTTACACCCTGATTTTTACGAAAATCAAACCTGTCACAAAACCAGCACTTTTGACACTTAAAACATGTTTCGCATAACACAAATACATGACCAACCTTTGATTACAGATTTCCAAGAACTCCAACAACTAAGTTGACATAATTTGAAGCATAATAACAACATCAACTTGTTCCAAATCTCATGAGCACCATCAAATGGGTCACTTATCCAATTTGACACTATTTTCAACCAAAAATGCAATTTCACAAACTTTCCCCAAAAGCTAAACAATCATGACTATCGGGATTCTTAGGTCCCGGAGGTTCTTAGGCCTCATTTCATGTCAACAAAAGGGATTCTTAGGTCCCTGAGGTTCTTAGGCCTCATCAGTGCAATGCCCCACATGGGCTCAACGCCAAATCAATTACCATGCTCGGAATATCCACGTCTCATGGTAATTGACCCAACGTATACATAAAGGTATGCAAATATACTCACCTCCTCCGCAAATAGATCAACAAAGCTAAAACGATTAAGCACAAACAAGCTTCAACCTCAATAATAATATGCTAATTCAAGACTTTAATTTGGAATTTCTTCTTCCCTTCTTTTCTCTATGAAAATTGGCCACCAACACCACCACATAAACCCTAGCCTTAAATTCTTGAATGAAGACTATTTGTGGTGATTATTATTGTTCTTCAATTAAAGAGAAATTGCTTTGATTGAGAAAGGAAGAGATGAATCTTGCATGAAGAAAATGGAGGAGAAAAGAAAAGAGTGAGTGGAAGAATGAGTATGAAGTGAAATAGGTGGCTGGCACTCTTAGGGGATGCCACGACCCACCTCATAATTTGTGGGTATTTTTACCCGCTATCCGCTAAAGTTCCAACTAAATTAACCCCAAAACCAAAAATAAGATACTAGGAAATTAATTTAATGTCAAAACTATGAAAAGGGGTTAATTTCTTGTACCTTAAAATCTTTGGGGTGTTACACTTTTATAATATGTATTAAATCATATGTAAATGACTTCATTCATATGTAAAACATAATAAAAGTTACGAGTCGACAACTATGGTGTTGATTTCTAGATAGTCCAATTGTAATTGTAATTGTTCCTGTATTAGCTTAGACTACTTGTAAATTGGCAGTGACCTTTTAATTTTAATATATATTGTAGTTTAAAAAAAAATTGTTTTACTTTTCTTTTAACCATTTTTTTTAATAATCTTTTTATTTTTATGTTTACTAAAAGCTTAAGTATTAGCCAACATGATTTCTTATGTAATAAACTTGGTCTTCTTAATCTGTTTAAAAGATGATCTTGAGGGGGATGTTATTTATACAAGATCATCATACAAAATTGTTTACTAGTTATTGTTGTTTTTTGTATTTTAAGTGTAGAAAAGGAAGAAAGGACTAAAAGTGTTAAAGTATAAGCTGCTGGACTAGAGATGAAAAGAAAGCAAGAAGCTGGGTGCTAAAGAGAAGTTATAATATTTGGAGGTGTATATAAACACCTTATGGTTAGGGTTCAGAACCCATTCGATATCACGAGTATTCTGTATTCATATCTATATCTATATTTCGATCCTATCATTACACTGATGATTAGGATATTGTAATTCATAATTTCTGTAATAATAATCATTCGACTTCAAACAATACAAATATTTCGTTGTTCTTCTTGTTATAATCAATCAGTTGTTTGATTGATTTATTCTAGTTTACAAAAGTTTACATCTTCTAACCCTAAATCGCTTTCGTTTAAGATCACAATGTGGCAAGTTATTTTGGGTTCAGCAATAGCAGCAGGATCGGTTTATCTTGCTATACATCTTCTAAGTAATAATAATAATAATAATGACAAGCCGACAGAGCCATCCGACGATCCTGTATGTTCTTTCACTCTTAATATTTTTAAGTATTAACTTAATATAATTGCTATTTGTGTGTATAATTGCAATCTTTTTGGTATATATATAATTATATATAATATTTTTCATAATATTATACCAGTCCTTGACCGAAACACCGAAATTTCGGTCCTCAACTACTTAGTTCATAACAAATACTGATGAACCATTTGGAGTTATGTAATCAATATGCTATATGAGTATCTGATTTTTTTTGTAAGTATTTATTTGCTTTTGTATCTATTAAAACATGATAGTATAAAGTATAATTTTTATATCTGGTAGGAATGATAACAAAATACATATTTAATGACCCAAATTAAAGTTGGAATAGGTTGACGGTCTTGATAAGAAAAGTTTAAAAGCTGGGTGGCTTAATATACATTGTTTCTTATAGCAAACACATACTAATATGTATATAGTTATATACTCATCCATGACATTATATCTTCATTTGCATTATATATCCAGCTTTTGGATCTTGAGGAAATGAAGTCAAGACTTGTCATGTTAACCTATGAGAAAGAGTCTGCTTGTAAGGAATTGGAATGTCAGATTGTCAAGTTGGTGGAAGAAAATCAAGAATTGGTTTCCTCTCTCAAAGAATCTCAGATTCGAGAAGCTGAATGGAGTTCTCGATTTGAAAGTTTGGCTGCAGATTTGAACTCTTGCAAGCTCGACTTAGCTCGTAAAGAGGAGTCCGCACTCATGATGAAGGCAACGAAATCTGCAGCGGATGCAGATTTGAATTCTTGCAGACTCGAGTTACAAAGTAAAGAGGCCCGTTTGAAGGAGATCACAAGAGAATTGAATGACTATAATTCTCAGGTGTTACAACTAAGAAAGGAAAAAGAAGAATCTGCAGTCATGATGGTGGCATTGAAATCTACACTTATGGAAGCCAGATTTAATATTGATAAAGAGAAGCTTTTGTTGCATGAAGAGAATGAGAGTCACAAAAAGAAACTGCTGCAAACAGAGAGTGAGCTGATGCATGTACGTAATTTATTACAAAAGAAAAGCCAGCTTCTCTCTTTGCTCATGTGACCACGGAAGTGAACCTAAAAGAAGAAAACAACAGTCTTGATTGTACTTTGAAAGAAAGGGAGAAAACGATTACTGATCTTGAAGAAAAGATTACTGATCAATCATGAGTTCTCTGGAAAAAGAACTGGATCACTCGAGCGCTTCTTTTTCTTCTCATCTACAAATATGCTCTTGCTATGCTGAACAGGGCAGTGAAGTCGGAGGAACTGCTGACCATGAACATCTTGAAAGAAGACAAAGCAGTGAACCATCATCCATTGCCCGAACGGATGTCTTAAATAGATTGAGAGCTATAAATGTTGAAATAGATGCTGTTGCATGCACTGTTGAAGATGTGAAGAATTTTTCAAGAGCCGAAGATGATGATGATAATATACAGGGGGGTTTAGATGGAGAACAAAGTATTTTGCAGGCTTCTTCCAATGATCTAAAGCTTCAGCAAGCTCTAGCAACTGACCGACTGGACTGGAAAGCCTGAAGAGGACAAAGGCTCAGCTTGAGAAACATATAGCGAGTTTGGGTGATGAACCCAAAAGTAATAAAGATGAAAAGATCTTGCGATCTATTGTCAAGGAAGAACCAAAACTCAAGAGAAAACAGAAAGAACTGCCGCCAACAAACAAGAAGTTGAAGAAGCGGCATAAAACAGTAGCCTTCAACGATGATGATGAATTTGATGCAGTTCTAAATGCTGCTTCTGCAGGATTCATTGAAACAGTGAGTTCTTCAAACTGTTATTGAATGTATAATTTGAAAAGGGATTTATAAAATAGTAAGTCCCCCCAAAACTGGCATGGATTTGGCAGTCAATTAACAATTTTAGGTTGTTTGTCTCAGGAAAGGGATGAGTTGGTTCCGAAAGGAATTCTAACTCCGTTCCACAACCTCAAAGGATACGAACGTCGTATTGAAGAACCAGGGCCCTCTAATACAATTGAAGAAGACGATGATCTTCCCTCTACCAGCATAGCAAGAGCTGTTAAATTAATGTCAGAGGCTGCACAAGCTCGTCCTACGTCAAAGCTGTTAGATTCAGATTCACTGCCAGGTCTTGATACACCAGCCCGTCCTTTCCAAAGGCTTAGAACCCCCTTTAAAACCCCCTTTAAAATTTATAGAGTGGAAGGGACATCTAAAGATTCAAGTAGGAAAAAGAAAAAGGCCTTTGCCCGAAAAGAGGTGGAGGAAGGCAGCATCTCGTAAGGATAATAATCTCCTGGAAGGAATTGGTATGTTATGAGCTTGAGGAAATTTCATTAGAGTGGGAAAATTTGACCCATTTACTTATAAATGAGGTCTGGCATTTTTTCTTTTCGTTTTTATCTATGATGAGTCATCTGGGTAAAATGGTTATCTAAGTCTCCTAAAGTAATGTACAAAACCTGCTAAATCGTTTTTTCCAAAAATTAGAATGCTAATGAAATAATTTACATTTTGTATCTTATTAGCACACTGATAATTCACTAGATTCAAAAGAGAATTGGGCGTAACGTGTTTCGGGTCAATCAGACCCATGCAGGAAGATCATCTCTTCTTGATATAGCATATTCTTTGATTTTGTATTAGAAATAATAATCTCTGTGAAGCGTTTGATATATTTATCCTGAATGCAGAAGATGCAAGAGGCCCTAGTATTGAAGAATATAATCAAGAGGATGTTGAAGATGGGGGAGGCAATGAAGCTTCTTTTGTGACACTTGAAGGTGGATTGAAATTCCAGATTCCATATTCAGTCAGTTGTTTGATTATCAGAAGGTGGGTGTACAATGGTTATGGGAGCTTCATTGCCAAAGAGCTGGTGGAATCATAGGAGATGAAATGGGCCTCGGGAAAACGATTCAAGTCTTATCTTTTCTTGGAGCTTTACATTTCAGTAAAATGTACAAACCTAGTATAATTGTATGTCCTGTCACTCTTTTGCGACAATGGAGGCGAGAAGCGAAGAAATGGTATCCAAGTTTTCATGTGGAAATATTACACGATTCTGCTCAAGATTCTTCCGCTAAAAGGAAGCAAGTTAAGTCAGATGAAAGTGATGATGATACTACTGAGAGTGATGAAGAAGAAATTCCAATCTCTAGAAAAGATAAGAAGTGGGATTGGTTGATAAATCGTGTATTGAGAAGTGAATCTGGTTTGTTGATTACTACTTTTGAACAGCTACGGATTCTTGGAGAAAAACTGCTTGACGTTGAATGGGGATATGCGGTGTTAGATGAAGGACATAGAATCCGAAACCCTAATGCAGAAGTTACTTTAGTTTGCAAACAATTACAGACTGTTCATCGTATTATAATGACTGGTGCACCTATTCAGAACAAGCTAAGTGAACTTTGGTCATTGTTTGATTTTGTATTTCCTGGAAAGTTGGGTGTTCTTCCGGTGTTTGAAGCAGAGTTTGCTGTTCCGATTTCTGTTGGTGGCTATGCTAATGCGTCGCCTTTACAAGTATCTACTGCTTACAGGTATGCATGAGTTCTTGGAAAAAACATTAATCAATGAGAATAAAAAAAAGATTTATGTTATCAAACATCACATAAATAACACTTATTTATGTTGTATTTTATCATTGATTCGATTATTGAATGGGAAAAGAACATTAGATGAATTGGTCCATGGAATCTGAATCAACAATCCCATCAGATAAAACTAACTGCCCTATTTCATGCATTAACCTGCAGATGTGCAGTTGTTCTGCGTGACCTAATCATGCCTTATCTTCTTCGAAGAATGAAGGCAGATGTGAATGCTCACCTTCCGACAAAAACCGAACATGTTCTCTTTTGTAGCCTTACATCAGATCAGCGGTCTACGTACCGAGCATTTCTTGCCAGCTCAGAGGTGGAACAAATTTTTAATGGCGACAGAAACTCCCTTTATGGGATCGATGTGATGCGTAAAATCTGCAATCACCCTGATTTACTTGAGAGAGAAACTGCCGCCCAGAATCCAGATTATGGAAATCCAGAAAGAAGTGGAAAGATGAAAGTTGTTGCACAGGTACTCAAGGTGTGGAAAGAACAGGGCCATCGGGTTCTTCTTTTTGCGCAGACTCAACAAATGCTCGATATTCTTGAAAACTTTTTGATTGTTGATTCATATACATATAGAAGAATGGATGGACTAACCCCGGTGAAGCAGAGGATGTCTTAAATGGATGAATTTAACAATTCTTCTGATATATTCATCTTCATTTTGACTACTAAAGTTGGTGGCTTGGGGACAAACTTAACCGGTGCCAATAGAGTGATTATTTTTGATCCTGATTGGAACCCTTCAACTGACATGCAGGTTTGCCTTTCACATTTTTTTAAAGCAACACACTTGTTTGCCTTGCCTTGAGAGGGTCAGATAATGTCTAGTTCTTGAGGTAGCGAAATGGGCGGGTCGGGACCCATTTGACCAATTTGTTTCAAGCTATATTTTTATCTTTACTTGTTAGAGATGATTTGTAATCCCAATTTTGCCATGCACAAGTGAATGGGTCAAAGTTACCACTTCTTTCTAGCTCTATTAACTATTAAGTATAAAAATCTGGACAAATTATGAGTTCATTCTTCTCTTATTTCACCTTTCACTGGACAAATTCACTATGTAAAGCTTAGATTATAACATATGCTCTTTTCATTTTATTGCAGAAAAGTATGCAGCATATGTAATTTCCTGGTCTGAAACAATAAACAAAAAGCCTGATAACCAATCTAGTGACATGGAAAATGGTTTTTTTATGGGATTCTGATTCCGATGAATCACTTGTTAAAGATGTCGACAACTCATCTGAGGTGGGAATCCATATTTATGATACTACTTATATTCCATTCAGTTAAAAACATTAGTTGTGCTTGGATAAAGGGTATATGGGCAGACTGCCAGATAGCATGTGTTACTCCTACTGTTTGGCGTTTCTTTAATGCCCTCGATGAAGGTAATAGTTGGTGGTCGGCCCATTTTGTAGTCTAGAGGTAGCAAAATGGGCGGGTTGGGTGGGGTTAACGGGCGAAAACATGTGACTGTGTTGTACAGTTTATAGACAATTGTTAAAAGTTTTCAACTTTATTAGAAATATTGGTGTCTGATATTTACAGAGTTTGTTATATGAAATAATAATCTAGTTATTCTAATGAGTAGCTCGTTTGATGCTTAAAAAGTACACTTAAAGGACACTTTATGCACGTTTTCATTAAGCTAAACTTTTTTATTTTACTTTTTTGACCCGTTGGAGATAAAATAAACAAAGTACGAATCAGAGTGATTAGTAAATAGGTCAAAGTTGCCACCTCTAGTTTTTAACCTTTATCCAAGTACTCCCATGCAATTAAAAGTTTCATGTTGATGTCTGTTAATTAAACGCTATCTTGTTTTAGTTCTTTAACTTCACTTATGAGGGGTGAGTAGATTTACAAATACACTTGTCATTTCTACTAAAAAATGTCGTAGAGTGTTGTTGTCACTATACAAAAAAGTTTTGTTGATCAGACGAACATAATTTAATCAAATGTATATGAAAAATAATGGCCTTACAGGTTTCTGAAATGAGGCGTTCTAATTTGACAGGCCAGCAGAAGAGAGGCGAATCTGCAAGGTAAAGAATCTGATGAAGGATTGGAAAGTCATACAGCTAACAGTAGATTACCCTGAGTCTTGGGATATATTATTTTGCTTAGGAGTAGACTCTCAATTTTACTCACCTTTGGTTTGACAACCCTTTGACAAATGGATAATTAAATAAGTAAGCTGACAAAAAAGTCTATAATTCAGCGATGACAATGCCATTGAAAGACATAAGTCACTGAGTCCTATATAAACAAGTGAATATATACATATGTTAAAACATGATCAAAGGCAAATCAGCTGAAGTGACTATTTAGCTGCTCTTTAAAGTTTAGTGCATCATTTAGTCTGCATTACACATTTCTGCTACTATTTCTATTTTAAGGATGAATTGAAGATATAATCATGATATTCTCTTTGGATTCAAAGTGACTTAACACCCTCGCATAAGGAATATCAGACGGTAGAGGTGGTAAAATGGGTGGGTTGGGTACCAGGTCTAAACGGGTCAGTTTGGTTTTGGTTTCAATTTGTCCATTAAAAATATACTTGTGGCAACTCTTGACCGGTTAGACCCTCTATAAGATTATTGTTCTTGAAATCTTTCATGAATAATCATTACTAATTCTTGTTCTGTTGGTGTTATAGGTTGCCAGAATTTAATAATAATAATAGTAATAATAATAATAAATGTGTGGTTTATCATGGGGAAGTATGTTTAGGTGAATTGGATGTAATTCCAATTTTGGATGATAAACAGAAATTCTTGTTTCCAAACAACCAAATTAAAATTCATCATTTTACTCAAGTGAGTGAAAGATGTTCACCTCTTTCAGTTTTGCTAACGATTTCGTCGTTTTCGGGGATTCGTTGTAAGCTGGAATCGATGTCTTCCCCTGTTCGACAACAAATGCTTATTGATCTCCACGCCACGTGTTTCTACGAGTTAAAGGTTGATACTTTGTTACATTTTGTGTAATTTGTTATATATGGTTTGTGTATGTATAGGTGTATGTAATTTGTGCCACATTATATGTATATATGTACTTATCAGTAGAAATAGAGCCCCCGGATCAAATAGAACAAACATTATGTAAAAGGTTATAGGAATGTGACATGTGACAGTTGTGCATCAATTTTCTAAGAATATGAAGTTTGATGCACAACTGTCACATTTCGATCTTACATAGTATGTTTTAGATGAAATAAAAATAAATCTTTATATAAAAAAAGTAGGAAAGGATGGGGTGACACGTTACAGCTTATATTAAGTTTTTAGGATCAATTTTGGAGAATGTGAAAAAGAAAATCCCAAAATTTGATGCACAACTGCAGGTGTTGGTGTGTCTTTTTGTGTTTCCATTCTTTTTACCATGAGGCTTGAACTATTTGATCTGAACCCTGTAGATATAGTATTATGTATGTATAGGTTTAATTTGAGTTGCTAAAGTATGTGTTTGTTGTTATGATGATTATAGACGGCTGTGGTGGTGATTGGAGATGAAGAGGTGCATT
Source organism: Erigeron breviscapus (assembly GCA_034093135.1). Lineage (NCBI taxonomy): Eukaryota > Viridiplantae > Streptophyta > Magnoliopsida > Asterales > Asteraceae > Erigeron > Erigeron breviscapus. The sequence goes on from CM067173.1 coordinate 1,604,949, forward strand.
TGGTGGCAATGCCAAGCAAATTAAAGAAATTTCCATGTTTTTGGTGTTGTGTGGTACCGGCTCAGTTATACAATGCTTGTTTAGGGATGTTGAATATGAGGTGTTTATCTATTGTCTTTGATCTTGACGAGACACTTATTGTTGCGAATACAATGAAGTCTTTTGATGATAGAATTGAGGTGTTGACTAGTTGGATTGGGCAAGAGTCTGATCCTGTTAGGGTTTCAGGGATGACTTCTGAGCTTAAACGATATGTTGAGGATCGAGGTTTGTTGAAACAGTACGCAGAAAATGATGCTGTTGTAGATAATGGGCAGACGTATAAAGTGAAAATGGAGGAGAATGTTCTTCGACCGGTTATAAGTTCTCACAACACTTTTTCCCATAAAAAAAGTTTGGTTTATCGTATGCATGTAAAGTTAGGAGATCCTGTGTTAGTGCTCACTAATTGAATTTGCAGAAGTGATGTTAACGTGTTATTTGGCTCAATTTATGCATTCAATTTAGGGACTGCTGCTGAGGCACGTTATCAGGGCCTGTTGCTACACACTCAGTCTCATATGTGCTATGTATGCGAGTGTGATGCTTTGGAGGCTCCTTCTATAGTTATAATTTACACACTTTCTCTGCTTTTATGTGGTTAGCTCATTGATTCCTTTTTAAAAAATCAATTTCTCCTTTTCACTTTTAACTCACAGTTATTTATAGGGTATAGGATTACAGAAATTAGTAGCAAGTGACCCAACTAAGATTATTTTGGATTGATTCTAAGACATTCGACATCCATTGGGATAACTGGATCTACTGCTAGTCCCTGGATTGTAATATTTCCAGAGGGACTGTTGAATTTTGAAATATGGATTACTTACTAAATCTAGTAGCTTTAAGTTAACTGTTTTTTAACTCTTGATGTTTGATGTCTTTGTTGGTCATATGCTTGGTGTCAAAATTTCCAATTCTCCAGAAATTCAAATTTTCTCCAACTCTATCTGAATCTTAAATTGTACTCGTTGGGAAGTGCCCTGAGATACCTGTGAGGATCTTAAGAAGACTAATGTTGACAAAGAAATAAGCGCACTAGGATAAAGGCTAATCGAATGTGATGGATTTTAGTATCTTTAGTGGCTACAAACTATTAACAACTTTGTAATTATGTCATAAGTTTTAACACTTTGGTATCTAGCGATTGATGCTCCTCTTGCTCTTTTGGTACTTTTGTTGTTATTGTTATTATCATTACCAGGGAAGTGATATCTTAGTGATCACACAAAAGGAATAGTACTTGTGGAGAATGAAAGATGGAACACGAGAGGTTCAAAGGGTTAGGGCCCGTTGGTTGGACCTACATGGGGCTGACTTGTGCTGTGTTGCTATGCTTCCACAAGTACTATTGCCTCATAATCAGTGTATATTATAGATACACACTCACTCACATATATGGATATGTATGTATGTGTTATTAAGTTTTTGTTGATCATTGTCATAATTCATTTGCATGTACAGATTCGTGATACCAGTGTGCTTGTGAGGTTACGACCTGCGTGGGAGGATTTAAGAAGCTATCTAATAGCGAAAGGACGCAAAAGATTTGAAGTATATGTTTGCACGATGGCTGAAAGAGATTATGCATTGGAGATGTGGAGGTTACTAGACCCGGGGTCACACCTAATTGGATCGCAGCAATTGTTGAATCGTGTTAATTGTGTCAAACCAGGTAAGCATGCTATCTGACTGCGAAAAAAAAGTATATTTTACAAGTAATCATTGTGTGTATATTTTGTAATATAGCATTCTGCCATTCTCATTCTTCCTCTTAGCCTACTCTTGCTGTGGACCAGTTTCTGAAACTCTTGTGTTTTTTCCATCAACCCATAGTTCTTCTCCCAACACCTGTTTACCTGCACATATAAATCAAAACTATACAAAAACATGTGAAATCCACTCAATAATGTAATATTCGAGCACGTATAACAATGCGGTGTATGATATAAATCATCATTATCAGTTAGTTGCTAATTCCTGCATGCTCTAAGTTTTAAGCCTTTTGCTCTAAAATTTTAAGCCTTTCTCTTTCTATTATTTTGTAGGTGCACGTAAGTCTTTGCTTAGTGTCTTCCAAGATCGGAACTGCCATCCAAGGATGGCCATGGTAATTGATGATAGGTTAAAGGTTTGGGAAGAAAAGGACCAGCCTAGAGTTCATGTTGTACCCGCTTTCACTCCTTATTATGCTCCTCAGGCTGAGGTATAGTTAGATTACAACATTGATTTCACCATTTGATTTATTGTATTAATGTACTAATATGATATCATCTCTTGAATTTCTTTTCCTAGACTGCAAATGCGGTTCCAGTTCTCTGTGTGGCTAGGAATATTGCATGCAATGTTAGAGGTGGTTTCTTTAAGTAAGATGCCTACTAAAAATTGTGAATGCCAATTTATAAATCAGAATTACATCTGATGTTTAAACAAGGCCTTTTATTTGATATTCTGTACACATGAAGAATGTTAATTTACCTATGCTCTGATGGCCAGGGATTTCGACGAGATTCTGCTGAGGCGGCTTGCTGAACACTTTTTTGAAGACGAAGTTTCAAACCTACCATCTGTACCGGATGTTTGCAACTATCTTGTTTCAGAGGTGAGTAAACAAGACACTTCCATGTTAGATATCTGGAAGAAGTCATGCTTATTCTGTTTAAGCTTGGTTTCAGGATGCCAGTTTTGTACCAAATGGCAACACAAATGCACCAATGACAGAGGGAATCACTGGTCCTGAAGTTGCACCCTGACTGAATCAGCAGGTAGGTTTTCTATAGATATGTAAAGACGGCTCAGTAACATTCTGTTTCATTTGTTATGTATGTAGAATTAATTTATTCAGAACAAGATCTAATTAGAACGCAGTCAAAGTACTGAGTTTCTTTTCTTTTTCTTTTCTATTATCACCTTATTCAGGATAACAGAAGTGTGGATCCAAAATCTGAAAGATTCTTGCCATCAGTCCTAACTGCAAGTATCTATGGTCCACCGTCTTTTAGATCCGTGGTTCCTTCAGAGAGTATGTAATCATAAAACATCTATCCCCACATGCAAGACTATGTATATTGGTTGATTCTTTGTTAATTAAATAAAATATATTTAATTAAGTATGACTATAACACTACATAGTTACAAAACATCTATCCCCACATGCAAGACTATGTAATCATAAAACATCTAGCTTCAACGTCTCTCTAGCGTTAGACTAAGAATTTGATTTCAATATTCTTCTCCTATCAGAGTTTCTTCACAGGGCAGCTGACCTCACCTTGGTGCCATTGGCTGCGATTGCACAGGATCTTCGTCAAGCAAGAGTGACAGCAGGTAATTCTTTGCAAAAGGCTAACTTGCATATAAGATTTGAATTTTGATAACTAAAAAGCGACTCTCAAATATGGACCTTTTTTGCACAAAGGGTTGTATGAACAAATTTTGTTTTGCTTTTCAGCTAACAAAATCCGGTAATGGAATAAGGGCGTTGATTCAGAAAGTTTCCATCCAAAGTTCCGTTCTCATGAAATGCGAGTTAGACTAACGTATGATTCTTATTTCTACACTTAAATTTCATCCTTTGGTCATTGTACTTTACATCTTGTTACCGAAACCTTCCAACTTTCAAACATGTTACGAAATTAATCAATTTTTTTAAAACAGCTATAAACCCCATCAAGTTATAATTTTGAGAAGTACATTGATCTCATTAAACAGGAATGGTGAGCCTGACCGGCCATTGATAGTACATGTTGGACGTCTAGGAGTCGAGAAGAGCTTAGATTTCCTCAAAGGGTATCTATATTAGTATATTTTAATATATTGTCGTATTAGTTGTGAGATTGGTTGTCCAAACACAAGTCAATCATCTACCAAGGGTTCATTGATAGTAATTTTTGTCGATTTTTTAAAATACAGTGTCATGGATAAGATCCCGGAAGCAAGGATAGCTTTTGTTGGTGATGGTCCACACAGGTAATTAGTTACAAAATTTGTCAGTTGTAATTCTTTAGTTTATGATATCAACTACCTAAATTTAAAAACCTAAAATTGTAAAAGTTGTACAAACAAATATTTAAGAAACTGACGATGCTTCTTTTAAGCCGCATTTCCCTTGAAGTTTTTATAGTGAGCTTTTTAAAAGTTATGTTGTGGGCTACTGATAACAACAACCATGTGGAAGCCTTAATATCTCTGAAAGGGTCAAATTTTTATCAAGTGAAAATCATAGGTTCAGAGATATTATTTGTATCAATCACGTAAAGTACAAACTTGAATTTGATCTAGAAGCCTATGATCTTTGGCAGGGGAGATTTGGAAAAATTATTTGTAGGCATGCCGCAGGAATGTTGCAAGGCGAAGAGCTATCTCAAGCATACGCAAGTGGTGATGTTTTTGTAATGCCGTCAGAATCTGAAACCCTCGGGTTTGTTGTATTAGAAGCAATGTCATCTGGGCTACCTGTGGTAGCTGCACGAGCTGGTGGTATACCCGACATTATCCCTGAAGAACAGGAAGGGAAAACCGGGTACCTCTACACTCCTGGAGATCTTGACGACTGCTTAAACAAACTGGTTCCACTTTTGCATGATGCCAAGTTGTGTGAAATCATAGGGCAGGCTGCCCGACTGGAAATGGAAAAGTTTGGTTGGCGGGCAGCTACAAAAGTTATACGTAACCAACAATATAATGCTGCAATATGGTTTTCGAGGAAGAAGAGAGCTCAGTTGTTGAAACCATTGCAATGGATTTCAAAGATCTTGTTACCGATTCAGACACATATAAAGTTAAAGGCAGGGGATTTGTGACCATGAACTCGTTAACCACTATTAAGTTCATTAATTATGATGATTTGTATGATATAAACCACAAGAATCTCCTTAGGTGGTGTTATTGTATCTATTAGCCAAGTTCTGATTAGTATTGAAAATTTTAGAAATGCGTTAATTGACTATCCAGAATTTTTTTTCTTTATAATACCAATAACAAACGTTCAAGTTTATTTCTCTCTGTTTAACAAGAATAGTCTCTAGGCTGGGTTTTAGATCCAGCTCTCAAGAAGTTTGATCTTGGATATGTTGGTCTCAAAAGTGTCTAAATCTTGTGTATGGCTATGCATGCCTCGGCCATTATGACAAGCTATAGTAGGTTTAGCCGAGCTAGCCTATGACCGAGTATGTTTAACACACAAGTATCTGGCCCGTGTCTTGCGTGACCCTTGAAAATACGAATGTCTGGTTTGGCCCGGTTAAAAAATGAAGCTAGCGGAAAGTATTCCATGAGACATAATAATTTGGTTTAATATATCAGTATTGCAACAAAAAGAATACATCAAGTTTTATTGTAACTTTGGTTGAACAAATCATTTATCTGCTCAAGAAACAAATAAATCCTCTAAACAATAACCAAAATGTTTCTAATATTCACTCCCGTCTTTCAACACTTTGGAAGATCTTTCGGAGGTGGCAATATCGACTCATTTGGTCCATTCCCATTATCCACCAAAAATGCCATCTTTAGGCCCCAAGTTGTATGAATCTCTAAATGGCAATGCATAAACCAAACGCCTGTAACAAAGGGTAAAACTATGTAAAAGTGACAAAAAAAAAGATAATGCTATTATTCTCCAGGAAAAAAAAAAGACTAAAATTTACCTGGATTATCGGCTCGGAATCGTATAGCAACCCATCCGCCCGAAGGTACACCAATCGTATTCCTTTCCACCGGGTCAACAAGGTTAAAGTTATTCGGGTCCTTTTTGGGATTATAATTGCCTAACCCCTTACCCACTGCGAAGAAGTTAAACCCATGTAAATGAATTGGGTGGTTTTCCGCTGCAATAATACTTGTATCTTGTAACACAAGCTGAACCGTCGAGTTATACTTCAACCTATAAACCTTAGTCCCACTAGTCGTTGCCATATTCGCGGGTGGGGTGCCAGTATAGTTAAACGAAACGGGCGGGTTACCTGGAAAGTCAGTAGTGAAAACCCCTTTCTTATTAAAGTAATGTGCTTGCAGCAAAGCTGTGGTGGGCATAACAAATGTAACATTGTTAATACCAGCCACTACCCTACTTCCATTACCCGCTTTACAACTCGGGCAAGGGTTGAGCCCGAGCCCGACTGTAAAATATAAAGAATGATCAATTTTTAATGGTACATTGGCTGGGAATTTTTTCGAGTTCAAGCTACGTAAAGAATCTACAAAGTTGTTTGCCGTGACGGTGGAATTTTGAGGTGGTGGGATAGCTAGGGTGGTGGTAGTGGCACCAAGGGTTCCGGTGTACTGAAGTGTGGCTGTAGCGGTTTTGTTGTCGACTACAATTGGTGAGTCCATGAATGGGGATGCTGCCATCATAAACTTGCCAGAGGCTTTGGCGGCGGTGACAATGACGTTAGTGGTTTGGCCCGGTGCAATAACAATTGTGTTGGTAGTGAAGGGTTTTACATAGGTGGCGTCGACTTCAACCACTTTGAGCTGGTGGCCAGCGATCTTGAAGAAGAGTTCTTCGTTGAGTGCAGCGTTGATTATGCGTAACATGTATGACTTTCCATTTTCGACACTTAACTGAAATCCTCCTGTATGCAGAAAACATCAGAACTTTTCTTATAGATTTTACGAACTTAAATCGTTTTATTTGGTGATCATGTTAGAAGTTTTCCTTGAAAAACTATTGCTAAATTCCATATATGTATAGTATGTGTATATGTATATGTAGTATATATACCTCCCAATGCCGTCTTCCACGGGTTTTTGGGTCCCAATACCGTCTTCGACGGTGTATGGGGGAGGTTAAGATGTAGACAGCCTTACCCTTACCAAAGGTAAAGAGGCTGGTTCCATGTTCTACCATAGGTAGAAAAGGCCCTCCAGCCTTGCTGGGCATGAGGATCGAACCCTTGACCTCTGTCTCCAGAGGCAAGGGCTTAATATATACCTTGTGTTTGACAGTTACTGATGGGTCCTGGATGGCCATTTATGGTATGTGCATCAGAAACATTTGGAGCTAAACCAGATTTTAAAGCTTCATTAATCACCTTTTCTGTGTCTGATTTCCACCATTCACCTGCAATAAACACACGTGATCATATTAGACCCTTTTCTAACTTTTCGAAAATCCGTTGCTATATCAGTAACTTTGTTTTGCAGTACTAGTTTTCGTTACCAGAGGGGCTATGTTTCCGTATATATATAGAGAGATGACTCACCTAAGATGACAACTTGTTCAACATCAGGTTTTGGGAAAGGATATGGAACTCCAAGTTTAGGCAAAATGACAATAGCGCCATGGACGGTTGCTCTAAGCCATAGAATATGTGCATGCCAAAAAAGCGTGCCACGTTGCCCTGTAATGGTAAAGTTGTAGACATAGTTCTGTCCGGGCTGAATCGGGCATTGTGTTATATATGCTGGCCCATCAGCCCATCCTGTCCGTAGTTGTCGTATTCCATGCCTGGCAAATACATACATACAAACTTTATCATCTACACGACCGAATTAACATATAGATGGTTAAAAAGGATGAATTATCTGTATGTACCAGTGAATGGAGACATTGTATTTGACATGGTTAACAACTCTAACAAGAACAGTGTCACCTTCTCGAGCGTAAAGTGTTGGTCCTGGGAACTGACCATTAACCGTTACTATAGGCTTCTTCGAGCACAATCTATTCGCTTGTTTCATCACCACCTACATACATTTTAATTATAAAACACAAGTTTCAGTCTCTCTGTACCACAACAAACTAGTTGGTTAATGTATACACTTTAGTAGACACTTCCATACACTTGGAAGCAGACCAAGATTAAAAATTTAAGTTCACATTGCCTCCAACTTATAAGTAGCTAGTAACATATATTGCTTTATAAGACTATGCAGTTTATACTTCTATAAGTGTACTTTTTATGCACGTTAAGTGAAAGCCTAAGGTTTTTTTTATAGCATTTTCCTTTTTTTAAATCACATTAGTTTTACAGTTTTTAGGCAGTGAATGTTGAAAATAAATATAGAAAGAGTTCCATTTCTGCATGCATGACAATGTATTATCCTTTCCAAATATAGCATATATATATAGTTGAAAGAAACCAAGAAGTAAAGCGATTCTCAACACAAAAAAGATACAGTACTAACGTTGAAGTTGTAACGACGAACTCTTCCATCGACCAAAAGAGGCAAGATCATAAACCCGACAACCATTAAAGCTCGAATCCAACCGCCAATGTTAAAATGTAAACCCGCCATTATTGATGTTTTGCTTTAGATGTAAATGATCAAGTTGCTAGCTAGTGATCGGATGTATTAAGTACAGAAGATGAGATATATATGACCATAAGCCAACTCAAGCTTATATATATAAGTCAATAAGTTTGTAATATGATCGTTTTGTCATGTCATTTTTTTGCTGGTTATTAAATTAGGTGTGGGCTACTGGTTATTGATAGGGATAACACGTTAATTGTTTGGTTGCTTTCTTTCTTTAAATGAAAGCAAATGCTTGGTTAGAGTAAGTATTAAATATTTGTTACAATCATTTCCTGAAAATTCTTCAATTTGTTTTCCAGGTATATGTATTATGCCTTTAATATGCTCACTAACCGTGAAAAAGACATAAAAGATATATGTTTGATAGTATATATATAACTAATTCATTTTCATGTAAATAACAAGTGATTAACATTAACAAAAACTCAGTGAATTGATATATTAAAAACACTTAATTAAATAGAAGAGGTTCTGGTTATTTCCATCTAGAGAGAAAAAGAATGTGTACATGACTTAGGTCTTGTTTGTTTTCTTGACTTAATTACTTAATGAACAATAAAGATGTTTGTTTTTATGACTTAGTAAAAAAAAGAAACAAATGTGTTGATGATTCTTAGCAAACAGAAGTTAAAGAAATTAGTTGAAAAATAATAGAGATTTTATTAACTTCAATATAAAGCAAATCAACTTGTACACCAATAACCAATTAATTGTTTGTATTGTAACAAGGAAATCGTGCCCACATTTTTGCTGCGAATATAGACCACTAACAAATGTTGAAATGTATTCTCAATTGCAATAATAACTTTGACCGGTTTCATATAAAGTATACCTTAGCTACGGATAACACTTAAAAACAGTTTACATCTCAACTTTTTTCATATGACATTGTTGACAGTATTAAAACCTAAATTCATAAAAACAACACTTGTTACTTATTTATTTACTTAAAATTAAAAAAAGATCAATCAATTTCACAAATTAAAATTACTTGTTGTTGACCTAATTTTTTTTTACATGTTACTCGGCTAACCCATCATACACCAGTGACTAGCTTAAAACAACATATCAAATACAAAACACCCTATTAGATTTTTAGTATGGGCAAATAAAAAGAAATAGAGTAATATAGTTTATTGTTGGGGGATATCAACTACAACCACTAACTAGTTGAATTCGTTATAAAGTTGTTATGATAACAAAACCAAAAAGAGGTAATGATTATGTTTTGGCAATCTAAAAAAATTATAAAAAAGTATAATCTAACTATATTGATAGTTACCTTTATAAAAATATAAACAGTTTTAGTTTTTTAAAACTATATGCCTCATGCATCAGATTTTGAAACAAAAATGTATCGCGTGTCCACAACGAGAGTTGTTAGGCATCATGAGATTGTTTTTAGACGCATATGCGTTAATTACAATCATGACCTCAAACAAAGACCGTCTCAGAGGATTCAAATTTACATATCAAGACGGATAAAAAGACTGATGTCCTCTAACAAAATGTAAACAAAATTTTTTATACATAATAACTAAAGTTGTAACAATAGTTATATCATTAATGAAAAAGTTGTATAGTTGTATGTTAGTCACTAACTAGTCAATAGATCAACGTATAATATACTATACATTATACATATAGGTTCTAGGTAAAATAAAACAAGTATTAATAAAGTAAAACAAATAAAACAATAGGTTTCTCTTCACTGAAAATCATTGTGCATCATGAAAACCACCGTGCATCAATTTTATCATGATCTAAGGGTCAAGATCTTGTCTTATTTGTTTTACCTTAATACTTGTTTTACAATAACCAACCTCCATACATATATATAATATGTATATATAAATTTTAGATTTTATGACTTCAAAAATTAAAATGTTTTGAGTATATCATCATTTTAGTACTAGTAAAACCCTTTTTATAATTGTACTGGTCAAAACGAACAAACAAGTTCAACCGGGTGATCGGGAAATCGGACTGTTGAATTGGTTTGAGTTTATTACAAAATTAAAAATTCAAATTAATAAAAATAACATTAAAGGATACACATTATTTTATAAAAATTTATAAAAAAATATAAAAACTAATTTAAACAAACAAAAAAAAAACAACTAGTTCAAGAGAGAAACGGTTCTTCTAAGGCTTTACGAAGTGGGGCGATCCCCCTCCTTGTTCGCCTCTCATGTCGCCCAAAACACCACCCCCAGGTGACGATGGAGCAAAAAAACCGAAGTTGGCGATAGGATTTAGTCGCCCAAACTTCTCCTTCTCCAACAAAGATCAATGCAGGTAACTCTCTCTCTCTCTATTAC
>CM067173.1:1616570-1634116 GCA_034093135.1 Erigeron breviscapus
TTTTCAGAAACCACATGTTGAAAGAATTATGTGAAGAGGTTTCTGGGACTGTCCTTCGTAGTATTTATGATGGGGTTTTACCACAATTTGAGAAGCTACTGGATGAGAAGTTGCCAAAGCACTTGCCTAAAGCTGTTGCAAATGTTCAGAAGGAAGTGCAGGAACTAAAGAAAGTTGTGACTGAAACAACTCCAGTAGAAGGTACATCTTTTGGTCCACTGGACAGACTTATGCTTGAACAAATGTGGAATGATCTCAAGTCAAGAACTGGAGATCGTTCCAAGGGGGAAAAGTTGTCTGGTGACCAATCACAAAGAGCATATGGCACTGAAGCCGGGCTTACTGAATCACAAAGAGCATATGGCACTGAAGCCGGGCTTACTGAAGAGGCTGCTGGTACTGAAGCCAGTGAGCCCCAGTTTGAAACCTTCCCAGATATTCCTACTACACTGAAGGCTGTTAAAGGAAAGGAAAAAGTTGTGTCTGGTGAAGAGGAAGAGCAAACTGAAGATGTTGATAATGAAACTTCAAGGAAGTTAGAGCAGAATGCATAATGATTGAGATTTTCAAAAGAAATCAAAAGCATGAACTGCTGGCCCATCAAAGGGAGATGGCAAATATGGGTATTCGGACTCCTACAATGCTGGAAGGTTAGGCATTAATATTGAAGTTTTTAAAAGGATGAAGAATGACCCCAGAGTTCATCAATGCCTAAATGCATTAGATGATGTTCATGTACGCTCATTCTACGCTGAAGAAGAGCAAGTCTATGACTCAATTATTTATGGCGTGAGTGTACCAGAACTCATCAGACAGAGAAAAGCTGAACTGGTAAGTCTCTAGAAGAAAATAAGAAAGAATGCTGGTGCTCTGGAGATAGAGTACAGAAAGAGACTTACTGGTTTACCAAAGTTGACTGCCAGACAGATCAAAGCAATCAGAGATGCTGATGTAAGTACTTTCATTCCCTGGACACTTCTCGAAGAATAAATCGTCAAGAACTCCAATCTGCTGTAGAGCAAAGGAGAGTGTCCAAGGATACTGAAGCTTTGATCCAGCAAGCCAAGCTGAAAGAAAAATACAATGAAATGTTGAACTTCAGGGCTGATGCTAGAAGGATCACTGGTGCTGAAATCAAATTGGCTGAAGATCATGAAGGCATGTCTAAGTTTGAAGTAAAGTTGACCAGGGAGGGTAACTTTACTGATGAGAGGAAGAAGTACTTCAGTCCAAGCTTTTGGATGGAGTGAACTTAGGGAAATTGCTCTAACATTCAAGGGGAAGACAGATGTGTCGACTGATGTTAAGGCATTTCTGAAAAGGATTGAGAAGGTATGGAGAAGAAAGCAACAGATGGAATTTGCATTGGGCATAAGATCACCAGATTCATTACCATCTTCTCCATCACCAAAGAGAAAGGCTACTGAAGATGCTCCAGAAAGGACATCGAAAAGAAGGGCCTAACTCTTGTTTACTTATTGTAAATTATTGACTTATGAAAATTGTATACTATTTATCAGTTGATGAATGTAATAATAGTTGCAATTTTTTTTTTTTATAAGTAAATGACCAGATTTAGTCTAAGTTAGAACTTAATTGATGAAACTGAAAACACTCATGATCTATAAAGTGTTTTCCAGTAACTTAGATTTTTTAGACAAATCGAAACTTGTGTTTTTCAAGCTTACAAAATGTATAGATTAAAGCTTGAAAACACTTGCATTATTTCTAAACAAATAGGGGGAATTTGTTAGGTCCAGATTTAGTCCAGATTTACTGGACTCGCTCCGGACTCGACTACTGGAGCCTTACTGAAGATCTGTCCAGAAACGTGTTCTACTGGACCTACTCCAGACTTGGAATCTGGAGTCCCTCTGAAGATTTGTCCAGAAATAATGGAAGACCAGTGAGCAAATACTTGTATAGGAAATCTGAAGTATTCTCCAGATTAGCTCACTGGACTTCACCCCAGTCCAGATCAACTCTACTGAAGACATTCTGACTGAAGTCAAAGACCGAAGTCTGAAGAAAGAAGACTTAACAAATGGCGGAGTCCACTGGAAAGTCTTACCAGATCTGTACACTGGAGGATTGTCAGTGTTCTAGATCCTACAAGTCTGAACACTGATATCAAGGATTGACTTTTCCCTTTACACACTTTCCAAAGAACAATCCACTTGGTTGGCTTGTTTCATCTTCTTTCTTTCTTTAATTTGATTACCAAGTCTGGCCAGTTGTTTGCTTACACTATCAGAAACTGGAGGAAGTACATCAGCATTGCCAGTTTCTAACATAGGAATATCAGTGGCCCATGGGCAGATACATCAACAGCTAAACCTTTTCCTTTATCCAACACATTCCCCCTATCACCCATATCACCAGTTTGCTCACCAGCTTCAGTACTGGCAGCTACAACCATTTCCCTACCAGCTTGATTTCCAGATGGAGTTCTTTCAGGTGCAACTGGTGGAAGGACTGCACTTCTTTCCCCCTTGGCAGCATCTAGACCTGCCCTAATAACTTCCCATTCAGAAGGGTGAGATGGCAACCGGTCAAGAGGCTGCCATGTTTGCATGTCCTTGCACTCCTTGAAAATCCCACACATCATCTTGAAAGACCTCCACAAATGGTTGGTCTCCTTTGACTGGGTCAAAACATTTGCAGTAACCTGTTTTTGACCAGTTTTTAATTCATTTAAGATTTTGGAGTCTTCATCCAAACCAGATACAACCTTTTCCTTCACTTCCTCATCCTTCTTCTTCAAACTTTCCACTTCAATTGTCAGTTTATCCAAAGACTGAGCATGAAGGGATACCTGGGTGTTCAAATTTTCAATGCTGCCTCTCAACTGGTTGATCTCACTGGTGAGTGGGGCCAGATCAACCTGAGGAGTGGCCAGCTTGGTGATCTCAGACATCACCCTTTCAATCAGTTGTTGTTCTCTTGCACCCAGCGTATCCTCTATCTTCTGACCAACTGAAGTCATCAACTGCTCTCCAAGTTCAGTCACATTTAGGCCAGGTTTTTTTTAGGTCCAGATTTAGTCCAGATTTACTGGACTCGCTCCAGACTCGACTACTGGAGCCTTACTGAAGAGCTGTCCAGAAACGTGTTCTACTGGACCTACTCCAGACTTGGAATCTGGAGTCCCTCTGAAGATTTGGCCAGAAATAATTGAAGACCAGTGAGCAAATACTTGTATAGGAAATCTGGAGTATTCTCCAGATGAGCTCACTGGACTTACACCCAGTCCAGATCAACTCTACTGAAGACATTCTGACTGAAGTCAAAGACTGAAGTCTGAAAAAAGAAGACTAACAAATGGCGGAGTCCACTGGAAAGTCTTACCAGATCTGTACACTGGAGGATTGTCAGTGTTCTAGATCCTACAAGTCTGAACACTGATATCAAGGATTGACTTTTCCTTTAACACACTTTCCAAAGAACAATCCACTTGTTCTTTAACAAAGTATACGTGTGTTAAGGTGGTTGGATAAAAGGATACACTTGCACTAGATGTGACTTTATCCTTATTCCTTATCCAATACATTTAATGTTCTTGTCGGATCATTAAATGCATGCAACCATATTTGTACGGCACAAAATTCACTGGTGAATTTTGTTGCCGATAAATACAAAGTCATTTCCTTGAGAAAAATACTTTTAAGCATACATTTTGCATTAAAGTGAATTTGTCTAAATACTCTCGATCTTAAACAGGGATACTTCACAACTTTAAGTATCTCGATCCAAAAGAGTTATTTGACAAATATAGATCATTTGTAACTCATAGGTTGTTAGGATACATACTTAATTGTATTATCTTGATTCCGCAACAACCTTGTGTTTTATTTAACATCATAAATAAAATACCCATGAAACAATACATAATGTTCCACTTTATTTGTTTATTGCTTTAAGTCTTGTATTACTTTATTTATATACTTGCATTTATATTTAAGTAATACTAGTCTTTTTCTAGTGATTATTAGACTTGTTGTATTTACACATTCCTAGTTCACTCACATTTAGGCCAGGTTTTTCAATCAATTCCTTTACCTGCCTTTCAATCTCCCTCAAATCTACTTCAGATGTTCTTACAGTGTTGCCAAGCAGATTGGAGATTGAGGTTGTAACCTTGGACTGAGTAAGGTCAAAGGCTTCTTTCAAAGATGTTGCTAGATTGTTGCAGCCAGTGACCAACTCATTCAGCTTCTTCAACACCAAGTCTTCATTAGATGAAAACTTGTTAATCCCCAGATCAACCACTTTAATGTTTGTCAAGTGATCCTTGTGGTATCTGGAAAAAGACTTGGTGTTTTTGTCAAATGTCTTTTGAATCTCCTCCACCCTGGTAAGAAGGTTTTGGAGATCGGCTTGTAAAGAGACAACTTGACTGTCCAGTGACGAAGGAGAAGGTGTCACTGGACCAGCAGCAGTTACTACTGGAGCAACTGGAGGAGGCAAACTTAGAGTCTCCCCAGTTGTCATACCAGCAGTTGAAGATATAATATGAGTGGTGGATGAAGAAAGGACTGGAAAATCAATGTGTTGTTCATGCTGAGAATGCTCAGGTGTGAACAACGGCGTCGGTGGGGGTGGCATTTCTCGAGCAAATGAGAATTGCCCAGTTGGTGAAGGAGCGGTATAAGTTTGGAAAGATATATCAGTAGGCACATTTTGTTGGGATGGTGAAAGTGAAATTGATGCATCTGGAAGTGAGACTGGAGATGAAGGGTTTTGATCTGGTACAGCAGAATCAAAAATCTCCAAGTCTGTTTCAGTACCTTCAGAATCCGAAGATTCTATAAGGATTTCCTCGTCATTAACATTCATGTCCAGATCCATGAATGTAACTGAGGGCTGACCAGAAGGGTCAGTCTCCAGATGACCTTCTCCAGTTTCCTGGATGGGTGCATCTGTTGGAGGATCAGATACCGAAGTATCTTCACCAGGGATAGATGTGATTGGAGTTGCTTCAGTTATGGTTGCTCTATCCTCAACCACAACATTAGACGAACTGGAGGGTCCCTCATTATTTTGAGGCCCGCCCAGTTGTCTTTCTGACTCACCTTCAATTGGTGCATCAGTTGAAGCGAATGCCAGTTGCATTCGTTCTGGAATTTCGACCTCTCCAGCTTCAGATACCAGAGAGTCTAAATTCCTCAACATATCTGGAGCAGTGTACGGTGAATCTGTACTTAATATGCTTCTCTGCCCAGAATATGTTTAAAACAGAGAGAGAGAACCTTGAAAAGGGGATACACACACCCCTGGTGCCCTTCAGCTTTTGAACTAGGCTTCTAAACAAGATATCTGCAAAGTCTACTCTCAATCCGTTCCACAAGCAGTAAGCCATTTCTGCTTGTGAGGAGTTAATCTGGTTAAGTCCACCAGAACTCCCACCCATACTCTCCACCAGGTGGATGAAAAAATACCTCCATGAAGGTGTGAGACCCTTCATGGTCATCGCACCCGTCGTCTTCAACACTCCATTCTCCAAGCACTCTTTGTGTCCCATTTCAAGAAGGTACTTGACGAAAATTTATGTTTGGGGGTAAGACAATTGGAGATTCACCCTCTCTCCAGTAATTGAGGTGTAAGGCATCCCTCCATACGTCAGCGGACAAGGTACACTGGATTATTCCATCCTTTAATGTGAAACTGATGGAGGAACAATCAGAAGAAAGAGTGGCAGTGTACCAAAACTCACACAAGTAGTTGTGAAACAACTTGCGTGGGTTTAGAGAGAATGAGGGTCCTATTGGAGAATCCTTCAAAAAAATTTGGATTCTACCAATAAGGGTATTGGACCCTTGAGATCCTTGTAAGCTTGCCATCGGATTATTAGGGATTGAGTTTGATGACCGAAGCATTACTACGAGCACCAGGTGCCGGTTTGACATCTGGTGAGGGAGCATATGGAACAGTCAAGAGATTTACATCTCTTGAACGGGATGATCTAGGTGCCATAGGAAAATGAAATTGAAATTTGGGAATTAGGGTTCTTGATTTGTGAAGCAGAGAGAGAAATGAAGCAATTTGATGATTGGGAAGTAAATGAAAGAATGTAGAAGGAGTAAATGAGTTCGGAGTAAATAAGGGTATTTATAAGGGATTCATGATCCCAATGAAATACGAAAATTATATTTTATTTAACCAAAACAACTTTGTAGATATTTTAACAAAAGAAGTTTGAATTTTGAAATAAAATCATAATTTGCCATATCAACATTAAATGCTACCATGTCTACATTAAATGCTATGTTAGGACAAGTTCACCTGGAACTGGCCAGTCACCAGTTCATACTGACCAGTCACCAGTTGCATCTGGTGACCAGTAAACTGGTGACCAAGAGGATTTGTCGAGAAATATATTGAAGTCCAGTTGCATCGTACAGTTAACGCAACTGAAGACTTCCTCCAGTTGAGAACTGACCAAGTTGAAGAATCATTCCAGTTGAAGTCGAAGACACCAATGGAAGATAGAGAATGGCAATGGCAGCGAAGCCCAGTTGACATTCGTCAGTTACAAACTGGAGACCATCAGTGGAAAGCCCTTACAAAGCTTTACACTGATTACGAGGAATTGACTTGTATGCTTTATGTACCTTTACCCGGATAATAAGCCTTATCTTATTATTTAAGTCTTAAAAGGTACATAAAGGTGGTTATGTAAAGTCACTTTAACATGCGACTTTACACTACTTTTTAAGGAATTAAATGCTATTCCTTAAATGCTTCCAACCACATTTGTACGGCTAAAGTTAACATCCCAATGTTAACTTTGCCTATAAATACAAGTCATTGCACAACCAAGAATAACAAGTATTCGTTCTCACAAAGTTATTTCACACAGAATTCACACTTTGCAAACCTGCAATATTCTTGGTGAACTTGTGCAATCTTCTCTCAATCGCTAAAAGGAACATTTCACAACTTTAAGTGTTTCGATTGTCTTGAGAAATTCCGAGTATAGATCAATTTGTATTTCATAGGTTGTTAGGATATTTACATTCGTGTATTATCTTGGTTCCGCATCAACCTTGTAATTTGTTTAATATCAATAAATAAATTACACATTGAAAAATACATATTGCCTCATCAAGTTATCTTACAAGTTATTTGTATTATTGCATTGTTCTTTACTTATTGTCATTTATATAAGTAATCTATCTAGAACTTGGTATATACACACTGCAACTGGTCGTCTCCAGTTCAGTGCATATATTGCAAAGTAACTCCACCATCGACATAGAGGTGTCTTCAGTAGTACCATCTAACAAGTTGGGACTTACAAGTGGGATCAGAGCAGAAGGCTAATAAACTTGCCTAGATCTGCTAAGATGAACACTACTGAAGGTGGAGATGGTTCTGGTTCAGGTGAAAACCCCTCGAATACACTAATGCACAACCTTTTCAAAATGTTAACACCAACCCTCCTCCTCCTACTGCCCCAAACCATGTCCATGTACACTACTCTAACACTCCTGTTCCAAAATTTGATGGAAACAGTGAGACATTCGGTACATGGAAGGCTAGAATGCTTTTTCATTTTGGTTGGATTGAAAGGTATATGTTGAAAATCTTAAGGATGGACCATATATACCCATGTCCCTTGGGGTTAGTCCTCTTTCTAGATCCAACTGGAAGAAGAGGTTCAAGGGAAAAGCAGAAGACCATTGGTCTGATGAGGATCGCAGACTGGTGGACTTGGACACCAGACTGAAAAACATGATCCTTGGGGCTGTCCCTGAAGATCTAATTCCAACACTTGTGTTGTTTCCCAGTGCCAAGTCTATGTGGGATGAATTAGTGATTCAATTTGAAGGAGGTGATGACACATTTGTCACCAGAAAAGTTGCTTTGAACAAGAAGTATGAATCCTTCTTTGCCTTGCCCAATGAAAGTCTAACTGGTACATACACCAGATTTTCTAGCCTAATCAATCAGTTGAGAGGATTGGGTGTAGAGAAGGATAAGGATATTCTTCTTGAGAAGTTTTGTGATATTCTTCCTTCCAAATGGGAAAACATGGTTCTTGTCTTGAGACAGGGTAAAACCTTGCACA
Organism: Erigeron breviscapus; assembly: GCA_034093135.1. NCBI lineage: Eukaryota > Viridiplantae > Streptophyta > Magnoliopsida > Asterales > Asteraceae > Erigeron > Erigeron breviscapus. Next base: position 1,624,642 of record CM067173.1, read on the forward strand.
CTCTCACACTCTTGCATCGCTCTATGGAGCCTTCAGATTCACTGAAGATAATAATGCTGCAAGACTTGTGGCTGAGCAAGATGCCATGAACCATGCCCAGAGTCCCAAGGTTGCTAGTACAACTGAGCGACCTTGTGCTGCTTTAATGTCTGCTGAGAGTGTCCAGGTACCCTCGATGAAGGAGATGTTGAACAGTTTCTTAAACTCTGGACTGACCACTGAAAACAGTGATGGTTGTAATGAAACTGACGATGATGATCTGGTCGCCATGATTGCTAAAACCATTAATAGGTTTAAGCATAAATCCAAAAGATTTAATGGCCCCAACAATGCTTCCAGCTCCAGCTCTCTGGATAAGACCAATCTTACATGCTATAAGTGTGGCAAGAAAGGTCATTTTATGAAGGAATGCAGATCTAGTCAGTTGAACAACCAAACTGGCCCCTCTGTCCCAAATTTCAATCGGCCTGATGATAGCTACAAAGCTAAATACAAGAAGCTTAAGGCCCAGATTGCCCTCCTGTCCATGGAAAGAAAAAGGATCAGTGCTTAATGGCACAAACTGAGGGAAAATGGGAGTACTCTGATGACTCATCTGATGATGAAGAAGAGGAAAGGGACATGTGTTTCATGGCCTTGGAAGATCAACAACAACAACATGTGGTGAAAGAAGATGTCATCTCTGGAAGATGGGTGGACATCATACTGAAGAAGGTATGTGACTATGATAACCAGGTTGACCCTGAACTAAAACTGGACCTGGCTGAATCATTAAGTGGTGATTTGGCATTTGTGGGAAACTGTAAGAGCTGATAGTGAAAGATATCTTGACACTATCCTAATTGAACTGAACAATGTTAAACCACAACTAAATGATTTGCAAAGTGTCCAGTTGGCTCTCAAGGAGTCAGTTTTAAAAATTGAGGCTTTGGAACTTGATAATCAAAACTTGTTTTCTGATCTTGAAAAATCACAAAAGATTATCAAGTCATGGGTAAAAGCATCTGGCAAAAACTATGATGCATTTTCAAGAACTATTGATGCCCAGAAGAATGCATGGAAATCTGGAGATCTGGAGATGGCAGCTCTCATACCAGATCTTCATGCATTGCCTCCAACTCTCAAGGTTGAAACACCTTATGATCAACCTGAAGCTGTTGAAACTGAAACCTGTGAGACCACCCCCATTGAGGTTAAAACTGGAGCCAAACAGGCTAAAGCTCCAGTCAAAAAGGCCACTGGTAACAAGCCTTTACCTCAAAAGTCTAAGTGCCCAAGACCCGACAGACTAAAGCACCAGTTGAACCTAGGTCCAAGGTTCAACTGCCTGAAGAAAATAATATTTTGGTTAATCTGGAAAAGACAACTCCAACTTTTGTCTCGGCAGGTTCAGAGTTGTACTGCCCGGATTAACAATCTGGAAGGAGGTTTATCACCTCCAGTTTTCAAACAAAATATTAATCCACTCTCTTTAATACCTAAACAAAAGAATGTTCCTTCTGGAACAAAATCTGATAAAATTAAAGGGAGTAAGTATCAAATACCAATTGTTTTTACTCCTGCACCTGGAGCTGGTGATAATAGCTCCAGATGCAGCCTCCAGTTCAACACCACAACTGTCAACTGTGGCTTCTGTAGAGAAGTCCAGTGGACCCATCAAGAAAAGATGGGTTCACAAAAAGAACTAATGATTTTTGTGTGTGTGTAGGGCGATCGAAAGAAAAATATCTGGTATCTGGATAGCGCTGCTGGCCGGACTATGACCGGATGTAAGCCCCTACTGGAAGAGTTCACTGTCCAAGATGAACCGACAGTGACGTTTGGTAACGATCAATCTGGAAAGACTGAAGGATATGGTGTGCTCAATAATGGACAAGTCGATTCAAAAGAGTTGCATTTGTGAATGGTTTGAAATATAACTTGATCAGTGTAAGCCAACTTTGCGATGACGGCTTCAGAGTATTGTTCGATATTGCACAAGGCACCATATTTAACAAGGATTGGAAAGTGGTGATGATTGCACCAAGAAAAGGAAATGTGTACATCATGGATATGGAACCAGCTCCAAAGAGCAATGTTTCTATACCAAAGCTGATGAGGACACCAACTGGCTATGGCATAAAAGGTTATCCCACCTTAATTTTCAAAAACATTAACAAGTTGTCTCGCAAGCAACTGGTTGATGGGATACCTCAAATTTCCTTCAATAAGGAAAAGCCATGTCCAGGGTGTGAGATGGGTAAGCAGAAAAGAGCAGTTTCAAAACTAGGCAAAATTTTAGCATAACTGAACCTCTTCACATGCTCCATATGGATCTATTTGGTCCAGTGAATGTTCAAACTAGAGCTGGAAAGAAGTACACTCTAGTTGTGGTTGATGAATTCACCAGATATTGCTGGGTGGTATTCATCAGATCCAAAAGTGATGCACCTGCTGAAATATCTCCCTTATCAAACGAATTGAGCTCAAGTATACTCGAAAAGTTTGTCAGTTGCGAAGTGATAATGGTACTGAATTCCAAAACAAAGTACTTGAAACATTTTGCAATGACACTGGCATCTCTCAAAACTTCTCATCAGTTCACTCTCCAGAGCAAATGGAGTTGTTGAAAGAAAGAATCGTACACTGATAGAAGCAGCCAGAAGTATGCTATCTGAATCTGGTCTTCCCACCAGTTTTTGGGCTGAGGCAGTTGCAACTGCTTGTCACACCCAAAACCGGTCAGTCTACATCAAGAGACATAAGAAGACTGCCTACGAGGTACTCAGGAATCGTAAACCAAATATTGGATATTTCCATGTATTTGGTTGTCCAGTTTATATACTGAACGATTCCAGTCAGCTTGGAAAGTTTGATGCAAAAGCTGATGAAGGAGTATTTCTAGGCTATTCAGATATTCGAAAGGCCTTTAGAGTTTATAATTATAGACTCCAAAGGTGCATGAGACAATTCATGTCACATTCGATGAATCAACTGAAGCAATCAACAAGAGACCAAGCCTTGATATTTCTCCAGTCATTCCAATCAACTTTGGTGAAACTGACCAAGTTCATCGGTCAGTTGTTTCACCAGAAAATGCTTCCAGTTCCAACAAACTGGAACCAGTCAAGAAGAAGAAAAGCACCAGTGACACATCATTTTATCCCTCTCATTAATTTTAACTTACCACAAGAATTGGTGATTGGATCAGATGTACGTGCCACTCCAATATCAGCACCAGTTCAAACACCTACCTCTCCAGTTCTTCATGAAATGCCTTCTAATGAGGAATTTCATGATGCTAATTGAGACCTCATTGACTCTGATGAGGATGTAGAAGTTGTTTGGACTGATCCTTCTCCAGAAGCTGCTGCAACTGAAGAAGATCGCCAGGTGACTTGCACTGATATTGTAGTTCACCAGCCTAGTCAATACACTAGATGGACTAAAGCCCACCCAATTGAACAAATTGTGGGTGATCCAACTAGTGGGGTTCAGACTAGAAGAGCCACCAGTGAGCAATGCTTAAACGTCACCTTCTTATCTTTAATTGAACCAAAGAAGATAGACGAGGCTATGGCAGACCCAAGCTGGGTGGAAGCTATGCAAGAAGAGCTCCTCCAGTTTGAAAGGAACAATGTTGGAGCTTGTTCCTTGTCCACCAGGGTTAAAGAAAGAACCTATTGGTACCAGATGGGTCTACCGAAACAAAATGGATGAAGATGGCCATGTTGTAAGAAAACAAGGCCAGACTAGTTGCCCAGGGTTATTGTCAAGCAGAGGCGTTGACTTTGATGAAACTTTTGCTCCAGTTGCAAGACTTGAAGCCATAAGATATTCTTGGCTTATGCAGCCCATCTGCAGTTCAAGGTCTTCCAGATGGATGTCAAAGTGCGTTCCTTAATGGAACATTGGAAGAAGAAGTTTATGTTAAGCAGACTCCAGGTTTCATCGATGAGAAGCATCCTCATTGGGTTATAGACTGAACAAAGCATTGTATGGTCTAAGACAAGCCCCAAGAGCCTGGTATGATACTTTAACTAAACATCTTCTTAAAAATGGCTTTCAAAGAGGTGCAATAGATAATACCTTGTTTATCTTGAAAGAAAGAGGTAATATCTTATTGGTACAAATTTATGTTGATGACATTATTTTTGGTTCAACTGATGATGCAATGTGTAAAAAGTTTCTAAAATCATGTCATCTGAGTATGAGATGAGTTTAATGGGTGAATTAACATTTTTCTTAGGTCTTCAGATAAGCAAACTGAAAATGGAATTTTCATAAACCAAGGAAAATATGTCAGAGATTTGTTAAGAAAATACAAATATGATTCAATCCCATCGAAAAACACACCTATTGCAGCACCATTGAATTTGGACTCTGACCCAACTGGCAAAACCAGTTAACATAACTGACTATAGAGGTATGGTTGGTTCACTGATGTACTTAACTGCCAGTCGACCAGATATAATGTTTGCAACATGTTTATGTGCCAGGTTTCAGGCTAACCCTAAAGAATCACATTTGCACGCTGTAAAGCGTATCTTTAGATACTGAAAGGGTGTCCTAATCTTGGTCTTTGGTACCCCAAAGGCTCAGGATTAGATCTAATGGGTTATTCAGATTCTGATCATGCAGGTTGTAAGATAGATAGAAAATCAACAACTGGTGGTTGTCATTTCCTTGGAGGAAAACTGGTGAGTTGGACCAGACAAGAAGCAGACTTCAGTCTCTATGTCCACTGCTGAGGCAGAGTACATTTCTGCGGCCAGTTGTTGTGCCCAGATTCTCTGGATCAAGAACCAGTTACTAGATTATGGTCAAAAGTTTACTAAGACTCCAATCTTTTGTGACAACACCAGTGCAATTGCTATATCTCACAACCCAGTGATGCACTCCAAAACAAAACATATTGACATCATGTATCATTTCATTCGAGATCATGTTATGAAAGGAGATATTGAAATTCATTTCATCCCCACTGACAAACAGTTAGCTGATGTTTTTACTAAACCTCTCGATGAGAAAACCTTTAAACATCATCAGCGAACTGGGAATGTTAAACCCTTAACTGGAGCTTTCTTTGTTATTGAACGCGTCAGTGACACTGATGAAGTTCTCCAGTTGAGAGGTCCAGATAATCTTTGCTCGCCAGGCTATCGAACGCCTTTGTGATACTATCTTGGCACTAATTGATTACTGGATCATCATTTTAGGGGGAAAGACTCAAAATAATTTTCTGACTAAAATTCGTTTTTGTTTGAAAATGCAACTGGAGAACTCTTCAGTTGGAAACTGGTACTAGACTGATCCTCCAGTTACCAGGTTCAGTCTTGTCTTATTTTTATAACGTTACAAATACTTGGTCAATATGTGTGACACGTGATGATACTCGAGTGTTTTAAACCACTTGATATTATGATCTGACGTGTTTTAAGCTATTTTAGTACTTGACAACTGTTTGTATTGGGAAAACAAAAAGTGAGTGGGTCATGGGTAAAGTAAGCCGTCGTAGCATTTAATGCTGACATGGTAACATTTAATGCTTACATGGAAAATTATATTTTTATTTCAAAATTCAAATTCATTTTGTCAAAATATCTTCAAAATTGATTTGGTTTAATAAAATATAATTTTTGGTTTTACATTGGGATCTTGAATCCCCTTATAAATACCCTTATTTACTCCGTAACTCATTTTTCTTTCTCTTACATTCCTTCATTTACTTCCAATCATCAATATTGCTTCATTCTTCTCTTTGCTTCACAAATCAAAAACCTAAATCCTAAATTTCATTTTCATTCTTCTATGGCTCCTAGATCATCTCGATCAAGAGATGTAAATCTCTTGACTGTTCCATATAATCCCTCACCAGATGTCACACAGGCACCTGGTGCTCCTAGTAGTGCTTTGGCCATAAAACTAAATCCAAATAATCCTATGGCCAGCCTACGAGGATCTCAAGGGTCCGATACCCTTATTGGTAGAATTCAAAAGTTTTAAAGAATTCTCCAATAGGACCCTCATTCTCTCTAAACCCACGTAAGATGTTTCACAACTACTTATGTGAGTTTTGGTACACTGCCGTTCTTTCTTCCGATTGTTCCTCCATCAGTTTCACGTTAAAGGATGGAACAATCCAGTGTACCTTGTCAGCTGATACATTGAGGGATGCCTTACGCCTCAATTACTGGAGAGAGGGTGAATCTCCAGTCGTCTTGCCTCCTAATATTAACTTTCGCCAAGTACTCCTGGAAATGGGACACAGGGAGTGTTTGGAGAATGGGGTGTTGAAGACAAAAGGTGCGATGACCATTAAGGGCCTTACACCTTCATGGAGGTATTTTTTCATCCACCTGGTGGAGAGCATGGGTGGGAGTTCTGGTGGACTTGACCAGATTAACTTCTCGCAAGCAGAGATGGCTTACTGCTTGTGGAACGGATTGAGAGTGGACTTTGCAGATATTTTGTATAGAAGCCTAGTACAAAAACTGAAGGGCTCCAGGGGTGTGTGTATCCCCTTTTCAAGGTTTCTCTCTCTCTGTTTTCAACAAATTCTGGGCCATGAAGAGTATAAAAGTACAGATTCACCGTACACAAGGCCAGATATGTTGAGGAATCTAGACTCTCTGGTATCTGAAGCTGGAGAGGTCGAAATTCCAGAGCGAATGTTACTGGCATTTGCTAAAACTGATGCACCTTTGGAAAGTGAATCAGAAGACAATTGGGCGGGCCTCAAAATAATGAGGGACCCTCCAGTTCGTCTCAAGTTGTGGTTGAGGATAGAGCAACCATAACTGAAGCAACTCCAATCATCACGTCTATCCCTGGTGAAGATACTTCGGTATCTGATCCTCCAACAGATGTACCCACCCAGGAAACTGGGGAAGGTCATCTGGAGACTGTCCAGGTAACTGAACAGCCCTCTGTCACATTCATGGATCTGGACATGAGTGTTAATGACGAGGAAATCCTTATAGAATCTTCGGATTCTGAAGGTACTGAAACAGACCAGGAGATTCTTGATGCTTCTGTACAAGCTCAAGACCCTTCATCTCCAGTCTTACCTCCAGACGCATCAATTTCATTTTCACCCCCTCCAAGTAAATACGCCTACTGATACATCCTTACCAATATATTCCGCTCCCTTACCAACTGGGCAATTCTCCCTTGCTCGAGAAATGCCCCCACCACCGTCGCCGTTGTTCACACCTGAGCATTCTCAGCATGAACAACAGTTTTTCCAGTCCTTTCTTCTTCCACCACTCCTCATATATATTCAACTGCTGGTTTGACAACTGGGGAGACTTCCATCAGTTTGCCTCCTCCAGTTGCTCCAGTAGTAACTGCAAGTGGTCCAGTGACACCTTCTCCTTTGTCACTGGACAGTCAAGTTGTCTCCATACAAGCCGATCTCCAAAACCTTCTAACCAGGGTGGAGGAGATTCAGAAGACACTTGACAAGAATACCAAGTCTTTCTCCAGATACCACAAGGACTCTTTGACAAACATCAAGGTGGTCGATCTGGGGATAAACAAGTTTTCTTCTAATGAAGACTTGGTGTTGGAAAGCTTAATGAGTTGGTCACTGGCTGCAACAATCTAGCTGGTACTCTAAAGGAGCCTTTGACCTAACTCACTCCAAGGTCACCAGTTCAATCTCCAACCTGCTAGGAAATACTGTCAGAACTTCAGAGGTTGACTTGAGAGAGATTGAAAGGCAGGTAAAGGAATTGCTTGAAAGACCTGGCCTAGATGTAACTGGCCTTGGAGAGCAGTTGGTATCTTCAGTTGGTCAGAAGATAGAGGATACGTTGGGTGCTAGAAAAGAGCGTTTGGTTGAAAGGGTGATATCTGAGATCACCAAGCTGGCCACTCCTCAGGTTGATCTGGCACCACTTACCAGTGAGATCAACCAGTTGAGAGGCAGCATAGAAAGTTTGAACACCCAAGTATCTCTACATACTGAATCATTGAATAAACTGACCACTGAAGTAGAGAATATGAAGAGGATGGATGATGAGGTTAAGGATAAGGTTGTCTCCGGATTGGATGAAGATTCCAAGATACTTAATGAATTGAAAACTGGTCAAGACCAAGTTGTTGCAAATGTCTTGACCCAGTCAAAGGAGACGAACCACTTATGGAGGTCCTTCAGGATGATGTGTGGCATCTTCAAAGAGTGCAAGAACTTACAATCATGGCAGCCTCTTGACCGGTTGCCATCTCACCCCTCTGAATGGGAACATATTCGGGCAGGTCTAGATGCTGCCAAGGGGGAAAGAAGTCAAGTTCATGCACCAGTTGCACCTGGAAGGACTCCAACTGGAAGAGAATTGTTGTAGCTACCAGTACTGAAGCTGGTGAGCAAAGGGTAGGTGGATCTGGTGGTGATGGAGATAGGGGGAATATTGGTTTGGATAAAGGTAAAGGATTGCTGTTGAAGCATCTGCCCAGCCGGCCACTGATGAAATGTTAGAAACTGGAAATACTGACATACTTCCTCCAGTTTCAGATAGTGATAGCAGAAGACTGGCCAGACTTGGAAATGACATTAAAGAAAAGAAGAAAATGAAACAAAGAAACCAAATGGAAGCCAGGGCACATCTTGCTCAAATCAAGTTGCTGGATATGAGTGATGCCAATCTACTGGGTATCACTAAGGATGAGTATGTTAGGGTTAAAAATGATCCAGGATAGTTGACCAGTTGAATGAAATGCTAGATGTAGAACTGGATAGACACTATGCTGAGGATGAGGCAGATTTTGATGCCAGAAGTTTAAACATTTCAGTGGAGAAGGCTAAAGAAATGAGGGCCAGTGGGATTCTGAAGAGAATTGCAAATGTTAAAAAGGTTGTGAAGGATGTTTTGAATCCACCAAGGAGAAGGATTCCACAACCAAGAAGACCACTGACAAAAGATGCAAGGGATGCTGACCTTAGCACATTCGTTGAACCAACTGGCGAAGTTTCAATTGAAGACATTAAGTCCGCTGTACTGGCTGCTGGTGCTGGGAGTATAAAAATCACAAATGAATCTGAAGCTAGAAACTACTACTCCCAGATCATGTCAACCAGAAGACATAGTGGTACTATTAGTAGTGTCAATGTTACAATCAAGCCAGGCACCAAGGTTTTCAAATTGAAGTTAAGTATGCTGGTGGGCCACTGGTTAGAACAGATGATCCTGGTGCCATGCAATATGGGTTCAATGAATGGGTTGAGATGGTGAATGTTTTGGATGCTAAGGCACAAAAGAATAGGTTCGAAAAAGCTAAATCCAAATAATCCTATGGCCAGCCTACGAGGAAATCAAGGGTCCGATACCCTTATTGGTAGAATTCGAAAGTTTTTAAAGAATTCTCCAATAGGACCCTCGTTCTCTCTAAACCCACGCAAGTTGTTTCACAACTACTTGTGTGAGTTTTGGTATACTGCTGTTCTTTCTTCTGATTGTTCCTCCATCAGTTTCACTTTAAAGGATGGAACAAT